>JAPMUY010010497.1:32500-121780 GCA_026901105.3 Galaxias olidus
CTGGCCAGGGGGTTCCACAGGGACCATCACTCAGACTCAGCCCCCTGATGAGGGAGAACAGAGGAGAGGAGAGGAGAGGAGAGGAGAGGAGGGGAGAGGAGAGTGAGAGAGAGAGGGAGAGGAGAGGAGAGGGAGAGAGAGGAGAGGAGAGAGAGAGAGGAGAGGAGAGGAGAGGAGAGGAGAGGAGAGGAGAGGAGAGGGAGAGAGAGAGAGAGGGGAGAGGAGAGTGAGAGAGAGAGGGAGAGGAGAGAGAGGATAGAAGAGAATAGTTGATAATGTATTTCTTATTGTGTTTTATCACTTTTATGCCAGAGGTAGCTGTCACCTTATAGTGACTGACTGGAGCAGTAGCTTTAAAGGCTCTGAGTCAGCTCTCCACATCCTTCTGCTGTCTCAGGCTGGCGTGTCCACAAACTCCTTCTTTCACTACAGCCCGACTTTATGCAACCGTTTTTTCTTCTTCTGACCAGTACTGTACACTACACTGTCCAGCCAAAGGGCAAAATCATTTCCTTTTAAATTTTCTCTTCCTTCCCAGGCACAAAATATAAAATGAATGTAAATCTCCAGTCTGTTTGCCTTAAGATATGACTTCATAATAGATGTTTTCCCACACAGTATCTTTCAGTTCAGGCATGGATGCAGGGCCTGCAAGTTTTGTATGCTACTGAACAAACAAAAAAGAAATGTCAAAGGTGATATTTTTTTCGGAATATGCCTAGATAGCTCCAATAAACCTCAAACACTGACATCCTGAAGGCTCTTAAATCTACATAAGACATGATTCTCTCTCCAACAAGGCTTAGACAGAAGATGAGATAATGGCAATGTATCTCAGTGTGTGTTTGGCTGTAGTGAACAGTCTCAGACGAAACCACTTAGTTTGACAAATGTTGAAATGTGTGACAATGGCGACACCCTCTGGACGATCACTGTAACTACAATCAGTTCAAGACAAAATCTTGGTAGAGGCAGGATGATACTTTACCTTTTCACAAGGCCCTAAGCATGCGTTGCTATCCTGCACCGTTTAAACCAAAATGGCCTACGTCACTACCGTTGAAACTGTCTTATCATTCTCTGCGCAATTAACAAATTAACTATTAATCAATTAAATCAAATGAATCATTGCACAGCTAAGAAATTCCTATTCTAAATCCACTTTCAATTTTTCTCAGAAATCTAAGAATTTGTCCTCTGAAATGCATCACCTTGGACCATCGCATCATGGAGCTACGAACACCATATCCTCTGAGTATCTAGACATGTAGGTTAATGACGAGGTGCTATTAAAAGGCCCAAATGGTCTTTTTCCGAGAACAATGGAGCTAATTTATATTTGGTTCTAATTAGCAGGGTTAAAATCGCGTAGATCTAGAGAGAGCAGAACAGACAGAGACCCCTGATCCGTGGAATTTCAGACAAGTTTTTGTTGAAACCACTACAGAGGCATACACTGTATATATGCCACCCATACCCTCCACTCTCCATTGTCTACGAATTGTCTACTTATCTACTAATTGTATTTCTACTCGATAACCCACAGTCTATTGTAGAACAGGGATAATTGAGGATGTGAGGGCTTTGAGGAGAGCTTGATATAGATGATTAGTCTATCGGATGTCCAGCAACAACAGACCATCACAATGGGTAATCACATAACAAGCTGTTGATCCCTTTTCTCAAACGCCACTGTCTTTTCTCAGAGCAAAGGGAGATCATTTGTCCCTGTGTCAATCATGGTCTCCTAATCATCTCCTCAGCTCCCGATTGGCTAATTAATCCCCTATGCTCCCCCTTGTGGCTCTTCAGTGGGTCATAGCTGCTGGCTGCCATGACATCCCCCAAGGCGGGTGCTACACATTGATGACCAAACTGAGAGGTGTGTGTGTGTGTGTGTGTGTGTGTGTGTGTGTGTGTGTGTGTGTGTGTGTGTGTGTGTGTGTGTGTGTGTGTGTGTGTGTGTGTGTGTGTCCACAGTGTAAAGCGTTTTTGGGTGTAAAGTGCTGTATCAAATGCAATCAATTATGTTTATTATTGTACATTATGAGTTGTTATCTGCAGGGGTTAACACAAGTTTGAATGAGTAGAAGAGAATAAAAAATATGCATTTAATAAACATTAACGTTTAGTGATTAGTGTAGTGGGACATGGATAGATAACTCAATGGTTTCTGCAAAGGTTACTACTGCTGCTATAGTTTCTGCTGGTCTGATTGTCTGGGGAAAGTGATAATATGATATAATTATTTTGTCGTTTGAGTTAAATCTGCTGGCTACACTCTATGCATAATGACATGAAATTTGCATCTCGTAAATTGGAATTGGCTATTTACGTATTAAAAATTTGTTAATTTATTTTTAAGAATGATCTTTCTGTCCATTTAAGCCCACCCTTGTTGAGGACATTCCAAAGTCCTGTTGAGGCTTGCTTATCTGTTAAGTGTCCTTTAAATGTGTCATAATTTTATTATAGTGTTGTTGAGTACCAAGAGGGGTTGTCAGCAAGCCCTTATTTGGATGGGTTGTCATGGTGGACTCTAAGCCAATTGGGAGTCCAGGAAACCCGTTTTTAATAAGAAGCCATCGTGGAACGAGATAGAATGTTCCTTAATCTTATAAAATTCTGTATTTTTCCGTCACTCATGGCAACACTGGCACTACCTGTCACTGTGCTCTCCATCCAGTCACAAGCTCACTGATTATCTCCACTGTCCCGTTTCAGTGCCAGAGGAAAAGAACAAGCTTTAATCCCATTACCTGGAACTAATGCCGTTAGGTAAACAGCCGTCAAACTCAGCGACTTGATCGCAGTTGACTCGCGGTTACCTTGGTCACCCTGCTATTCCCGGCTCTGGTGACACTGTCCATGATCCTAACCAAACGCGGGACTAGGGAAAATGAAAATTACACGTTATACAGTAGGTAATACAGAACGTGACCATATAGCCGTGACCTTTTCGTCAGAGCAGTCCAATTGTCTCCTGGTCAGTGGTTAAGGAAGTAAACACAGAAGAATACAGGGGTCCCTCGGAAGCACAGAATGAAACAGGTGCATTTGGACTTCATCAATATTTTTTTGTTAAGCATACATGGTCATGGGGCCTAGAATTTGCCTATCCCTGTCCCTGTCCCTGTCCCCGTCCCCGGTCCCTGTCCCTGTCCCTATCCCTATCCCTGTCCCCGGTCCCTGTCCCGGTCCCTGTCCACGCCATCCATTCAAAGTGTCTCATGGTCCTTTAGTCATATCAAGGCCCCTATGCAGAACACACAGGCAATGTCCTGACCAGCTAGACAGCAGTTGTAAAACAAATCCCCGGGTCAGACTGTTCAGCATTTAACTTTGTATTTACATATGTAATGGAGGAATCCTAATGTGACTACCCCCCCCCCCCCCCCCCCCAAACACACACACACACACACACACACACACCCTCCCTCGTGTTTTTACCCACGCCGGCTGCACGTGTCATAAGACCGTTTACTGTAGTAAGTCTAAGGGGGTTGCAGCCCACCTGCGGCTATTATCAACTTAATCATCCCCGTTCACAAACTCCCCTCTGGAACTGTGATGTGTGTACGTGTGTGTACGTGTGTGTGTGTGTGTGAGAGAGAAAAAGAGAGAGAGAGAGGGAGAGAGAGAGAGAGAAAGAGAGAGATTAAGAGCTAATCAAATTAAAAGCACACATCATCAGAGAGCCGGGTGTGGTTGCCAGCACAGGAGGACAGGGCCTAATCCCTTGGCGTCTTGCACCTCCCTAATAACAGTCCCATTGGCGCAAGCGTCGTCTTGAGAGTCTGGCAGGCTGAATGAAAGGGGATTTGACGTTCGAGCCCAGGAGAACACGCTATAGGGAGACCTATAAAAGCCAGGACACAGAGAAGGGAGGGATCAAGAATATTCAACCAGAAGGCAAGGAGGAGAGCAACTTCAAGTTGATTATTGCAGACCTTTGCTGCTGAAGAAGCAGGGTATACCCCCCTCTTTCGCAAACAGCCCCAGTAACCAGCTCACTAAAGTGGGTTTGTGGATATCCGACCATCCCTTTCGTTTGTGACAACACCGAGCCTCGACCAGACAACCATGGAGCCTGTGGTGCACACGGTGACAGCCCCCGCCTCAGGAGGAGCCTCGTTCCCCAGGAGAACCTTCAGGGGCCCCATGAGAGGGGCCTCGTCGCATTTCGTGGGGAGCTCCATCGTCATCCTGTCGTCGTTCGCCGTGTCTACTCTGGCTATGAACTTGGGCAAGAAGTTCCAGGAGTCAAGACACCTCAAGGTCAACGAGAGCTAAGAGTTCATATCTGTTGATATCGACCAGTTTGGACTCGATCGCCTACTACGAGGTTCAGGCTATCTATGTAGCACTTATGTTGTGTATTTTATACCAAAGTATCACATGCAATATCAAGTGTCAGCAGGAAGAGACTCGAGAAATAAACTAAATGTAACACGTACCATTCCAAAAATGGAGGGAAAAGAGGACGATGGAGAATCCTTGTATCGTCAGCAGCTGATGTCACCATGGTTTCCATGTCAACCATGGAACATTCCAGGGGAGAAGGTGGATGAGAGGAGGAGTCTCCATGCTAACGTTCCACTTGAAGCAATGCCAAATGTGCTGAGTTAGTTATGGCTACTGAACATTAGCTGCATACCAGAACTTGTGGTCAGTATCTTTTCGTGGGTATTGTTAAATTACAACCTAACCAATTGTGTCGTAATGCAGTTGAATGTAACAAATATATTTTATTAGCTTGTTGTCTCAATGTAAAAATTACCACCATAGGGGTGCTTTTTTTTTTTTGTCCATGGAAGAAATATGCAATTCTGCTGTTATATTGTCTGTGTGTTCCACACCATGTATAAGTAATGTATATAATTTAACAATCCTATTGCTTTTCAATATTCCAAATATCCCAGATATGGTGTTAAATATAACAAAGTTATACACCAATGGGACCAGCATAATAATAATAAAGACACATTTTATTTAAGGCCGTTTATCAAGACACTCCAGGTCACCTGTGCATAGTTTTGCATAGAAAAACAAACCTATAAAATATGTATTTTTTTATGTCAGTGCCTGTCAAGTACCAGCCCTTGAGCGGTATGTAAAACCTAAAGATGTAATGTAAAAATCCTGCAGGCAGGCAAGAGTAAAGGTTGTTTAAGGGTGAATGGACAAAAAATACCAATGTGCATTTTGGCCGCTGGAGGGCGCAGTTGGCATTATAAGAAAAAAGGAAATGCAGCAGGAGTTACCGATTGCACTGAAATTTAAGAGTTCAAAAGAAAACCTTAAATCTTTCTCTTCTTTATGTGGTAACAATGTAGCAAGATGTATGTGTTTGTAGAGTAAAAAAAAAATACCTGAAAGAGATTAAGAAACACATATATTTATTGTAAAAATTAGTAAAAAGTTCAATGTACAAAACACAACAAAAGTTCAAGCAAGTCTACTTTGATCACTCTGCCTGGCTCTATATCCTTATAATAAACCTTCTAAACTGTTTAAAAAAAAAGGAAGTTATTTCAAATGTGTGAGTTCTTTCAATTGTGTGTGTGTGTGTGTGTGCGTGTGTGTCTGTGCGCGCATGCGCATCTGCCTCCGTTGCTCAGTGTGTGTGTGTGTGTGTGTGTGTGCGTGTGTGTGTCTGTCACTCAGAGCGTGTCCAGGCTCTGCAGCCTCCTCTCTGTGAAGTAGCGGTGTGGTTGGTGGGCGGAGCTCTGGCCGGTGATGGCTCGGCCGAAGTACGACAACATGGAGGCGTTTTTCTGCTTCGCGGCCGCCTTTTCACCGTCCTCTCCGTCATCATCCCTGCACACACACACACACACACACACACACGCGCACACACACACACACACACACACATGCACACACACACACACACACACACACACCCTAATTGAGTTCTTACAAATAAAACTTTCTAACCAGCTACCAACAAAACAACATGCAAATCTTTCAATATTCCTACAGCTTAAGTTTTGAGGTTTTTAATGTGTCTAAATAAATAAACATACTAACTTACAACAAAAACACATTACCTTAGCTGACGTGCGTAACACAAGTATGGATATTATTACTTGGTATAATATATACATGTATACTGTATGTAGGTGTTAAGTCTCACCAATGAACCGGGACAGCCTTGCTGTCCAGCAGAGCCTGAGCAGTGCTCCAGCTGAACCTGACAAACTGGGGGTAGCCAAACACTGGGTCCAGGTGCTTTGACAACCACGCCTTGGTCTTTGGGTCTGGACCGAGATGGATCCATAGAACAAAAGAGGACAGTATGAAATGTCACTATAAAAAATGTACCTAAAACAATTGCAATTAGGTGATCGTGTAATAATCGCGGCAGCCCTTGGTATCCATGGAATGACAACAAAAAAGCACCATCTACATACGGAAACCCTTTACAGGTCAGCTTTGAACAAAGTCACGGCAGTTAACTGACCTCCTGGGTAGCCAGAGCCGTATTCCGTGTCGACCTCTTTCAGGTCCTCCGCAAAGTTCCAGCCCTTCACACTGTGGTCCCTGGCCACCTGAGGAAGCAGGAGAAAAGGGCATAGTGATGTGGCTGAGTAAATAGTCACTAGTGCTGCTAATGTCAACGTTTTTTTCCCATTCGCATACTATAAATAGAAAAGAGATCTTTTCCCGAGCGCTCCTAATACATAAACGTACGAATCCACCAAGATTAGTGAATACCTCAAAAGTCAAACATGACTGTTCGCAACCCTACTGGTCATGTAATCAGAACAAAATGTCTGACCGGACAACACCTTAAAAGAAATGCAACAAAAACATGTGCATAAAAAAATAAAACATAATCAAGTCACAGCCATCCAATTGAACCAGCAATACGATAGTAGAACAGACGAGGACATAACCGAGCTTTGACCTCTGACCTTTGCACAGATACTGGCGGCGCTGACGATGGGGAAGAGAGAGTCGGCTTTGGGCCTCACGGTCACCTCCACACCGGGGAACCTCTGGGACAGCTTCTCCTGGTACTTCTCAGCCGGACCCACTGTGTCCACAAACACCTGGAGAGACATACAGGATGGGGATTAGTAAGAATAATTATTATAATCATAATAATTCACTGGATTTAGTTTTTAGCGCTTTTCTCAGGACTCAAAGCGCCTCACAAATTGGTCGCCAATTAGTGTAGGTCAGGGACAAAGAAAGTAATAATAACTATGAGATATAATAATATAATAATAATAATAACAATAATAATAATTGGACAGAGACAGGGGGTCAGGAAGTAGCGAAAGATAGGGATTAGTGTAGGTCCAGGAGAAAGAAAATAACAATAATTACTAGAGCTGACACCTTCTGGTCGACTAATCGATTAGTTGGTCGACATGCTCTTGGTCGACCAAATTCTCATTGGTCGATTAATCGCTGGTGCTACTTTCACGACAATTTTAAAATCCTTTTTTGATTGTATAAAATAAAACTATAAAAACTGAATGTTGCCAAACATTGACAGTAATATCAAGACATCAGACTAACATTGTGAACTGTTTACTCATAGTATTTAGTATATAGTACTATTATATAGTATATATAGTATGTAGTATATAGTATGTCTTACCTCTTTGAGCTGCACCCCACAGTCTAAGGCATGCTGTACCAGGCCAATAGCCGCATCATGGGAAAGAGCATTCAAGTTGTATTTTGTCCTGTGAACGTATATAAAATATTATTTATTCATGTTTACCCATGGATGTGTGTGCTGAGGTCTGTCTGAGTGTTTCCCTGTTGGTAATGTCCACCTCTGTTTAAACACCACCGGAAACTAAGCTCATCCCTTTGTATCAAAAAGCTGTTCAGATCAGAGACGATGTCCAAATGTCCATCAACCGTCAGATCTTGTACAGAAGCTAAAGAGTATCATTTGAAGATGCACGCTAACTTGCACTACTATTTTAACCATTAATGTCAAACATCTCGTGTGTGTGTGTGTGTGTGTGTGTGTGTGTGTGTGTGTGTGTGTGTGTGTGTGTGTGACCAGCTACCTCTGCAGCATGTTTGTAGAGATGGTGTTGGGTGAGAGGATCTGAAGGGCCCAGCCGATATAGCTTTTAGATGCATCCACTTTCTGAAAAAGATTCTCTCTCTCTGCCTCTGACAGTGTCTTTGAATCTATCAACACAACAATAAATTAGTAAAAGAATAATCGGCAAAAGGGTTTTAAAACGCTTAAAACAAGAAGCATCAGTCTCAGGTGTATACACAGAAACATTAAACGTTTTTCTTTTGTTTTGTTAAGTCTTAAATTAACAACTGTGCCATTTACCTGCAACCTTTAAATTCTTCAGGTCTTCTTTTCTGGAAACTGGACAGTAACATATTCCATAGACCATGGGTCCTAGATTACAATAGACAGATCAAAGTAAGTAAACATGAAATGGTAGATAATGCATTGTCATACGAACATAAGAATGGGAGAGAGAGCGAGAGAGAGGCGTAATATAATGTCTTTAGACCACATTAGAAAACGCAATCATACCAAGCACAGGCCCCCTCCCAGCCTCGTCGATACCCAGACAACAGTCCTCTGTCTTGCAGATGTCGGGTATCTGCGAAGCTAAACGACAACTGACAGAGTTGTCTGCTTCGAAGTCGCTGAGATCCATGTCTGTACTTAAAACCAATCTGTGTTCGTCAAAAATCTTTTTACAAAAGGGATGAGAGAGTGTAATGTATATCGTCAACTCAAGTTATACAAAAATGTCTCTCATAAAACCACAAACGCGGGCGCAAGGACCGAGAAAAACATTCGAAAGTTGGCACACTGTCTGTATTGGCCTTGTTGAAGTAAGATCGCACAGTGCAAGATAACGCCTGCTGTCTGATAGTTTTAAACTTCTATGCAAATTGACAATGGTAATATGACTTAAGCATTTGCTAAAATGTAGTCAATGGGTCAAAACCTTGCTCATGTACATTTCATAATTCTTACCCTGCACTTATGTTGATGCGGAGCCTTGCAAAATTTGGCGCCCTTGAGATGACGTAATACTTGATGCATCATGGTATATAGAGTTTCTGTACATCACTGCCGTATAGGCCTTCAACAATGCACTTAAACTATTGGATTTTAATGCATAAGTTAAACAAGTTTCTCTCAGACCCCTAAAATTTTATGAAAGACTGGGTTTTCACTTACCTGAATCTTTATTCTTCATTTTAACAAAACTAAGTAATAAAGTTAACTAAATGATGTCCACAGTGTGAGTTCCTGTGCTGCAGTTGTACATTTAAAAGGCATTGTCCTATGATGGATAGCAGTGAGTGAGCAATACGTTCAAGAATAACGGCAGTAACAGTCTGAAGAACTTTTTTTGATTCATATCATTAGATTGATAAAGGCTGGGGTAATTTTAAAAAATGTGTTATTTCTCTGACGTTTCTTATGTAGTTCCAGGAGTTAGCTATTAAAAAACATGAAAAAGTAAAGGTGGTATTAAAAGCAGTATAAAGATTTGTATATAGTTGACATACCACTTAACCAAGGGCAAATTTAAGTAAATTAGTAATATACAGTGCATCCGGAAAGTATTCATACCCCTTCACTTTTTCTACATTTTATTATGTTACAGCCTAATTCCAAAATGGATTAAATTAAAAAAATTCAACATTCTACACACAATACCGCATAATGACAAAGTGAAAAAAGTTTTTTTATTTTTTGCAAATGTATTAAAAATAAAACAATAAAATATCACATGTACGTAAGTATTCACACCCTTTACTCAATACCTTTGGCAGCAATTACAGCCTCAAGTCTTCTTGAGTATGATGCTACAAGCTTGCCACACCTATTTTGGGGCAGTTTCTCCAATTCTTCTTTGCAGATCGTCTCAAGCTCCATCAGGTTGGATGGGGAGCGTCGATGCACAGCCATTTTCAGATCTCTCCAAAGATGTTCAATCGGGTTCAAGTCTGGGCTCTGGCTGGGCCACTCAGGGACATTCACAGACTTGTCCCAAAGCCACTCCTTTGTTATCTTGGCTGTGTGCTTAGGGTCGTTGTCCTGTTGGAAGGTCAACCTTTGCCCCAGTCTGAGGTCCAGAACGTCTGGAGCAGGTTTTCATCAAGGATCTCTCTGTACATTGCTGCATGATGACTAGCCACAAAAAAAAAAAAAAACACAGCATGGTGCTGCCACTGTAGGGATGGTATTGGCCAGGTGATGAGCAGTGCCTGGTTTCCTCCAGACATGACGCTTGGCATTCAGGCCAAAGAGTTCAATCTTGGTTTCATCAGACCAGAGAATTTTGTTTCTCATGGTCTTAGAGTCCTTTTGGCAAACTCCATGCGGGCTGTCAGGTGCCTTTTACTGAGGAGTGGCTTCCGTCTGGCCACTCTACCATAAAGGCCTGATTGGTGGAGTGATGCAGAGATGGTTGTCCTTCTGGAAGGTTCTCCCATCTCCACAGAGGAACACTGAAGCTCTGTCAGAGTGACCATCGGGTTCTTAGTCACCTCCCTGACCAAGGCCCTTCTCCCCCGATTGCTCAGTTTGGCCGGGCGGCCAGCTCTAGGAAGAGTCCTGGTGGTTCCAAACGTCTTCCATTTGCGAATGATAGAGACCACTGTGCTCGTTGGGACCTTCAATGCTGCAGAAATTCTTTTGTACCCTTCCCCAGATCTGTGCCTCGATACAATCCTGTATCGGAGGTCTACAGACAATTCCTTGGACTTCATAACTTGGTTTGTGCTCTGACATGTACTGTCAACTGTGGGACCTTATATAAACAGGTGTGTGCCTTTCCAAATCATGTCCAATAAATTTAATTTACCACAGGTGGACTCCAATCAAGTTGTAGAAACATCTCAAGGATGATCAGTGGAAACGGGATGCACCTGAGCTCAATTTTGAGTGTCACAGCAAAGGGTGTGAATACTTATGTACATGTGATATTTTATTTTTTTATTTTTAATACATTTGCAAAAAATTCAAAAAAACATTTTTCACTTGGTCATTATGCGGTATTGTGTGTAGAATGTTGAGAATTTTTTTTTATTTAATACATTTTGGAATTAGGCTGTAACATAATAAAATGTGGAAAAAGTGAAGGGGCATGAATACTTTCCGGATGCGCTGTAATTACATGTAAACTGCTTAAATGTGCAAACTGATTAAATCTTCAAAATTAATAATTCAAGATTTTTCCATCAACCAATGTGGATAAGAATCTAGGAATGACGAACGAAACATTTCACAAGCGTTATCTACCATCACCTCTAGTGACTATGGCTGCTGGTATATTAACTTTGCCCCTGGCCCTGGGTAGACCCTCTGTCACCCTACCTCTCTCTCCTTCCTTCTCCTTCAACCTCCTTCTCCCTCGCCCTCTCCCCTCTCCCTCTCTTCTCTCTCTCTCTCTATCTCCCTCTCTCTCTTTCTCCCTCCCTCCCTCCCTCCCTCCTTCTCTCCCTCTCTTCCATATTCAATGGTTCTCTTTGTTTCGGGTTAGTAACATGGAGTCCCAGCCGATTAAACGCAGGGAATTAGTAGTCAATTTTAGCCTGCCAAACACACAAACACAAACTAAATGGCTAAACCTTGGAGGGACGCTAATCTTGTAATTACTACACTTTACAC
The DNA here is from genome assembly GCA_026901105.3 of Galaxias olidus. Classification (NCBI taxonomy): domain Eukaryota; kingdom Metazoa; phylum Chordata; class Actinopteri; order Galaxiiformes; family Galaxiidae; genus Galaxias; species Galaxias olidus. The sequence goes on from JAPMUY010010497.1 coordinate 44,136, forward strand.
GTCAGCAACGTTTTATACAGATTTTACTGTCCATCTAAACATTCATTAATTTTAAAAACTATGAAGAAATCAGGAATTGTTTTATTTTTTATAAATAAACAGTTTAATATACAACAACATCAACACATATTTTATAGCGTTGCTTTTTTTAAGGAAGCAAAAAAAAAATCTGACTAGCAAACAATGATTAAAAAACTATCCATCAGTAATAATATAAAGGAAAGATTTGACAATGTTTTACTTACATAGGAAACGATTGTAAGTGGGTCAGTATAAATGTATACATTATGTATCGTACATCGTATAAAAAGAGGCATGTGGTAAAGACCATTCACGTTGGTGAAAAAGGAAACATGCTTCTATAACTCTGTGGATTGCTGCAAGAGGAAAATAATGCATGTGATTTATAAATGTGCTGAACAAGATTCTAATCCTAGGGGAATGGAAGGAATCAGACCAAAGGTGGTAATCTATGAGACCTTGTTTGTGAACCGCTTAGCTTTACCTCAGAAACTGAACAAATTAATTACAAAACAAATAATACATATACAGAAATACATCAAAAATGGTTTTAAAAAAAAATAAAGAACTCACTTGACGGTATGTTAAATTGTTTTTTAACGCATTGTCTTGAAATCATAACATGTATTTGTTTATGTATTGAGCTCGCCTTTTCGTCATTGCTGTTGGCACCATGTGGAGTTGAGGTATTGTCATGTTTGCTGCAAAATAGAAGCTGAAATGTCTCTTATAATTCTCATTCCCTCTCATTTTCCTTTCCCCCATACATGTTTGTTTAGTAAAATCACGATTAGATAGAAAATATACTGAAGAAAAAGAGAAAGAAGTGAAAAGTATGTCAATGATTTGGTCATTGCAATAGACCCACTGTAACTGGAATGGAATGAATATTCAATCAGAAATTCAACGTACAAAATATTACAAATATCACAATCAACAAATAATAGGTAAGCAACAATGTCAATAATACAACCATTTCCAACCTTGCTACTTTTATCAAACGTAAATGATATCACAAAACATTTTCTGTACACTGTTAATATGATCTGATAACTTTTTTCATTTATCGCTCATTTTGAAATTAGATATTTCAAACAAATAACAAAATCTCACATCCCATGACACTATGTCCGAGCTTATTCAAATGTATTCTGTAAATGGCACCCAATGGTTAGACGTCACTCTGATTGGCTTTCAATTATTTTCAATGTCTTTGTGGCTGCTTTAAAAAAAATACTATGCAGTAGAAAAAAAACTGTTTAAAATCCCCCGTGGAAGCAACAAGCACTGCATTGGCTGAAATAGAACAAGCCCCCTATTTAAGATCAATATGGCAAAAGCCCACCACAGCTCAGAGACACACACTCACAAACACACACACACACACACACACACACACACACACACACACACACACACACACACACACACACACACACACACACACACCAACTCAAACACACATACACACGTGTTTCATAATAAACGTTTACATAATATGCTCACAAACTCAAGCTCGTAGACAACCACTCGCACACAAACATACACATAATGTAAACACATACACACATACACACTAACATTCACAAATTCCACGTATTTCTCTCTCTCTCTCTCTCCCCCCCTCTCTCTCTCCGTCCCTCAAGGCCTTGTAAGAGTGGTGTAGACAGGCTGATCCCAGTGTGTCGGGCTGTGAGAGGGGGCCACACTGGAGGGGTCTCCTATGGTGGTATACAGGGGCCTCTGTGTAGGACCCATGTAGGAGAAGGCAGAGTAGAGGCCCGGAGCCTGACCGGAGTGGGCGTAATAGGCCGCCCCGGGACCCTGGTGGTCCCCGTAGTCAAACTGAGCGCGGGAGGCGAGCGAGGGGAAGGCGGAGCTGTAGTGAGGCAGGCCCAGAGGGGCATAGGCCACATGGGCTCCAGGGGACACAGAAGAAGAAGACGTCTCGGAGTAATGGCCCCCCACCGACACGGACTCGCTCTTGATCTGGCCCACGGGTTTGGACGGGTCGGAGGCGGACGGCGACGGCGAGGAGCCCTGCTGCTGCTGGGGTTTGGAGGAGAGCCAGGCGGCCGAGTGACCGCTGGCTGCGGCCAGGGCGTAAGCGTAGGACGAGGCGGAGGAGGAGGAGGAGGCAATCGCCGCGGAAACGCCGCCGACACCCTGGGGATGGCCGTTGGGCGGCAGGTACTGGTCGAACTCGTTGACGTCGAAGGGCTCGATGTTGGACATGACCTCGTGGCTTATCTCACCAATGTCCATGGTGCCAAAGTCGATGTGGGGTTTCCCGCCGGCTGAAGAGGGTCCCCCTTCGGCACCGACTCCCATAGCTCCCCCTCCTCCTCCTCCTCCTCCTCCGCGGGGTCCCCCTCCGCCCTCCCTTTTGGATTCCTTCCCTGACTGGAGCTCTGTCTTTGGGGTGGTGGGGGGTGTCGGGGGGCTGTGACCCTGACCTATAGAGGGAAGCGATAAAGACAGAGAGAGGATACAATCAGTTAGAGGAAGGAAGTGAGAATTCACATCAAAGGCAGCGAGCTTTACCTTAATCCTCAAATTTTGAATATGAGGCTTAAATCTATTCATTGGATCTTATTGTCTGTGTTGAGGTGTGTAAATGGGATTTTTGCCTTTATAAGTTAATTGTGCAAAGTTAAAATGCAAAAGTGTCACTGTACATCTGTACATTTGGGTCACATGTTTGTATTATTCAATTGATTACATATTTAATAATAGTCGAGTATTTCTAAGGGGTACATTGTTTATAAAAAACATATATATCTATATTAAAACAAAAAGACAAAAAGACAAAAAGAAAGAGATTTTAATAATCGGCCAGTGCGTACCAGCAGGGTGATGGTGGTGGTGGTGATGGTGGTGGTGGAGGTCAGACAGGGGGGATCCCGCGCCGCCATTGTGTTCCAGGTGAAGAGTCTTATAATGGGCTTGGCTGCTCTCCCCCTCCCCCTGGCTGTCCGTCTCCGACGTTGCCCCCCCTAGCTTGCCGTTCTTGCGTCGCCGAGGCTGGTACTTGTACTCGGGGTAGTCCTTCTTGTGCTGCTTTCTCAGCCTCTCGGCTTCCTCAATGAAGGGTCTCTTGTCACCTTCATTGAGCAACCTGGTGCGAAGGAGAGAGAGAGAGAGAGAGAGAGAGAGAGAGAGAGAGAGAGAGAGAGAGAGAGAGAGAGAGAAATACAGTCACTGTATCAACAGAAAATACCATAGGTGTTTGATATGGCTCAGCTGAGGCTGCGCAGTCTTTAGCGAATCAGAGCTGCAGCTAAGGAATGTAAATTGGCAATGTTCTAACGTCACTGTATACAACCAGGAAGATTTATTGGAAGAAAAAATACAGTACGTTTATAAAATTGTTCTAACAATTAAAAATGTTGGATGTTTATTAAATACTCATGTATTTTTACAATTTTGCCATTCTTATTATTCTCTCATTACGCACACATTTTAAAGTAAGAAAAAACTACTCCTTTGTTTAGGAATTATTTTCACATACACACCTCCAAAGTTTGCCAAGGGTTTTACTGAGTTCCGCATTGTGCAGATGGGGGTACTGGTCTGCTAATTTCCGGCGTGCGGCCTGCGCCCACACCATAAAGGCATTCATCGGTCTTTTGACGTGCGGCTTGCTTTTGTTCCCGTTGTTGACTCGCACTGGCATTGGCACGAGCGTCCAGTCATAACCATCGAGTACCTGGCTCACGGCCTCACGTATACCGATCGGGAAACGATCATCGTCTTCTTCTGACTTGGCCACAAGATTACCATCCTCTCCTCCGCCCTCCGCGCCACACAGCCCCACTAACTGCTGCGGGTGTGACGCACCATTGAGGGGCGAATCCCGGCCACCTGTTGTTCCCGAGTGCGCCGGTGACAGCGAGTGAACATCGTCTGAACCACCGGGACTCAGCTCCGCCTCTGACAGGCTGTGCTCTTCGCCAGACATTATCGTCAAGCAATTTAACATCCAATATGGGCACTTTAATTTTAAGTCTTTGTCTGTGAAAACGTAGCCTATATACACTGGTGATCAAGGTGCTTCGAATGTGACGTATAGCCTTCACTTTACAGCTGCTCTAGACAAGCCCATGCCCGTGCGTAAAATGCGACCAAATCCCTTTTATTTTTCTTCTTCGTACCCGTTGACTTCCACCACAATTCACTTCCGTGTTGACTTTTTATTACCTGAAATACATATTTGGATATTTTTATTTCACAAATTAAGGGGAATCTCATATTTGATCCAGAGGCCTATTCTAAATAAAAGACAAAACATTTTTTTTTGTATTCTGCTTTAAAGAAAATGTATTTCTGTATCTTATACTTAAATTTAATATAAATTAAACATAGGCCAAGCTATATAGCATATGGGCTATTTTTCTAAATAACTTTACAATTACAAAACCCTTAATAAAAGTCTGAATTTGTAAGGAGCTTGCAAATTGGTCTCTAAACTTAATGTCCATCAATATTATATAGTAAACAATTTAAGTACACAACTCACTTTTATTCAGATTTTCGGAGGTTGTCCGCTCAACATGGGAGATCTTAGACCTCAATGTAGAACGATGTGACGCTGGCGCTCCGTCCCCTGCCCCCTCGTTCGGCTTGCCTCTGCTATGAATGGTCGCTCTGTATCGCGCATCGGTGCTTAAAGAGCGCCGTTGTGCGAGAAACGAGAAAAAAAAGTGATTGAAAGTGGAAAACATTCCCAAAGACAGAGCATTCCAAAGCACAGTCAGCGCCACCCTCTTGCTCACACGCCGGACGCGTATTGGTCATCAAATTTTCTCCTCGTTTCTGAGTGGTTGAAAGGCAAACTGTTACTGTCTTGTGTCCGTCACTGAAAGAAGTGAGATTTTACATCGGAGTAGTTTAAGTGACTTTACAGTGAGCCCATTTAGGACCAAAATAAGCCCTGCTTTGTAGGGTGTGTTGACATGCTATATTAAATAAACAAACAATCATGAGAAGAGCAACTTGTGGTCAAATTATAGGCTATGACTTTTCTCAAATATCGAATAGCCACTGTGCTAATAGGAGATATTGCCAAGACCATATAATGATGTAAAATTAAGGTATTTTAGTTTGTTTGTATTACCCCGAATAGTTATTAAGAAATGTTTGCATATCGATCAGACAAAAAATCCTTTTTAGATATACACATAACCCTGTTTTGAATTTAAACTAAAAAGAAAAGCTAAAGTCACATGAATTTTTTAAGGTAGGTTCAAAGACAATGTAAACTGTAAAGTTTCGAATTATTCTTTAAATTTAAGCCTATTCTCAGATTTAATCTATCTTTATACCTGTTGGGAAAATGCATAGTTAGGTCAAATGCGATTATACAATATTTTGCGGTGGTGTCAAGTATTCTAAAACTTTTGGAATAGTCTTGAAATTAAAACAATACTTAAAAAAATATACATTTTAATATATTATAGTATCCGACAATAATTATTGATAGCTTCTTGATGTAAGCTAAGACCTTTCTTTAGGTTCTCAATGTAAAAAAACCAAATTGTTAATAATATATTAGAATATCATAATAGTTGAGATTTGATTATGCTGGTGCCAAAGTCCCCTCTGTCACAGTCAGTGTAAGAGCAATGCACATATTTACCTTCACCAGTAAGACTATACGAGCATTCAACGTCTATGGAAGTAAAACATTGCTTATGTCAAGACATTGAGACATTAAGTCGTTTACATTATTACTGTCAATTTGCACACTTATTTTTTTTTACTATTACGCACAAATATTTGGACTTAAAAATTGTGATTTTACAGCGTGTGCGCATATCCAAGCACGATCGGACACACTACACACACATATACACACACACACACAAACACACACACGCACGCACGCACGCACACACACACAAACAAACACACACACACACACACACACACACACACACACACACACACACACACAATGCAACAATAACCCCTGTGTCTCCCTTTAGCCTCTCATGTATGGTCCGTGTCTCGGTTTCTCCCTCTCTTTCTCTCTTTCTTTGCAGTCTTTGTTTCCATCTCAGGTGAATTGTAACCATGTGATCAAACGCCCAAGCTCTCTCCATTAACCCTCGTAAATGAAAAAATGGGGAACAAAAAGCAGTTTTGTTGCTACAAACTTTGAAAAAATTGATAACACAGAGAGATGTGTGTCTTTCTCAGCCTATGTAAGAACAGAAACTCAAGTCTTGCACACTGTGAGAATACACTGGACAAGACAGGACACATGCATGGATCCTTCTCTATGTCTTTGTTTTATTCTTTCTTTTTCTTAAAGACCATCTATTTTGTTTTCAAATTTCATTACTCTAATACCTGGATTCAAGGCCTTCAAGTAGGGCCCATGGGCTGTTTCAAGCCAACCACCAGCTGGACTCTTTGACCTTGAGCTAACTTTCATGATGTGAGTGAACGTGTCTTCAGTCTGATTGCTTATTGTAATAGGCTATACGAAAAACTCTATGAAAATAAACATGGAGAACACGTTCATGTAAGAGTTAATTTAAAAATAAAAAAAAAGGTTTTAATTGTGAAACTGGGATGAGCAGCGTAGTTGTTATAGGCCACGTATAGGTAGTTGGTAGAAATGAGCCTATAGTAAAAATAACATTCAAATTCGAGCTGCCTTGGCTGTATGGGGTATGACATGTGAGTGATTAAATATTTATGTTTCCGTGATTTGGATATGGAGCTTGAAGTAGTCGTCCCAAGACATTGACTAGATTAATAATTAATTCATTTGACATAACGATAGCGTTGCAGATTTACATTGGATGGTTGGTAAAGCACAACTTTTTTTAGGTAAAAAAAAATGTAATGATGTCCACGTTTTATGTATGTCATCATGTATCGAATCATTTTACAGCAAAGTTTTGGCAATGCCGTGGTGTTTCATTGTGCGAAACGTCAGGTTAATCTGAAATAACTTTAATTGAAATACCTTTAAAAGAATGCTCGAAAGACAGTATGGGAGAGTAAATTATTTCAAATCGAAAAATATGTTTGGTTATTTTATAAAGTAAAGTGAAAAGTATAGATGCAAGCCAGAAATGATATCCTAAAGTATATTTTACTTGAAGGCCTATAGTATATTAGCAAATACCCAAAATTGAAGGCTAACTTTTGATATTTTAGAAACTGTACGTATATTATTAGGCGAAAGTCATATTGTCAGTAGTAAAGTCATTGTAGTAGCCTAAATATCCAACATGCTGAATATATTATTGCATACACTTTCTGAAGCCTTTGATAAGTCACCGGTTCCATGTGAATCTATAGATTAGATTTAACGAAAAGTAAAATCCTCAACACTTCTTCAAAAAATTTAAGTTTTAGTAAAGATTTCGCTAAACGTCTCGAATGACGGGAGAGGGAATTGTTAGATCTGCACCCTATTTAAAAATGCGTTGCCTCATTTGACGTTTTTTTCATGGTAGGAAAATCACATTTTAGGTGAAGGCCTGCTTAAAAAATAATACAATTCTTACTAATTTGGCTATGAATCAGGGTGTAATTCATGAGACATTTATCCAAATTATTATTGAATTGGTGTCGTTTAAAACGCATTTTTTATTTGAACATATTTACAGTAAAATAATAAATATGACTTTGTCATGTTGCTATGTAATTGTAGTTAATGTGGGACTTGAACGATCAAGGCTTAGCTGTCGTGTTGCATGGAGTGCAAAATGGTTTATTTTTCGAATAAAAACGTAATACTTTTAATATTACAATATGTGTCAATTGCAATCGTAGTCTAATAGCTGCTATTTGTTTTAATGTAAAACAAAATCGAATTAATTAAACTGTATGCATAAAAAAATTGGCTGCTTAGACGACATCCAATTGTATGCGCCTAACCAACGCAATGAAACAGTGAAGTAAATGGGCATCACATGGTTCCATCACCAACACTGTGGGACAAATATCCCCGCGTGCTAACATGCCCATGTGATTCCTATAATGCCAAGGCTGCTCTTCTGATGCTGTTTCATGATCACACGAGTGTCTTTCCTGCAAGTGGCACTAAGGGAAATAATGGTATATCGAATGCGTTTCACATGTTAAAGCCTAAATGTTCGAAAGGTCAACCCTTTAGATACACAATGCTGTGTTGAGAACATGCACTCATCACAAGTAACGTATATGCACTGAAAGTAAAGTAATACAGCAGGCCATTCCAAATGCTTTAATAGATTGGTTGAATGCAGTCCACAGACTGGGCACAGTACACTAGGAGACATTTTGTTTTGTGTGTGTCATGTGGCTCATGGTAGTTTTTACTCAGATTACTAAAAAGTAATTATATAACAAAAGCTGTGTTTAAACATTGACATTGATAGGCTTATCCCATCCCACCCTATATATATGACTTTAATCCAGGCCACCATACTTAACATTTGGTTCGCACTGCAGTGGGAAAATACAGGGACTGAACATGGGTTCTGCCATTTTGTGTCTTTGTATAAGCCTTAGTTATACAGTCTGCAGTTTGCCATTGGCTATTTACGTCTGTGATATCAAACATGTATAGGCCTACTGTATTTCACAGGATGATTTGTTTGTTAGTCATGCCTTGATGTGATAATGAGAAGGGATTTCTCAGCAGGAACTTAAAAAAAGACTTGCTGAGGTGTTTCTCAGAAGAAATTTAACGAATTGAAAGAAAAATGAGGAAAGTGAGATGTTGCTATTTTATTCTGTTCCATGGAGATTTCTAAAATGTGACAATGGCAGAAGAGAAGGATGCAGAGTGAAAGAAAGAGAGAAAGTTGGATGGGAAAGAGAGAGAAAAGAGATCTGAAAAAGAGACGGAAGGGAGAGAGGGGGAAGAAGATAAGGAAAACATGTGCAATGGTCCCAATATTCCCGGGTCATACTTCGCATTAAGATCATGTGTAATTTGGGGAGAAAGCATTCGTTCCCACGTCATTGGTCACATTTGGACTCAAAAGTAATGACACACCCAAAAAGAGCTCTGAAATAACTGATAAAGTACAATAGATTAGGATATTAGTGTAATGTTCTATGTGTGTCACAAAATATTTCTTGAAAGCTTAAAAGCTTGACTGTTTGCCATAATTGCAATTTTAACATGCCATTTTTATTTAGCTCAGAAAATATGTTAAATTCAAGCTTGGAGATTTAAACTTTGTGCATAGATAATAATATGCTCTTTGCATCTTGTTGTGATGTCATGGGAAAACTTTCTCACTCTGTTTACAAACACAAAAAACGTCAAACTCACAAAGTCAACCAAACTATTCAATCAACATTGAACATTATTTATTATTATTATTATTATTACTATCATTATAATAATAATAATAATAATAATAATAATAATAATAATATTAATTCATTAGATTTCGTTTTTAGAGTTTTTCTCAGGACTCAAAGGATGTAAATATCCTGTAGACCGTTAATACTTATTTCAGCCGTTTTGCTGTGGTAAAAATTACATGCTTACTTGTCAGAAATTGTTTTGCATTCATCCGTTAAGGCAGGTCATTGATAGTAGCATGACCAATTTGACCATGGTTAATTATCACTTGATTTCCAAAGTAAGATGTTGTTGACTTTTCACCAGAACAGCCCCAACCACTCACTTTTACAGTTTTTTTCAATTGCTAACAAGCATTGGTCAAAACTGAAGTCACATTGTCAAAACTCTTCACACAGTCAGCAAAACAGAAGTCTATGTGGGGCAAACTGTGAATCACTTTTCATTGCTTTCACACAAAATGCATTCAGTGACCACAGTCACCAAAATTCATGAACTCCTTTCTCAGTCAGAGTCCACAAACTACAAAACACTATACTTTTGCAGCACATTTTTCAAATGCTAACACACCTTGTGCAAAACAGTTAAAAACACAATCAAAACAGAATGATGAAAAAAAAATCAATTTCTGCTGCAGCCAAATTGAAATCTATAGAAAATAATATCAAAAATATTGACAATAAAATGAAATAATAATAATTCCAAACACAGCTGAGTGCAGATTACAGCTGACAACCTACTAAAGTGACCTTTGTTTGGCCTCATTGCTCATAGCAAGCAGATAAAAGGGAATGGCTTCTGAATGTATTTTTTTGGAAATATGAAACAAAGAGGACAGGTTGGTGGAAAGAGAAGAGTGGCAGGGTGAGGGAGAAGAGGAAGAAGAGGAAGACCAAGAACTGTGGTCTCTGATGAGATAAGGGCCACAATTATTGACAGGGTTGGATCAGACATTCTAAAAGATTCTTCCCGAGGTGCATTGCCAGAGAAGACACACGATGTGATGTTGATGAAAACATGTGGCCAAATGCAGAAGCGAGGGAGTGAATATGTTATACATGAAGTACTGTAAATAAAGTGCAAAGATCTTATTCTATAATAAAACACTGATTTATCTGAAAAAATCATTCAGACTTTAAAGATAAAATGTATTTTATGTAATGCTCTTTGTTGTTAGTATTTTGTAGTTCAGTGTGCTAAGAGTGACAGTGTTTGCTTCCTGAGTGAGACTTGTTCCCAGTGTTGTGGATGAATGAGCTCATTTCGAGACATGTATGATGTGTTTTGTTGGCAAGAAAGAGTTTTGGAGGTGAGATGAACTGTTTAGCTGAGATGCATGTTTGCAATGCAGACTGTGCGAAGAGTTTTGAAAAAGTAGTTTCAGTATTGACCAATGCTTGTTAGCAATTGAAAAAAACTGTAATGCAGAGGTAAAACATGTATAATTTAGTAATTAATTTCCTTAATAATATCTCATGATTTGAGTGTGCCTCCTCAAAAGAACAAAAAATGTTTTCCCATTCCGTCATGCTCAGTTGGGCTGTGTGTGTGTGTGTGTGTGTGTGTTAGTGTGTGTGTGTGTGTGTGTGTGTGTGTGTGTGTGTGTGTGTGTGTGTGTGTGTGTGTGTGTGTGTGTGTGTGTGTGTGTGTGTGTGTGTGTGTGTGTCGGTGTGTCGGTGTGTGTGTGCGTGTGTGTGTGTGTGTGTGTGTGTGTGTGTGTTCATCCCACACTCTGAACAAGCCTAGGGTCAGGTGGTTGATTTGGATTCCATTCCACCCCGGGGAAATTCCATCTCCCTCTGTCCACATTCAAGAATTTAAATTATATACGGAATCTCGCTGACTTTTACGAATTTAATTATGTTTAACAAAAACTAATTAGATTAGACATACACTGAGTGTATTCTACGAATGAAGAACAATATACGTACCCTTGAGTTACTTGATTTGACATTTGTGTTTTAAAATTGCATGTTTGTATTGTCACAATAAATAGATAGCAGTGCATTAACACTCTAAAATGTTTCTACATTCAATAGAACTTTACATTGCGTATCGTAGATAAACATATAAAATCACGTTTTTGATCAATCTAATTATACATTATGCTGCATCCCATTACATGTTTCCCTGCCTGAAAGCAGAAAAGACACTCTGGTATTATAACATTTCTCAACTGGAACACATGAAGATCAAGCTGTTTCTCTCTGACTCCTGTATTTAAACCTATTGGTGGATTTAAAAGCCACCACCTAATGTGAAAAAAGGAAGACAAACAAAAGTCTATTAGGAAGAGTTCTACTGTCCAGGCCTCAGTGAGTCTACCTATAAAAGTTGATATGACACATGCACATTGTATGGAATATAAAAATGTGCTTTTCTCATTTTCTATCTATAAAATGACAATGTGATGTGTTGAGCGATCCTTAGCATAGGTAAACTAATTAATTTAATTTAAAAAAATCGAATCTATTTAGTCATTTATTCTAGTCAAGTAATCTTCAATGAACTTCTGAAGTTGTTTGTGTAACGTTTGCACAAGGGACAACAGGTGAATCCAGATCTTGGTCTTGGTTTTTTGTTTTTTTTACCTTGGTTGAACTATAGTTTCATTAACCAACGGTCAAAACTGGTTTGCCAGGTTTTGATGTCAGGACTTCCTGCTTAAAAGGGCAACACTATCTAATAGTTTTCATTTGTAATGACTGTAAATGTGATAAAATAGTGGAAGAATTTGTCACTTTATTCCATAATCCATGAATTCCTAACATAACTTGCAATGGCAATCATGAGTATTAGATAGGTTCGAATGATTTATAGTTTCGTGATTTAGTGGAATGCAGCCTTTAAGGATGAATAAAAAATGATTCTGCTATCTGACCTTTTGTCTCTCCTCGCCCTTTTTTCGCTCATGAATTAGCGCAGCTGCGCAACACTTAAATGGTTCCCCCCTCTCTCTTTTCTTCTTCTTTTTCTTTCTCTCTCTCCCGGGGCCTGTCTTTAAGCAGCAATGAATCCTCTCTTTGTGTTCTGTCTGCTGAGTTTCCCAACGTTTCTTGCCCTCTTTTATTCGGAGAAGGGGGTTGAGGTTGGCCTCAGTTGCGATGGTGGTGGTACTGATGGAGGGATAAGGGTCGGAGGAGGAGGAGGAGGAGGAGGAGGGTGACCACTGACTTGTTGGACTGCATTCCTTTGCAGCTGTGGAGGCTGGTAGAGTTAGCTGGGGTGGGGATGTTGGGGGGTGATGGGGGGTGATTGGAGAGGGAGCAGTGCAGGATCATCATTGCATAGCATGGCATCATGAATGGCCTATTCTTCATCTTTACTCTGTGTCCTTCTTGCTTCTAGCTACACTGAAACTGGCCATCGGAGATACTTCAGTGGAACAGGAGAGAGCGAGATGGATAAGGGATGAGGGGTCGAGAGAGGTAGAAGGGGTGAGCGGAGGATATAGATGGGGTGAAGTTATGAAAAAATGTCGATGAAAAGATTATTTAAAAGAACATCAAGATTCTACTTTGAAAGAAATATGGATAGAAATGGAGATATAGATACACAGAGAGAGAGAGAGAGAGAGAGAGAGAGAGAGAGAGAGAGAGAGAGAGAGAGAGAGAGAGAGAGAGAGAGAGAGAGAGAGAGAGAGAGAACGCATGTGTGTGTGTGTCGGTAAGAGGCTGATAGGGAGTTTGATAAACAGATGAATCTGACTCACCAGCAGCAGGATCGTGAAACACGGCGGTATGTGACAATGACGCCTGCCCGAGCGAGGGTAACAATACTGGCATTAAGGTTATAGGACTCTGAGTGCCCCCTTAATTCACACGTGTCAGCACTGCGGGAGTTTCGTCACGCATAAGGGTCGGACGTTGACTGTCGTCGCCACTTATCCACTTGGACAACGTCCTCTTTGTGCCCGTCGATCTGCAAAAACGTAATGAATCGAAATCCCCGGTAAAATTCTGAATTGATTATTAGACTACATTTTGCTTTTTTTTTGTTATTTTACTTTAGCAGCCTGATTTTTTTTTGATAAATTTGTAAGTAAGCAAGTACATTTTATTCATAAAGCGCCTTCAAAACCAGAGTTACAAAGTGCTGCAGGCCTACAACGTAAAAACATGAAATGTACAAACATAAAAACATAAAATGACAAAGAAATATAAAAATATAAAATGAAAAGAAATGTAAAAACATAAAAAGCATGGAATGGCAAAGAAAGCACCTTTAAAAACTGCACTAAAGGTAAAAGGCTAAAACACATCCTGGCTGCCATGGAGATATGATAGCTGAATGGTCCTCAATGGTTTGTATATTTGAAAACTATGTTAAGCCCCAAGACTGAATGGGTTTCAATCTTGTCAATTACACCATAATACATTATCATCTAAGATGTTCATTGCTTGACACATTGACTGAGCCATAAGATCGAGAGGCAAATATCAAAATTAAGGTGCATGTCTTACACGGACTGTTTTCCCGAGTACGTTTAGGCATCGTGGAACAAAGAATGGGTTAGACTTTAATCAGATCGAACATCTTTAGTATATTTGATCATATTTTTCAAGAGGAATCCCATAGAAATGTATTTACTCTATTTGCAGTGTATCTACAACTCTGCATAGAAAAGCAAAGAAAGTTCTTCCAAGTCGCGTATTTCTTGACCCCTGAGGTTAACTTCAGTCAGCGCTGTAATACAATTATGCCATTAGTGGGTGCAGCAAATTAAAGGCTGCAGACAGCTTCATTAACAGACACAACGCACGTGGCTGCACACACGCGCCTGTGCGCACACACACCCACACACAGTACCCAATTACAGTAAGACTGTGATGCTTTTAATGCGTTAATAGACCAATTCCCTCATCACCACTATGTGTGTGTGTGTGTGTGTGTGTGTGTGTGTGTGTGTGTGTGTGTGTGTGTGTGTGTGTGTGTGTGTGTGTGTGTGTGTGTGTGTGTGTGTGTGTGTGTGTGTGTGTTCGTGTGTGTGTGTGGGGGGGGGTGCTTTAGGTGTGCTTATTTTAGTTTAAAATGTGTGTATATTGCACATGATGTGCTGGTTTAAAAAAATTCTTCTGTTTTGTTTTCAGCAGTCGACAATGTGTGTTGCTTGGAAACAAGTTAATAATTGAGCTAATAAGTAATAAGATAAGTAAAGTGAGATGCATGAGAGTGGTCCATGAAACTATGGGAATCCTGCCTGAAGGCGTATCAGAGACTCACAGAGAGCGAGAGAGAGAGAGAAAGAGAGAGAGAGAGAGAGAGAGAGAGAGAGAGAGAGAGAGAGAGAGAGAGCAGAGCAGAGACTGGGCTGAAGAAAACATGGAAAAGAGCAGCAAGTCACTTTCAAATCATGGGTTTTCCTCAGCACATCATCTCATTAGAATCAGAAGGCCTGAGGGGAGGGGGGGGGGGGGGGGGGGGGGTTGAGGGGCGGCCAGAAAGATGCCTGAATAAAAGACTCTGTTGTTGGCTGAGCAGAGAGGGGGAGATGAAAGAGAAGAGTGGAAGAGAGAGAGCGTGACAGAGAGAGAGAAATATAGACAGAGAGACAGAGAAAGAGAGACAGAAAGACAGAGAGAGAGAGAGACAGAGAGAGAGAAAGAGGAATAGAGAGACAGAGAGTGATAAAGTAAAAGAGAGGAAAAGAGAAAGAGAGATGGAGAGTCGTAAATAGAGAGAAATGTAAAACATGGCATTTTTCGCTGTTGGCATCATTTTCACTTTTTTCCGATATCCACTGAAACACAAAACGAATCACATTCAATTGTCAAAATTGTACAAATGATGTCCGCGTTATGTTTTTGACAGAGGGTTTTAGTCAGACAGTCAGACAGACAGACCCAACGAGAAGACAGAAAGGCAGACAGCAAGTCAGTCAGCCAGTCAACACGACAGTCAGCCAAAAAGCAAGTCAGTCAGCTGGTCAGGCAGTCAGTCAGTCAGCCAATGAGTCAGACAGTCAGTCAGTAAGCCAGCAAGCCAGCAAGCCAGTCAGCCAGCCAGTCAGTCAGTAAGTCAACACGACAGTCAGCCAAAAAGCAAGTCAGTCAGCTGGTCAGGCAGCCAGTCAGTCAGCCAATGAGTCAGACAGTCAGTCAGTAAGCCAGCAAGCCAGCAAGCCAGTCAGCCAGCCAGTCAGTCAGTAAGTCTAGCCTCTACACTGTCCAACAATGCTCCTCTGTCCCTCTGGCGAAAGTCTCGCAGCTCCCACAACACACAACAGCTTATTATGAAACCAGGACCCCCTGACTGCACCACTAAGTGACCAAATAATGTCCCCTACCAAGCACACACACTGTTCCCGACACCCAGTAGCCTCCCCTGGGGCAAGAACAGACTGTGGTGAAGATGGAGGAGGGAAAAGAGGGGAGTGGAGGAGAAGGGTACAAAGGCTACTGTCCTCCCCTACCAGGCTAGAGATCCAGTCAGCCATTACTGGTCCTGTCAAGGGTCAAAAAGGTCACCCAGCTGCTCATTTTTATGGATTCTGATGGCAGGGAATTGGTGTGACAGTCTGGGTAATTAACTGGCATGGGTGTAAAGGAGGAATGGAGAGAGGGTGAAGGAAGAAAGGGAGGGAGGAATGGAGAGATGACAGCAGAGCGGGAGAAAGGGATAGTGGCTCGATATTAACGATTACAAAGATGGGATTATTACATATTAAGGGTGATTAATGTGGTAAGAAAGGGAAGATGGATGGATGGAGGGAGGGAGGCAGGGAGGGAGGGAGGTAGGGAGAGAGAGAGAGAGAGAGAGAGAGAGAGAGAGAGAGAGAGAGAGAGAGAGAGAGAGAGAGAGAGAGAGATAGATAGATAGATAGATAGATAGATAGATAGATAGATAAAATAAGGTTTTTATAATGTGTATATTATAATGATATTGCATTTTATTTCACACAATATCTCTTTGAGTATTTCAATAAGAACATTCGGAGTACCAAGTAGCATATGCCTGCGTTTCTTCACTTGCTCATGTTACCATGGTATTAAAAAGCACCACGTGGGGGAGCCCGTTAACAGTCCCACAGTTCATTTCTTGATGGACTCGTTGCATTAAAAAGGCTACGAGTTCCCCCTGGTGGACATTAAGGGAAGCACGCAAATGGGCAAAGCAATGTGAAGAAGATCGTCATTTTCTCTCTCTCTCTCTCTCTCTCTCTCTCTCTCTCTCTCTCTCTCTCTCTCGTTCTCTCTCCCCCCTCCCTCTCTTTACTTTATCACTCTCACTCTTAGTCTCTCTGTCTCTCTCTCGCTCTCTCCCTATATGTCTCTCTGTGTACGTGTGAGACAGCGTGTGCCTGTCTGTCTCTCTCTGTGTATGTGTAAGACAGAGTGCCTCCAGCCTTGCTTGTACTCGATCGCACAGTCTGTGTGTCCCCCACCCCACCCACCCCCACACCACCCCACCAAGAGCTCCCACACCACCCACCCCCCACCACACACACACCCACACAGCCCTCCCTCTCTCCCCACTCGCTCCTTTTCTCGAGTCTATCGCTCATCTATTTCTGTCTGTACTTAACTTTCCGACATTGGCTAAATAAAACACATATAAAAACTGTCTCTCTGCGGAGCTATTTATATGTGTTGGACTGTCGAGCCTGAGGCAGCTATGTTTTTAGATGAAAGACTCTTTTTTTATGTTTGGAGAAGAGATGAGTTGTGAGCCAGAATGGAAGTAGGTGTTCATAGTCAAGTCGCTGAAATAGAACAGCACATTCCCACCCAGACGCCCACCACCCCACCTCCCTCCATCTCCTCGTGTCCTTCCTACGAAGTCCCGTATGCAACCCAGCCAACTGTGTCTCCAAAGCAACGTCAGCCAATAAGGAGGAGGGATCCAGGGGACAGGTAGTGGTCATGGTGGGGGAGAGGGGGAGAGGGGCGGGGTTACGGGACCTTAAACCCTGGTACCTGGATGTCTGATGGAGTGAAAACATGTTTTGTGTGAGAACTCCAGTCAGGCAAAACAGCCAGCATGGTTTGTTTATTTTTTTAATCCTAACATTTGAATTTCATACAAAATAACAGCATAACATTTCGAAAGTTTAACTATAGATATTCTTATGATGAAATACAGAATGTTAAAGTGCTTGGTATTCTTTTTTTATACATTTTTTATTTTTACAAACGGTCTTACTGCCCTTGCAAGTAATTAGTAACTATTTGCATCACATGCTTCCTCCATCGAGGAATCATCATTTATAATTTGGAAATATAGCTTTTTTATCTAAAACGTTATCAGTAACATACCTCAAGCAGGAAGACAAATGTTTCGCTGTTAATATGTGTACATGTATATGTGCATCTGTCAGTCTATTGTATTTTAATTTATGACAATAAAAAAGAGAGTCATACTTATTTGTTATATTTAAATGATGAATATAGGCCAGGGTTAGAATTTCAGAAAATAATATTGTATTTACAAAGGAACATATGATGTATATCATACATATCCATTTTTTATAAAGCAAGAAAGCCTTTCAACAAAACACCAAATAATTCCAGAAAGTCAATTATCCTTCCCAAGTCATTAAATTTCAAAGATAGATTTTAAAAACAAATTATCCTTTGGGTTGTGTTGATACACACTATGATCGAAACATAAAAATAACAAAACAAAAACAGAAAACATATCAACTGTCCTTGGTTTAGACTCTGTGGATGTAGAGTGGCTGTCTTTTTAGGTTGGGAAAAAAAAGTCTTGTGTGTTTTTTTGTGTGTGTGTGTGGGGGGGGGGGGGGGGGTCTGCATTGATCTTCTCTGCTCTTCGGAGTACTTTGGTTGTGAAGTCACAAATAGACACGCCACCAGTAGTGACGTGCTTCTGTTCTGCTGACCCAGATTGTTCGCTGCACACAGTTCTACCAAAGGATTGGTGACCACCAGAGTTTAGTGCAGTTTCATTCCAACCGGTAAGTTGTTGTTTTGTCGACTGCGGTTTAAAAGTATTTTGAATGAGTTGCACAGCAACAGATTGAATAAATTATTCCATTCATTGAACCGTGGGAGTGCAGTTTATATCATTGTCACAATTCTTTTCATCTCTCATTATTTCCATTTTACATTCTTTGCTAGTTTGTTTCTTGTCCTCTCTTCATATTTGTTTTTTTATCTTCTTTCTTCTATCTATCTTTCTTTCTTTCTTTCTTTCTTTCTTTCTTTCTTTCTTTCTTTCTCTCTCTCTCTCTCTCTCTCTATTTTTTTCTTTCTTTCTGTCTTTCTTTTTTTCTTTCTTTCTTTCTATCTTTTTTTCTTTCTTTCTTTATTTATTTCTTTCCCTCTATCCTCTCCGCCGTTGCTATGGTGTCTCCTGGTCAGACCCCTGACTCTCTGCCGAAGCTCAGTGTGTCCAGCTGTATGCCCGGCTGCAGCCTATTGATATCAACCTGACTCTCTATATCCAGTACACACAGCATCTCTACCGACTGCTCCTCCACGTACCTCTCCTCAAAGCCCCTGCGGAGGTCCCCCATCTCTTCCTCCTGGCCGTCGTCCCTACCCCCTAGCGTCCCTGCCTCTTCCCCCACTTCCTCTTCCCGTCCGTCCTCCTCGTCCTCCTCGTCTTCCTCGCCGCAGCACAGGGCCACCTCGTTCTCGTAGCAGAACGCGCTCGGGGAGTGCGGCGGCATCAGGCGGCGTCCCGCCAGCGGCCCGAACGGCGACGGCGACCGGGAGGACGAGGAGGCGATCGTGGACGGCGACCGGCTCCCTCCTCCTCCTCCTCCGTCTGCGTCGCCCCCGCTCCGCCCCCCTGTGATCTCATGGAGCTCCCTGGCGCTGCAGAGCGGCGTGGCGGCCACCTCGTAGGTCTTGTGGAAGCGGGAGTAGTCCACCTGGTAACGGTTGCCCTTCTCGAAGACCACGGGCTCGAAGCGGTGGCCCCACAGGATCTCCCGGGCCAGGTAGGAGCTGCGGGCCTGCGTGGTCATGGCCGTGGCCTCCACCATGCCCTCCAGGATCACCACGATCTCAAAGTCCTCCTTCTGCAGGTCGGCGTAGCTCATGCCATACAGCGGGCTGCTCTTGTTGATCTCGTGGACCACTACGAGCGGCGACACCAGGAAGAGGCGGTCCAGGCCCTCGTCGTAGCCGATGTCCAGGTCCGACTGGTTGGCGGGGAGGTACTCCCCTTCCGCCGTCACGTGCGGTCGGATGAGCTGGGCGCGCACGTGCGCCTCCACGATGTGGCTCTTGCGCATGTTGCCCAGCCGCCACATGAGGCAGAGCTTTCCGTCGCGCATGGCGATGACGGCGTGGTGGCTGAAGAGCAGCGTCTGCGCCCGCTTCTTGGGCCGCACCATCTTGGCCATGATGGTGCCGATCATGAAGGAGTCGATGATGCAGCCCACGATGGACTGGATCACCACGGTCGCCACGGCCACGGGGCACTCCTCGGTGACGCAGCGGAAGCCGTAGCCGATGGTGGTCTGCGTCTCGATGGAGAACAGGAAGGCCCCCACGAAGCCCTGGACGTGGAGGATGCAGGGACGCCACTCCGCCCCGCCTCCGCCCAGCCCCCCCGTCTCGCCCGCCGAGTCCCCTCCTCCGAGGGGCGAGGGTCGGAGGTCGAAGTCCCCGTGGACCAGCGCCACGGCCCAGAACACGAGGCCGAACAGCAGCCAGGAGAGCAGGAAGGTGGCGGTGAAGATCAGCAGCATGTATCGCCACCGGATGTCCACGCAGGTGGTGAAGATGTCGGCCAGGTAGCGGCGCGGCTTGTCCTCCATGTTGGAGAAGACCACGTTGCACTGGCCATTCTTCTTCACGAAGCGGCTGCGCAGGCGGCTGGGGCCTCCGCCGTGGGCCAGCGTGGAGATGCGACGGCCGCCATTGTGCAGCGGTTCGCCGGCTCGCAGGACTAAACCCGTCACCCCTCTGCCCAGCCCCCCTCCTCCTCCTCCTATGTCGGCCCCTAGAACGCCGACTCCTCCAGCTCCTCCGCCCCCTCCCGCTCCGAGACGGCCGCCCGTCAGAGAGTGCTCCATTAAGGGACCGTGGCCGTTGTGGAGGCCCAGTGTGGAGATCTTAATGGCCTCTTCATCTGTGGAGACGATGCTGTATCTGGACCACCACAGGAAACAGGGAAATAGACAGTTAGAGAAATACAATACAATACAATACAACATAGTACAATACAAAAAACATTTGCATATATACAGTGCAATACAATTACAATTCAACACAACACCACACAATGCCATGTAATACAACACAAATACAAATGCAAAACATAAAAACTGCATGCATAGTTGAAAGTTCAGAGTAATAGGAAAGGTAGCCTGCTGTTTTAGTGATGGATTGTTTTTAATATTACATGTTATGCTTTTATATTTGTATACATCAGTTTTACTGCAGGACTCATTATTTGCATGCATGATTAAATGCCTATGGCTACTGTAACAAATATATTAATTCACTTATTCATTTAATAAGGAGTGGGTTACTGAAATACAATACAAGCAATCCTATGCAAACCAACAGCTGGACTTCAGTATTAAGTTTAATTTAGCTTGTGCTTAATTCACCAGGGTGTTATTAAGGGTTATTGATCTGACCTTTAAAGTCGTTGATACTTTCAGTTACCTAATGACAAACTATTTATTTATTTGCCTTTCCTTTAATTGCTTTTCAAAGAACTACTCTGATGCTGACAAGCTAAAACCACCTGTATCAACTGCAACTTTATAACATCAGCTGTAATACAAAACATTTTCTTTCTTTGCTTTAAAGGGAGAAGAATTTATGTGATGATCAAAGTTATATTTAGTCAAAGTACAACTATTTCCAGATTTAGATTTGAGCATGCCAACGTATTTAAACGAATAAAATAACAGCCAATAAAGATACACTTCAAACGATTTATGATTGTTTCTTGATGCATTCAGCCCATTGCAATTAACAGTACTTCTGTTTAATTTGATTGTAATTTTCATGAATACCAATTTTAACAATTATTCTCCTGTATGTTATATCTCTGTTATTGCATGATGCATTGTCTATATTCTTTTATAAAATACTCTTGTTTGAAAATAATTTTTCACGTGGTCTATTTTATAATATATATCCTGCAATTCCTTCATGTATGCAGATGAGCATAATGACCTTGCAAATATGTGACATAAATAAATGTATAATCTCGTGTCAATCATGAATATAAATAATGGGTCTACGCTCTAACTGGTGAGTATTACTGTATAGTCACTTAATAATAGAAATTTTAATTTGATTTAATGGATACCTACCATTAAAGTATTATTGTAGTATTGCACTCGCCTCTGAAGTGAATGAAGATAACCTGCTGACTTGTGCCACTGTGTCGCGCTCCCATTTGAATATAGTTGAACGCCACAACGCTAATTGTGGCCTCAGTATCGGGCTTTTAATCAGATGAAAGTTACCTGTTGACTCTTACGGCTCCCATGACTCCGGAGATCCTCTGGCCGTGTCTACGTGGGCTGCAACCGTAATCAAGACCTGAGCACGCAGCAGTGCCGACCATTAAAAAAAAGAGAGAGAGAGACAGAGAGATGCGTGGGGGCTGGAGGGTGGTGTTGGGAGGGGGAGGGGGGGGGGTTCTTTCTCAGGGAGGGGCGGGGGGGGGGGGAGGCTTTGTGGGAGCCGGGACAGGAAGTGATGACGGCAGCAACAGGCGGACAGCCTCAGGTCAAAGGCCCCCGAGGAGATAGCTGGGTCGCCTCCTGATGATGCATTTCCTGTAAGGATACATAAAAACATTTGTTGATAAACGTTCATAAAAACTGTTGCAATCTCTATACAAACACAGACATGCAATTTCTGCGTACAGGCTTATTGCATTTTGTTCCCCCAAAGAGTGCCACACACACATACTGTAATAAAAACCCATTATTCTGTCCCTTTCTCCCTCATTACGATTAAGACCTGACCATCCATATTACTTTAAAATTATTTTTTCAAAGTGCTCAGCCAGTAAATACAAAGAGTCCAGTCAGTGCTGCCCATTGGGAACCATTGTGTGGGGTAGAGACAGGTTCTATATCTCTTCTCATGCAGAAGCAGACAGCAGACAGATATGCGTAATGAAAGCTATCGATCTGTGTCCTCTGTGGCAGTTAGCCTTAGGGACCCGTGAGTCAACAGACTGGGTGGGGGGGAGGACTGGGAGGGGTTGAAAAACCAGCAGGGAGAAAGAGAGAGAGAGAGAGAGAGAGAGAGAGAGAGAGAGAGAGAGAGAGAGAGAGAGAGAGAGAGAGAGAGAGAGAGAGAGAGAGAGAGAGAGAGAGAGAGAGAGAGAGAGAGAGAGAGAGAGAGAGAGAGAGAGAGAGGGAGAGAGAGAGAGAGAGAGAGAGAGAGAGAGAGAGAGGGGGCGGCAAAGGACTAGGGAAGAGGTGAGTCTGGCAGTTATCTGTTGTCAGAGGGAAGAACAATTGATCTGCTGTTTGGCTGGTTGACAAGGTTACAAGGTGACTTCGACGGGCTTATTATGTCAGCACATACCGACCGAGTAGATGAAAAAACAAAAAAGGAAGAGTTGTTGCATAACTAGTGAATAAGGCCAGCGGCACTATCAAGCAACAGTGGCTACAGACTAGGGTTGCGTGTAGGGGGTTGATTCAAAATGATTCGAACTGTTGGGCTGCCACTGTGTCTAACAACATGCTGACGCACCGAGACTCAACCACGTAGACAATAACATGACACAGACACGCAAAAGAATCAATCGCTATTTCTGCCCTATCTTTCTTTCTCTTTTCCCTTCTTTATTTTCTCTCTCTCTTTAGCTTTCGCTCTCTCTCTCTCTCCCCTGATTGCCCCTTCTCTCTCCATCTCTCTTTTGTATTTCTCTTTATCTCTCACCCTTTCATACTTTTTATATATATATCTCTCTGTCTCTCTCTGTCTTTCTGTCTCTCTCTGTCTCTCTCTCTCTCTTTTTCTCTCTCTCTCTTTCTCTCTCTCTCTCTCTCTCTCTCTCCCCTATCTTTTCTCTCTCCTCTCTCTCTCTCTCTCTCTTTCTCCTTTTTATATATATATCTCTCTGTCTCTCTCTCTCTATCTCTCTCTCTCCATCTCTCTCTCTCTCTCTCTTCTCTTTATCTTTTCTCTCTCTCTCACCTTTTCTCTCTCTCACTTTTTATATATACATATATCTCTCTCTGTTTCTCTCTGTCCTTCTCTCTCTGTCTGTCTGTCTCTCTCTGTCTCTCTCTCTCTCTCTTTCTCTCTCTCTCTTCTCTTCTCTTTCTCTTTTCTTTCTCTCTCTCTTCCCTTTTCTCTCTATTCTTTTCAGATTTGGTGGTATTTATCCCGTGCCTTGGATAATGACCCTTCCATCTTCCGCGACTATACCTCATGCACTTTACCAAAGACACTGGGGACAGATGTTAGGAACCCAGGGGCTAATTGGCCTGGATTAAAGATCCTTGCCCCTATTCAGATAATCCCAGGAGACTGAAGTGATTACGTCAGCTTGGTTTCACCAACAGCTGGGACAGAGGGGCCAAGCCGCTCGTGTCCATGACATCATCACTTTCACTTTTAAAGTCTTAAAGGGGCCTTGAAGGAGCAGACACAAACAAACGCAGGGTCATAGGGGTCACTATGCACGGGGCAATTCATGTTCATCAGGACAGGGGGACGGGGGGACGGGGGGACGGGGGGGGTTGGTTAACATGGAATCTGATTGGACGGTAAGGATCCTACGTCTCAATTGATTCTTCTCATGCGTTCATGGTTAGATTAGAGTCTGACACCAACTATACCATGAATACGAAATTCCATGTTTCAATAAAAATCACAAAGGCAGAATAAATGGTTACAATATGGATGATGTTTATATGAGAAAGTGAACAATGTGTCTTAGGAGTCGGATCCACTACACTTTAGCCAGTGTAGACCTGCTCTACTTAAAAGCTACTCCCAACTTCCCCTCCTCTTAGACAAGAGCCCACAGCCCCTAAGGGAGAGCAGCAGTAATTAAATGTTGATGATAGTTATTAGCGGTTTCCATAGGAACCGCGCTCTCTTTTCTGTCTCCCCCCCCCCCCGATGGGGGCTTGAATCGCCGTGTCGACCGAGTGGCGATGATTTAGCGCGTGGGGCTGGCAGTGTGGAGGGGACGAGAGTAGAGGAGAGACTCCGACACACACACACACACACACACACACACTCTCTAGAATGGGATGTAAGTGCTCTCCTGGGTGAGTCACAAACACACACACACTGGGTACTGATTCACATTGAGGTGAATCACATGCACACACACACAAGCGTATACTTGAACACATGGACACACATTTAGAGGTCAGCCTGACTATAGAATCAATGTTTAACGTCGTTGCTCAAATTAACACCTCGTATTGTTCTAAAACATATACAATTTAACACCACTGGAATGGAATCAATATGTGTTCCATGTGAAGCTGGGTTGTGTGCGTGTGTAGGGGGGTGGGAGGGTGGCTATGTGTACACATGCTTGCACGAGTGTGTCTGAATCCGTTCACATGTACACTGTAAATCAGTGATGGATTTACTGCTTCTGTGCTTCTGTGTGTGTGTGTGTGTGTGCGTGCGTGCGTGCGTGCGTGTGTGTGTGTGTGTGTGTTTGTGTGCATCTGCATGTGCCATGTAGGTTTTTTGGGTCTGTGTTCATCAAGGATGAGGAAAGGCCTTGTTGAATGTCAGATTACCAGTCTCCTTAATCTCCTAAATCCTCCCGACAGTACGAAAGGTAAACGGACGTCGTTGTCGTTTAATCTGGACTCTGACGTGAAACGGGAGAAGAAAGGATGGAGCAGCAGAAAGTAAGGAGCGGAAGAAAAAGAATGTAGAGGGATGAATGGATGGATGGAGAGGTGGATGGATGGACGGATGGAGCGAGGAAGGAGGGAACAGGAGGGCAAGGAGGGTGGGGGGGGGGGTACTGAGAAAGATGAAGAGATTATGACATCGGAGCTGACTTCATTTTTTTTACTGTCACTGGAAGTGAGGAATCTAACAACTGTGTCAAATGATGATGATGAGATACGGGGAACACATGCATGATGAAACCGATCGATCAACAAATCAATGAATGAATGAATGACCGGCGTTCCAATAATCCCTATTAGATATCATTTCTTTCACACTACAACATAAAATGTAAAAAAAGACACCAAATTACAGGCTCTTAATGAAAGCATGCATTGCTTTCCTGGGTCTGGTATATTGTTAAATGAATCTACATTTCCTTCAGTCAACAAGCACCCAGCCTATAAGTGACATACATGCAACCTTGTTAAAATCATGAAAAAGTTTTGGGGGAAACTTGGGTTCAAGTATTCTCGTTGGGGGCAGGCGGGGAGGTGTTTCAGAACCAATACTTTCAAATTTGTACAATAAGCACCAGGACAAACAAAAAGAACAACTATAGCTATGCGCAACTTAATGTCGCTGTCCGGTGCTGAATTCCTGAAGTGAATAATTACATTATTGCATATTGACTGAATGATTACAGTCAAACGAACTGACACACTTCATAGTCCCAGCTGTCGCCTAAACTATATATTACAAAACTGGAGGACATTCACTAAATTCCCTCCTTTCACGTTATTTGCGATTCACATTTTTTAACCAGCAGAGCAATTTGGTGATTTGTTCTGCGGTCTATTATTGTCGGTGAACAGAGTTACAGGAGTGTGGACGACAACGATGAACAAATCACCGTGGGCTAACCAGGACGAGGGTTGGTGACGTAATTCAAAGTTAGAAAAAAGTTGAGACAAATACAAAAATAATAGCATTGTGTTTACTAAATGTGAGACCAGAGATATACAACCTTTTTTTTGTGAAACATAAGAAAAACCATTTGTGATAAAAAAAAAAAAAATTGTAATCCGATAAAAATCTGAAAATAAAATAATGAAACTCACCTTTTTTATTCAGGCTATTGTTGTGTCTGAATAAAACTTGAAAAGTAGGCAAACAGAGAATTCATTCTTTCTGCCAAAGAAAAACAAAAAACAACCAAAAAACGACTTCAATCCTGATTGACGATCCTGACGATCGCATTTAGTCCCTTCCCAAAGACAAGTTATTTCTAATCAGGTCTATATTGTGATAAAAATAATTCTGTCCGTTCTTTAGTAAAAAAACAAACAAACATGTAATTTGCTCTATCGTCCCACTCAAAGAGGCTCGCTGTAGCGCGCTGGCTTTCTCTGTCACTCTCCTGCACTTGACTCGCGACTCTCCTCCCTAGTGCGCGCGTCTGTGTCCCTGAATGTGTGTGGGTGAGAGAAGGCGGGAGGGACGGGGGCCGCTTGTCACTCCGATTAGGCCTATGTCCCTGTCTGGTGGCAGCGTCCTCGCGAGTAGGTGTGCAGTGGGTCCCCATTACTTACAGCCACTAACATAAATTTAAAGGATAATCATGAAGATCCATGAGCCTAATGTATAGATCTGTTAGCATATCAGTTCAAAATACCAGCCCATTATTTTGGAATATGGGTTAAGCTATTAACTAAACATCTGCCAAAAAAAGAGTAGCCAGAGCATTGATCAATATTTTTGATTCATAGAGTAGTTTTTAAAGACAATAAAATGAACAAAAAAAAAACTTTTAATATCAATCCCTAACTGTCCATGGTCCTGAATTAAAGCGCCCGACACACTACCACATCCCTTTGTAAACATTATTTAAAAGTGAATCCGCATTTGCAAGAGTTTTCCATTACAAAGCAAATCATTGAAACTAAAAAATTAGACTTTTAAAAAGTCCACCAGATATATACAGTTAGGCCCAAAAATATTTGGACAGTGACACAAGTTTTGTTATTTTAGCTGTTTACGAAAACATATTCAGGATACAATTATATAATCAATATGGGCTTAAAGTGCAGACTCTCAGCTGTAATTTGATAGTATTCACATCCAAATTGGAGCAAGGGTTTAGGAATTACAGCTCTTTAATACGTAGCCGCCTCTTTTTCAAGGGACCAAAAGTAATTGGACAATTGACTCAGAAGGCTGCAAAAAAAAATAACAACGCTGCATGGGCTCTTCCCTCATTAACCTGTCATCAATTAAGCAGTTAAAAGGTCTGGAGTTGATTCCAGGTGTGGCGTTTGCATTTGGAAGCTGTTGCTGTGAACACACAACATGCGGTCAAAGGAGCTCTCAATGGAGGTGAAACAGACCATCCTGAGGCTGAAAAAAAAGAAGAAATCCATCAGAGAGATAGCAGAAATGTTAGGAGTGGCCAAATCAACAGTTTGGTACATTCTGAGAAAAAAGAGTGCACTGGTGAGCTTGGGAACTCAAAAAGGCCTGGACGTCCACGGAAGACAACAGTGGTGGATGATCGCAGAATCCTTTCCATGGTGAAGAAAAACCCCTTCACAACATCCACTCAAGTGAAGAACACTCTCCAGGAAGTAGGTGTATCAGTATCTAAGTCTACCATAAAGAGAAGACTTCATGAGAGTAAATACAAAGGATTCACCACAAGGTGCAAACCATTAATCAGCCTCAAAAATAGAAAGGCCAGAATTGACTTTGCCAAAAAACACCTGAAGAAGCCAACCCAGTTCTGGAACAGCATTCTTTGGACAGATGAGACTAAGATCAACCTGTACCAGAATGATGGGAAGAAGAAAGTTTGGAGGAGAATTGGAACAGCTCATGATCCAAAGCACACCACATCTTCTGTAAAACATGGTGGAGGCAGTGTGATGGCATGGGCATGCATGGCTTCCAATGGCACTGGGTCACTTGTGTTTATTGATGATGTGACAAAAGACAGAAGCAGCCGGATGAATTCTGAAGTGTATAGGGATATACTTTCTGCTCAGATTCAGCCAAATGCAGCAAAGTTGATTGGACGGCGCTTCACAGTACAGATGGACAATGACCCAAAACATACTGCAAAAGCAACCGAGGAGTTTTTTAAAGCAAAGAAGTGGAATATTCTGCAATGGCCGAGTCAATCACCAGATCTCAACCCAATCGAGCATGCATTTCACTTGCTCAAGACAAAACTTAAGGCAGAAAGACCCACAAACAAGCAACAACTGAAGACCGCTGCAGTAAAGGCCTGGCAAAGCATCACAAAGGAGGAAACCCAGCGTTTGGTGATGTCCATGGGTTCCAGACTTCAGGCAGTCATTGCCTGCAAAGGATTCTCAACAAAATATTGAAAAGTAACATTTTACTTGGGGTTATGTTTATTTGTCCAATTACTTTTGAGCCCCTGAAATGAGGAGCGTTTGTATAAAAATAGCTACAATTCCTACATGTTTAATCATATATTTTTGTTCAACCCCTTGAATTAAACCTTAAAGTCTGCACTTCAATTCCGTTGTAGTTGTTTCATTTCAAATCCAATGTGGTGGCATGCAGAGCCCAAATCATGAAGATTGTGTCACTGTCCAAATATTTTTGGACCTAACTGTAAGTGTGTATGCCTATGACGTGGTAAACGCTGCAGTGTATCTGTAACTTCTACCAGTCCCTTAGACACTTCCCTGTCTCTTTGCATGCTAGTTGACCTAAGCGACTGTCACAGCCTGTTAACTTCAAGGACCCTGAACCCTGCCGGCAACACGGAAACAAAAAAAGTAGATTGGATACATGTGCGATGGAACATTGTACTTGGATCCTCTAGAATAGATGAACCCGCACTGTGTGGGATAATCTCCCAAATTATATTTATCAAACAATAAAACAGGTTTTTGGACACCTGTATTTCCATTGTTGTTATTTTTAATCAACACCTGACCTATAGGAAAAGGTGATTGTGATTTGGTCATCTGACCTATTTGAATCCACCTTAGAAAGCTGAATTATAACAAATGTAACTCACTTGCACAGTAGGGATGAGAAAAAAAAAGTAATT
Source organism: Galaxias olidus (assembly GCA_026901105.3). Taxonomy (NCBI): domain Eukaryota; kingdom Metazoa; phylum Chordata; class Actinopteri; order Galaxiiformes; family Galaxiidae; genus Galaxias; species Galaxias olidus. The sequence goes on from JAPMUY010010497.1 coordinate 73,336, forward strand.
TGACTGACCTCAAGCAAAAAAAAAAAACACCTGCCACTGTAACTCGAACAAAGCAACGAAAGCGAGTTCCTTCTGACCATTCTGTTTCTATGGCTTAACAGAGATACCCTCAGTGCTCATTCAATCATATAGGGAAAGTTGAAGTTACTTTAGGATGAGAAGGAAGTCTTAAAGTGATGTAACAGGATGTTCACGCTTCCTGGAGCAATAACCAGACAATTTGACATGAAGGAATGGGTGCAGTAACAAAAAAAAAAAGCCTCCTCCAACAGATACAGTTATTATTCGAAAAGGAAATTCATCTGCGATTGTTAAAACTGAGTTCATCATTTATCGGTTGAACAGCCATAACTCCTCAAGACCTTGTCAATCACACAAACACAAATAAGAAAACTGTATTAAAGGTGACGGCAAAATAACAACAACTCTTGTGTTGTGAGCACGACTCATTGGTTTGCTATTTCAAGCCTCTTCAAGATGTTATTGGCAATTACACACAATTCCATAGTTTCCATGGAAACCTCTCTCTCTCTCTTTCTTTCCCTCCCCTCTCCTCTTTCCTTCTTTCTCCCTCTCTCTTGGTCTCTCACTCTCTAACAATCTCAAACACACAGAAACATTTCCACTTTTAAATAATGTCAGGGCATTTATTTTGAAGATTTTCTTTTTCAGTGGGTGGATATGGATATGGATGGAGAGTAAAAATACCAAGGGGGATAGAAACGCAAAAAAAGGAGAGAGAAAAAGAGAGAGGAAAAAGGTGTTGGGTAAAGTCAGTTTTGTCTGGAGTTTTTGTGCAACTTGTGTGCGATCAGGTCTTTCTAAATACCAAAGCATTTCAAAACAACCCCCTGAAACTTATATTAACTTTCCAGAGCGTCAGTCTCTCTTTATGCCAACCTGTCTATTTATGTGTTTAATTGCCACCAAAGGAATAGTAAGAAATCTGTTTTTGTAAACAAAAAAAAGTTACACTCAGTTACAAAATAAACCAAATTAACTATGAAAAGTATTCTTAGGGGACATAAATGAGGTCAGTAATTTCTATTATCTTACGAAAAAAAGGTGATGACTTCTTTGTAAGGCAATTATCAAAGAGCATGCCTTTAATTTGTAAGCAACTTATAGGGGCTGAGAAGATGAAGTGTTAAATTATAGAATGTTCCTTTAATTTGCCAGTGACTGAGAGCTGAGAGGAGAGAATATAATAATAATTTTGCGAAACCAGCACACCTTGCTCAAGGCATACAAATATCTGTGCCCATTTATCCTTATCAACCCAGGCCACACACACACACACACACACACACACACACACACACACACACACACACACACACACACACACACACACACACACACACACACACACACACACACACACACACACACACACACACACACACACACACACACACACACACACACACGATACGCACACATACCCACAGACAAACTCGCACTCACACACGCACACACACACACACACACATGCACACACACCTCGTCATTTTGTGTGTATGGTTTTCAGTGGATCTGAGCTATTTTCTGTGCGTGCTGAAACACTGTGTGGTATGCTGGATGACGACTCTCCCTCGCTGTGGCCGCTGTGTGCCGATTTAGAGCCGAGCGGGCGACAGGATCATTTCTCACTATAAAAAAAACACACGCACAGATCCAGGTCAAAATGTTTTTAGCAACTCGGGCTGAAGAGCCTAATCACTCCCTGCAGAATAAATTACTGAGACAAATATACACCACAAGTTGATACTAGATTGATACACACTACGAAGCATGAAGTATTTAGATTATGAGATTTATCACAACGTTACTCTGGTTTGGGTCACCATTAACACAACGTGTATAACAACTCTATTTAATTATCTGTGATAAACAATAGAATCAATTGCAGAAATATTACAATAAACTAAGGATTACGTTTGAATTTTTTTTAAAGTCGTGACCCTGTTTGTAGAAGTCTGATAAGAGGCGGATGACGTAACACCATAGCAAGTACCAATTACCAGTCGCCTTTCTGAGAGCTGAAACAAAAGTGACACTGAAATTTCCTCCAAACGCTCCAGCAAACCAAGCGACTGAGGCGAGTGGAGGGTTCCTGCAGCTGATAAGGGATGCAATGAAAGAGCATTCATCCCTACAGGCAAACAAAAACTGCAGTGTAACAGTACTAGTGAAACTGTCACATTTACCAAAAATGGACAGAACAAAACTTTAAATAGCATGATTTAGGCTGTTTTGATGTCATTTGTATGTGGTTTATACAGTAAATATGAACGTTGCAAGCAATTTATCTACAGTAGCTTGTTGACATCCTTAAAAGGTAAATAATTATATAATACACAGTATATTTTGAGCAGAAAGTTATCCAATTCATTATTCTTATTTGGGTTTAAATGTGCATGTGCAACGTTTTGTTGTGTATTTCCCACAATGTATTTGTTTTTATCCAAGGGTCCATCTTGGATTGACATGCCAGTGTAATGTAAGTCAAAAATAAAGCTTTATATAAGCGGCAAGTTATCCAATGTATTTTTTCTATTTCCTTTGAGCCTAGCAATTACTAGAAAATAATTATATTTATGGAAGTTTCAAAAAGTTAATTCATTTTACGGAAGTTCTTGATGTTTAACTTTTTCTAGTCCATTTCCATAGTTACCAGATCGCTCTTCTTTTGTCATGGCAACTGTTGCTAGAGAAACTAAGTGTAGCTATGCAGCTCCACAGAGCAGCAGAAGGATTTAAGCAAAAATAACTACATCAAAGCGTCTTTCTTTAGCAATATTTTTAGGATTATCATAATCTGAGTTTAATTAAATTATGCATGTTCAAAATAAAGTAAATTTACTATAAATCAAGAATCACACTCCTTGTTCAAATTCAAAATGATTATGTAGGAGATAGTGAAGGCAGCTTTGAACACTGACCCCTGACCTTTCGACATTTCACAGAGAGTGGGGGGCGGGGGGTGGGTGAACAGTTGAACATCCAGAACAGCATGTAGAGAGGAAGGCAATCAGTCAACACAACTCAACTAAGCTAATTCGGGCTATAAATTGGCTGTGGTACAGTATCTAGAGCAGGCAATAGAAAAATCACCTACATTCTTCACCAAGCACAGTACAGAACATCTATTAATAAACAACATCTCTGAAGCTCTGCTCAGTCCAGTACCCAATTCACTCCACAGCCTGTAAACAGTCTGACATTTTGAATGTCTATTGTTGTGTTTTTGATTCTGTGCAGTTGTCTGAGCATGGGTGTGTGTGTTGACGGTGTGTGTGTGTGTGTGTGTGTGTGTGTGTGTGTGTGTGTGTGTGTGTGTGTGTGTGTGTGTGTGTGTGTGTGTGTGTGTGTGTGTGTGTGTGTGTGTGTGTGTGTGTGTGTGTGTGTGTGTGTGTGCGTGTGTGCTACTGGTTTGTGTATGTATGTGTTACAGGTTTCTGAGTGACAGAGAGAGTGTGTGCATGTATACAAGCATCAATGTGTGTTCATTAGTGTGTGTGTGTGTGTGTGTGTGTGTGTGTGTGTGTGTGTGTGTGTGTGTGTGTGTGTGTGTGTGTGTGTGTGTGTGTGTGTGTGTGTGTGTGTGTGTGTGTGTGTGTGTGTGTGTGTGTGTCTCAGAGCACCATCTGTAAGCCAGGCCTGGTCTTACCATATGACATCTGTCAAGTGAAGCAGCTATCACGTCTCCCTTTTCTTTTGGAGGATGAAGTCATCCGATAGCTGGTGCACACGCCATATTAGGACCTGATGGGATTCAGTGAATGCTCCTATATGACAGAAGAAATACAAGTCAGCCTTGTTTTACACAGTCACCCTGAGTTACCCCATGGTGAGGACAGTAATGCCTAAAGTTCCTGACTACTAGCAACTTGGACTACATAGACCTAAATAGGCTTCAGGTACAACTGGTAAGGATAGGGGGCCCATTTCTTTATCATTTTTATAATGGACAATTCTTAGTAAACTCCATAAGGTACAGTACAAGAAATTATGTTTCAGTAGATGTGCATGATAGTAATCCACTTAATGCTTGATGCTTTGTACTTTTCATCTCGTTTCCCAAAATGGTTGCTGTAGATTAGCAGGTTAGGCTTGTAGTGTTTCCATGCCGACTGTTTTCCTGGTACAGCTGTAAGGTTACACTGACCATAGTGGTGTGTGTTTCACTCAGCCTATCAAAGTAATGGTGTTTCATCCCAAGGAATCTTTTTAAACCACATTTAGAAGATGAGGTTTCCTTGTTTTCCATGCACTACTTAGTATCACTTCCCTTGTAACTTCTAGTAATAGATAAAGCCCCACGTCATCTCATGTAGGCCTCGGATATGAACAAAATAACGATTTTATCTAATGATAAAAGATTAATATGCTACAACAACAGTCAGTTGGAGACATTATTTATTTCTGAATGAGTTCCATCTGCTGGTTTTAGTCTTAATCTCTATAGTCCATAGTCTCTGAATATATGTGGTTTTAAACTGGACAGTTAAACACACAAATATTGTTTGAATACAAACTGCTGCTCCTTTGATATTTAAACAACTGTTTGTTGTAAGAGTATATAATAATTAAAATATTTAAAAAAAATGAGGGACACACTTTCAATCAGAGAGTACACTATGGCATTTGTGAAGTTATTGTAAATTGTGGTCTCTCTAGGTCCCAATTAATGGACTGTACCATTATAGCTCAAACATGGAGGGGAGGTCCATGGACTACTACTGCAGACAGTTCCAACCAAATGCGTTTGACCCCTCTCGTTGTGGCGCATGCCTGAGGCCTGATCACATGCACCTCGACCATAATAACGGACCACAGGTAAAATTACGTTATCTTTCTAAATTCAAAAACATTCCTTGTTAAACAATTGCAATCCATTGCAATATAAGAAGAAATTCTATTTGTTATTGGCATCTATAATAGCAAATCACATGCTTGATTTCATTTAAAGTATATTAAGCCAAACTGAGGAGACCGTCAAAACTATTATATAGCCCTAAATAAAGCTCTTGCATAATTAGTGTTTGTGGACAGCTAAATATATTTAATTTCTTTAATCCCTGCTACTAAATCTCCCAAAACATTTCTTAGAACTTCCCTGTCCTATTCCAAGGTTTCCCTCCTTAAAGAGACAGTAACATATTTTTTATTAGATTGCGCTGGATGGTCAGGGAGGTCAAATGAACACATGGTTGATCCAAAGAAAGGCATCAGTATAGTGTACATTTAAATCAAGCCTTGAGCAGACCCTGTTAGGTCTAACTAAAGTTACCGGATGAAGATGAGCTCCCACGCTGTGTTTGATTCCATGGTTATTTGACAGGACAGTAATCTTATATCCTTAAATCCAACACATACACACACACCAAGAATGGAACTGTGAACAACAGTCATGAGCCTTTTCAATTATCTCTAAGCTATCGATGTACTTTAACTTAAAGTTCACTCTAGTCATGATGTTATTTTTATTGATGGGTTTGTTTACTATATGTTTAATATAATGTTTGCATGCAGGATACTACCAACACACAGATCAGCAGGTAATCAACAACTGTTCAAAGATCGACTTAAGGTTGGGTTTAGTTTTGCTGTACTAGAGGAAAGAGATGTATTAAGATCATGTTAATGAGTTGAGGATGGGCCATTCTCTTAGGTAACGCAAAAAGCATCAGACCTCTGAAATAATAATGAGACTAGGTTGAGTTACCGTCCCAACAAGTTACTCTAATATATTGCTAGAGGTTAGGCGATAAGAAAGAGAGAGAGAGAGAGAGAGAGAGAGAGAGAGAGAGAGAGAGAGAGAGAGAGAGAGAGAGAGAGAGAGAGAGAGAGAGAGAGAGAGAGAGAGAGAGAGAGAGAGAGAGAGAGAGAGAGAGATCGCAGAAAGACCAAACATACCTTGTAAGACCTGCGGGAGGATTTGCCTGAGCGACATTTATGGACAGCGCACAGCTACACACAGTACGGTGAGTTCTTGTTTTAGATCTGTATCAGTTCATTTATTTGGAGCACATTTTAAAGAGTTAGTTGGAAAGAAAATTGTGATAAGGATAATGTTTGTCTTGTTTCCTCTTCTTTAAAGGCCGACATTCCTCTGTCTGCACTCTAACACCTGTGGGGTTGACATTTGAACACATTCCTATGACAATTGTTGGTGTTTTAATGTATTTCATCGTTTACAGTTCAGCAGGCTTGTATGATGTTTTATATGTGATGTCTACATTTTGTGATTACCAATCATTTCTACCTTCTGGCCAGTGCTCTACTAAACATAGGTTGAGAACAAGCACTCATCACAAGTAACGTAACTAATTAAATAGGAAAGGTGCCCCTCTTACCAAGTCGCTAACTGATTCTAATTCATGTTTTATAAATTTCTAAAAGTAGTTCTGAAGTCTGACATCATTCTGAATTTTCGAAAAACATGACTGACCCGGTTAACCTTCTCCAAAAGATTAACGATTGGTTTAAAGCGTGCTACGTTCCGTCCAATCAGGATGAAGATGAGGATGCCCTGTCAGAGGTGACGAGCAGCGTCACCAGCAGTGATGTCATCTACAGGTTCTTGACCAATCAGGAGAGCCCAGCACACACTCTGAGCACCGAGTTGTTACTCAATATCTGTGAAACTGACACTCTATACAGGTGACTATCCAGGATGCTGTGACTGTGACATTTTCTAGATTTGTGTTAAGTGTTAATGTTTTATAAAAAAATTTTTTATAAATGCATAATTACCATTAGTACAAAATAGTGTTTGAAGGTCTGTTAGTGTTCCCAGTTACTGCTGTTGAGAATCTAAAGAGTTTAAAGTTCAATTGGATAAGCCAAAAAGTGCATTCCCAGTGTCATAGCGAACAAGGTATAATGTACATTATATTTCAAGCACATGAAGAGTACTTTATTTAATCCATTAAATGGTGTATCTGCTGCCTAAGACTGATTAAGTGAATGCCAAATGTATACAAAATTGCCTTATTACTACTAAAACAAGTTTCAAAATATCATTTAAAAAATGTCAAATAACATTTCATTTTACACTCCGTTTTCATGGGTGCCTTTAATGGTATTATTTTTTCTTCTCCATCCACAGTTCTCTGGACCAGTGGCAGACAGAGAGGAGTAGGTCCTCTAGCCCAGAAAGGTGCTTTGTTGCTGGGTTAGATATGACCCGACTGGACCCGTCTCCTCACAGAACCAGCATCAGTTCCATGATGGAGAGAGGCAGGGACCGATCCAGACGACCCTCAGGTCAGAGACCATCTCTTCACTCAAATCACACTGTTCATGTTATGATGAGTGATGTACAGTTCTGGCCACCATTATTGATACACGTTACTTTTTTTGTCACTTTTTTTGTCACGTCCATTTTTCAGTTTTTACACTTTGTCCTTTATTGTTTTTTAAATACTTTTTTTTTTTCATTCTTTGTTGAAAGTTGAAGTCCTTTTTGAAGTACTTTCTTTTATGGAGATATTGAGGTACATGATGTGCTTAATATTCACGGGGTGTAAAAAATGATGAGTTAAACTGTAAATATATTGAATATATAACAGAATATATAACATAGAAATCTATGTGTCTGCACCAGGGGAGTTGCTAGATATCAAGCTCTACTGGGGTCCATAACTCAAATCACACATTTTTTCTTGAATGCCTACTGCTAAAATGTGCTATACAATGTGGTATGTGAACTTCTCTTGGACCCGGACCGCCTTTATTTCAGGTAAAACTGTGTCGCTTTGACATCGTGGATTGGGGGGAAAAACATTTGTTTTCCTGTTATTAGTAATCTAAATGAATCCACTGCCAAATATAGGATATTGTTACTGTTAAACTTGTGCGTCAGATTTTACTGGGGCACAGCAGATCAATACTGGGGCACATGCCCCAGTTAAAGGGGTCTAGTGAAGTCCATGGTCTGCACGCACTGGCTAATGGCTGTTTGCTAGAGGCATGTGCTCTTAAAGCTGTATTTAATGTATGGACCCTCTGAGGAAACGTTACTTACTTACTTACCTATATGATATGACCATTAGAAGGACTACTTATACTATAACTATATCTATATACAATGCCAGTCAAACGTTTGGACACACTTTCTCATTCAAGTGAATGGAAAAATGTGTCCAAACGTTTGACTGGTACTATACTGTATATACTATAGGTATTCTTTAATAAAATGTTAAAGTTGGATGTATGTACTCTTTAGTTTCAGAGCCACGAGGAGACAGGGGGCGAGAGAGCGGCTACTTCTCCCCAGACAGGAAAGGAGACAGCGGGGCCGGCAACGCGGAGGGGGAGGTCAACAGGCGTCCCTACCGCTACTACGAGAGAGGACACCCGCTCCCCAGTAACCACAGCCCCGAGGCTAAGGCCTGCGTCCCCTACAGGAACGTCAATCTCGGACTTCCCTCCCAGAGGAGAAATGCGGAAACCTACAACCTGGAAAACTGGAGGAGCGAATCTCCGCAGAGGTACATTTACCACTCCAACTTCAGACGAGGGGCAGATTCCCTGGAGCAGTCTCCGAGTCGCCACTATTCCCAGAGCCCGGAACGTCGCTATAACAGGAGGACGGAGTCTCCGCCCCAAGCGGAATCCCAACGCGGGAGTTCTTATTCTAGAAGCCACGCTCCGTCTCCCCTTTCCTCACAGGCTCCGTCCTACGCCCCGTCACACCACGCCTCCGGCAAGACGAGCCCGTCGCGCAGGCGGGAATCTGTCGTCTCTCGTACCATCTCCCCGTCTCGGAAGAGCCCCTCCTACAGACACACTGACTCCGCCCGCTCCCGGAACGAGGAGGAGGAGCCGGCTCACAGTGGGCGCGGTTGGGAGTCGAGGCGTCCCTCCCACGGCGCAAACGGTCACGGGCTGGACCCCGAGAAGTTATACCGGAATCTGGACTCGATATCTCGACGAGGCTCCTCGGCCGTGCAGTCAAACTCCTGCGATGGCCCCCCGACCCCCCGATCCAGAGCCGAGATATGCAGCTCCTCCCACACCCGCGCTCGTAACAGTCGCGACTGCTCTCCGCCTAAGAGTGGCTACGGCACGCACCACCATTCCCCACACCGGGAGATCCGTTCCCCTAGAGAAACCAGAGCCGACACGACCCAGCTCTACTCGCCTGAACCCTCGGAGAAACACCACGGAGACAAACCCACCCGCAGTCCGCGGCCAGGCTCCTGGCGAGGCTCCTCCCACTCTTTGCTCAGCCCCGCCCCTTCACGTGGCCACTCCCCTCTCAGGCCTGAGCTCGACTCCCAGCTTCTCGCCCGCTCGCTGAACTCCGTGGCTACCACGGAAACAGACAAAAACAACAAAAAGCCCCCCGGTGACAGGAGCAGGAGCAACGCGAGGCGAGGCTTGGAGGCTCTGTTGACCTCCGAACCCAAGAAGGCCCCAGTGGAGGTGGAGGACACGTCGATGACCCTGGAGGACTACGTGGTGCTGGCGGACATCCCCAGACTCCACATGGAGTCAGAGGAGGAAGTGGTGCCCATCTTTAGAAGGAGGAACCAGAGCCCCTCCCCCCGAAGGGACCAGAGGTTTAGGACCCCCAAGTAAGGGAACGAAGGAATAAATTAAAGAATGAAAAAATAAAAATAAAAAAGCAAATTAATGAATTAATGCATGAACAAAGGAATGAATAAATGAATGAGTGATTGAAAAATAGATGAATGAATCGTTGATTGATTTATAATAGTTTACTGGGATGAGGTGTACAGGTCATCGAGGTAACTAGGTGTGTAGGTGCAACAAGTTAAAGCTATGGGAAAGGATAGAGATGGAAAAGATGAACGTGGTTTTGTAAAAAGTTCAGCAGGGTGGACGATTGGGTGAAAGATAAAGCAAGAATGAGCAAGAATGGGAAAAGGTTGAGCCAAACAGGCAAGAGCATTTACACAGGTTATTAGCCATTATACCACAAGGGCAATGGAAAACAAGATACTCAATGGGATGCTTACCTAAAGGTTTCAGAGAGAGAGGAAAATCCATGTAACTGTAATCTTTTGGCCTGCATGCAAAACACATAGATTATTCTGGATTGTTTGAAATATAGCTTTTAATTTGAAAACTTGTTGATTGCATTGTCTGTGGTCAGGGCACTATACTGTAAATATATATATATATATATGTTTTTTTATTTATTTATTTTTTTACTTTTATCCATGATGTAGGTATCAAGATGAAACAGACGGCTACAATACAAGAGTGGGATCAGACGACAGAGGGAGAGGTAGAGAAAGGGGGAGAGACAGGAGAGAAAGAGAGAAATGTCGGGATTCTGAGGAGGAGAGGTTATCTCGGACGCAGTCTACCACATCCATTCACACACAGGTAGAGGAACAGAAAAATAATGTTTAAAAACATTTAATTCATAAAACTACGCAACATTATATAATGACCAAACTACGAACATAATAGGCTTTAAACCATACGTTAAATAATAAACAATCCTATTTTAGAGTTCAGACAATCAGAATAGAAAATCCTCCAGACAACCCCGAGAAAAACCCCGGCTGAAAACACAACCTGAACCCAGCCCAACGCAGGTGAGTAAATCCATCTGCCTCTGCTTGATTCTATACATTATGTGGCATAGTTTAGGTGAGTTTAATTTTTTTGTTGTATCTTCTTTGAATAATGAATGAATCAATTGAATGAACTATCTAGGAAATCAGATTGTTGTTGTTTTAAAAAACACATATTAACGGAACCCTTTTCAATGTTTTGGTACATCACAATATTAAATAGTGCTCTGAAAAAATGACTAAAATGACAAAACTTCCTCTTCTTCTTTGTGGTGTTCTTGCGGATTATTCATCACAAATCGGTAAGCAACTCCATGCTTTGATGTTCTGAAAGTCTGACTGTAACTCAGCTTTTACAGGCAACATAAAGAACAACAGCATTTCCTTTGTAATTTGATTAAGTGTGGGTGTGGAGTGTAAATCGCGAGGCATGTTTAAGCTGGTAATGTTATTTTGAAAAAGGGGTATAGGCGCTGCCATTTAAGGAGTGAAATGTGAAATGTCTGTCACTTGTGTGAGTTAATTTTCTTCTGCTGCTGTAAAATAAGCATGTCACGCTTTGACAGTTCCTCTTTCTCTTCCTGTAGTGGTTTACACTTTTTCAAAGAACACGTCTACAATACTTCCGTTCTACAATGAGATCTCTTTCATTTGGGATGATTTAAACTTACTGGCAGCGAATCTTTGAAGGCTCTTACAATAGCAGGGATGCGACACGCACTAAAATACAAAAAACTAAGTAAATTTTAGATATTGCAGAGATTACTGTAAGTTTTGCACGTGCATTTACCAAGGAAATGTAAGTGACAGTCCTATCAAATGCTCTGAACAATTTACTCGCATATGAACGTTTTATTTTTGTTGCTTCTATGCTATCACACTATCTTGCTGTCTATTGCTCTTACCTACACTCTCATTCTTTCTCTTAATCTGCTCTCTTTCTTTAACCCCCTCTGTCTCTCACCCCCCCCTCTCTCTTTCTGTCTCTCTGTCTCTCTCTCTCTCACCTTCTCTCTCTCTCTCTCTCTCTCTCTCTCTCTCTCTCTCTCTCTCTCTCTCTCTCTCTCTCTCTCTCTGTCTTTCACTATCTGAACCCTATGCTGCAGCTGGATCTTTGTGACTTATAGGGATGGATGTCCAAACTGGATGAGGATGGCCAGGTAGGAACACTCCCATTAGAACTCACATGATCTCAACCTCCTACATCCGACTGCCTTTTCTAATGTATTAAATGTGTGAAGGCACCCGTCGGTACGATTTCCACTTTACCAAGTTTTTTTTTGTACTTTTAAGTACGAATTCTACATGAGATCAGGCTGAGGTAGCATGCTGTGCAAAAGGCAAAGAAACAATGAGAAAGTAACAAAAAGCCTTTTTCAATAGTTTGATTTAGAATTAGTCTTCGAGATTTTTTTTTAAATACAGTCGGTGCGAATAACCACTACACAACGTCTGCCTTTGTGTGTGTGTGTGTGTGTGTGTGTGTGTGTGTGTGTGTGTGTGTGTGTGTGTGTGTGTGTGTGTACTAGTGGCGAAGACATTGGTTTGTCCTTGGGCACTCAGCTCTGAAGTACTACCAAGACACTGACACTGAAGAGGTGAGATATATCAAATATAATAACTGATATTAAATACTATATTCAAACCAGACATACATCTATAAAAACAGTAAATATAAATAATGTGCTGGGCTTAGATAAGTATTGTGTGTAGTGTGTACTTCTTCATAACTCTGTAAAGAAGCAGGTATGTTATTATATGAGTTTATGTTCAGTCTGATCATTTTTTCTATGATTGCAGTCAGATGATCTGGAAGGGGAGATAGACCTGACAACCTGCGTCAACGTGTCCGACTGTAACCTTGACAAAAACTACGGCATCCAGATACATGTGTGTTCAGCAGGTGTTTCGCTCACTCTGACACACACACTCACACACACACACACACACACAACACACACACACACACACACACACACACACACACACACACACACACACACACACACACACACACACACACACACACACACACACACACACACACACACAGAGAGAGAGAGGGTTCCAAGAAAGCAAATTAATAGACACAAAGGTTGAGACACTTTGTGACGTGTGTTGCGTGTTTCATTTCCTTCCTGTTTTAAGTCCTCTGATTTTAAGCTGTCTGTCTGTCTGTCTGTGTGTATTTGTGCCTGTGTGTCTCTGTCTTTCTGTCTGTGTGTGTGTGTGTGTGTGTGTGTGTGTGTGTGTCTGTGTCTGTGCCTGTGTGTGTGTGTGTGTCTGTGTGTGTGTCTGTGTGTGTCTGTGTGTGTCGTTGTTTGCCCCCTCTTGATGTCCGCCAGACAAAGAGAGCTGTATTCACTCTCTCGGCCACTACGTCGCGGGTCAGGAAGCACTGGGTGAAAGCTCTGAGGCAGACCGTCCTGAGACACCCTTCAGCAGATTGCCATGGCACCAAGTGAGTGGGGACGAATATCGCATTTACACTTGCGGACCGCTATGGCACATAGTGAGTGCAACTCTATATACTGTATCACATTTACACTCACCTACACTTACACGCAGAGGCCCATACACAAAAGACACACACTCAAACTCACACAAATACACAATAACAAACATGCGTACACCAAAAGGCACCCACGTAAATGCACAAGGTCCCTGTACAAGGTCTTGGTCAAATACAGAGGCCCCAACTTTTCACTTCTGAATACTTTCTGAAAGCGCTGTATAAATCCATATATAAAAATATACAGGTAAAACACATATTAAAACATATGTTTTTATGAGGTTGGAACTTTCTTTAAACTTACTCGAGCATGGTTGGGATTATGTATTGGTCAACATAGGCACGTTGTTTAAAACACGTTTTATTAAGTGTAATGAAATAGGTCTGTTGATAACATGACCCCATTATCTTTTCCCCCAAATTGTAACATTATCCCCCTTGTAATCCCTCCCTCCCTGGACCATGCTGCAGCCAATCAGACAGCAGCAGCGAGAAAGAGATCCCCCGTCGCCGGATGTCGTTGTCATGCCAACAGCCCTCTCGGCTCACCTGCGAAGATTCTATTAGTCGTGAAACGGCCACCGCTGTCTCAGACGCTGCTTATTCCTGCTTGACTGACCTGCACCAAACCGACTCTGTCGACCAGGATCCGGACACGGCGACGCCCTCCGACCTATCGGCCACTCAGAGAGAAGCAGGGGAGGGCTGGGACCGAGATCAAGCCAAGCGATTGGAGGAGAGGAACAAGTGGTTTGAGGAAGGGGTTTCATTCGGCGAGATGGGCAGCAGGTGGGACGCCATGGAGCTGAAGAGGGGGAGTGCCCATGTACCTGTCACTCAAACCACCTCAGAAGTCAACCGGAAGTGGGCGGAGATTGAGGGCCTGTCCTCACGTGAGACGATTGCGCAGTCTTTGATTGGTGCGCAGACTGAACGGCGGACTCTCATTGGAGAACAGAGTGATGGAAATGATTTGAGTGATGCGCAGACTGACAGGCAGTCTCCAACTGATGCCCAAAGCAACGGTCACAACCTCAATGGTGACCATATGGAAGGACCTTCCCAGAATGGCTCCCAGCGCAAACAGCAGAATCCAATTGGTGCTCAAACTAATCAATCAACGACTGCGGAGACTCTTCAGAAGGAGGTAGAAAACGGTCTTTACATGGGTTAGGTGGCAGACAGTTTTATACAGTACACACTCTGTCTTTAGTCGAGTTAGAAAGATGTATACCACTCATCGTACCCCACATAGTTATTATTTCTTTGTTTATTTATTTCGGTATATTTATTTTATGTTGATGAGAGGTTACCTCATAGTTTGACACCAATGTCCCCCTTGTCTTTGTCTATTGTACCTTAATCCTCTCCTCCTTCCCTTTGCCCGCCTTCTCTCCTCGAAACCACTTTCTCTCCTCTCTCTCCTCCTTTCCTCGCTCTTCAACACTGCTTCCCCCCCTTCCTCCTTCCCTCCCCCCCCCCCCTCCTTCCCCCCCCCCCCCCCCCCCCCCCCCACCACCCGCCCCCCCCTCCCCGACAGCAAGTGGAGAGTCTGAGGAAAGAACGGGTTGCCATGGGAATAGACGTAGAGAGCCCCTGTGGTCCAGGGGCACCATGTGGAGCCAGGTGGGAGAAGAAATTAAAGTTATATAAAATCATAGAGAGTTGATTTATTTAACAGAGCATTCAAATCATATGTCTTAACCAAAATTCATCTCAAACAGTACATTAAGGCCCGGTTTCCCGTACAAGGATTAAGCCTAGTTCTGGACTAAATCTCACTGTAAATGGAGATTAGCCATTGAAAATGTTTTTTAGTCTAGGACTCGACTTAATGTCTTGGCTGTACGGGAAACCAAACCTAAATGTTAGCGTAAGAAAACTAAGAACAGAACAGACCTAATGAAATAATTCGTTTATTTTCATTTAAACAGTTTTATCTAATGACTCCTTGTTGTTGTGGTGTTCTGGTGCCGAGGCAGATTTGAGGCGATGAAGGCGGCCCATCGCAGAGCCTTGCAGGAACTTCAGGAGAAACACTCCAGAGAAATCCAGGAGTTGGAGAAAGACAAGGACCGACTCCTGCAGGAGAGCAGCCAAGCCACTAAACAGGGTGAGGGGGGAGGGGGGGACTAGTCTGAACCACACATGGTTTGTAAACGCTGTGAAGCAACTAGTGAAGACTTAGCATCTTATGCAATTTTCTTTGACTTTGTTTTGTGGTAAACGGTCAAATTTATTTTTAAATCACTTTAAGTGGTGAAGGGATTTGTAAATGTTATGGTATGTGAAAACTAACAAGTGCTTAACTGAAGTGGGCAGATCACAATTAAGCAATCAATTATATTTTTTTCTTACACCACCTCTCATGTTCATTGCAGCTATAGAAGCGTTGAAGAGGGCTCATGAGGAGGAGTTGACCCAGCAGGTGGCTGCTAACGGGGGAGGGGGAGGAGGAGCACAAGGGGAAGGAGGAAGAGGAGGAGGTGGTGTCGGTGCCCACACGGACGCTTCCCACAGTGGACTGATGTAAATAATGTCGACTGGGTTCTCTAAAATGCCCCAAACTTTAAGTGTTCTTAGTCACTGGTCCATGATCCTCCCACAACGTGGGGAAGCCATTGGAAATGACCTAATAAGATCTGTTCCCATGTGTGTGTATGTGTGTGTGTGTGTGTGTGTGTGTGTGTGTGTGTGTGTGTGTGTGTGTGTGTGTGTGTGTGTGTGTGTGTGTAAAATGTCTGTGTGTATATGTAAAAAATGTGTGAGCGTATGTGTGTATTATGTGTGTGTGTGTGTGTGTGTGTGTGTGTGTGTGTGTGTGTGTGTGTGTGTGTGTGTGTGTGTGTGTCAGGCTCCAGGCCGATGCCCTGCATGGGGAGCTGGATGTCCTGTCGGAACGTTACTCCCAGCGATGCCTGGAGCTGAGCCAGGCCAAACAGAGCAGCAGAGACCGAGAGAGCGAACTGGGCCGCAAGGAGAGAGAGTTGGAAAAGCTTCACAGAGAGAACAAGGTCAGGGAGAGGAGGGGGATAAGAGAGAGAGAGAGAGAGAGAGAGAGCGAGAGAGAGACTCTAGAAAGAAACTAAATTAACCATATCTAAAAGCCACACTTTTAAATCAGTCTTATAGTATATGAGTTACATCTTTGTCTCTACAAGCGACCAGAAGAGACAAGATTATTTCGGGAATTACATCACTCTTTTCACTCTCCGATGCCTAGCAGGCCTAATGAGCAGACTAGAACAGCAACAAATGAGCCTTAACCAGTTATCAAATGTAGACGTGTGTTTTGTATGTATGTAGTTTTTCCTGAACACATCTAACTATTTGTAATATTGTTATTTATTTATACTGTGTCAACCGACAGAGACTATGTTTCTTTTTCCACAATTGTTTAAATTCGTGTTAATAGTTACAGTCTATTAAAAATCATATGTCTTTCCTTTTCTTTCCCTTTGTGTTTCAGGAGCTGAAAGCGCGGCTGGCGGAGGAGGTCAGCCGCATGCGTTATTTCATCACAGGTCAAAGTTCAGGTTCTGTATCCCCTGGAAACGCTGTCCGCAGTCCCTCAGAATTGGAGGTACGATGAATGAATTGATTGCTGCAGATTCTGGTAGTGTGTGTTTTGCCCATCTTCGGTTTGTCACATTCAACTGTATTACAATATCGCCATCTACTGGCTGATCTGAATCCACACAAAGCATAAAATACAGTGTACTGCACTGCTGCCTTACTAAAAGTGTCTGATATCACCCACATAGAAATGCTTCTTTAGACCAGCAACTGTCTGTATACCTTTGCAAAGCATCTTTCTTGATTTTTTTATTAACCCAAAACATGTTTTTAACTATCAGTGCATGTAATGTGTAGAGAGATATAGGTAGATTCGATTAGAACACAATTGATTTATAAAATTTGTACTGTCAGGTTTTAGAACAGTAGTTATTTTTGTGTATGGTTTGAAATACAATGTGTGGCCTAGTGAGATTAGCAACGTACAATATTCATTGTTATTCATCCAGATGCTGTTGAGAGCAAAGGAGAATGAGGTGGAATATCTTCAGAAGGAAATCAGCTGTTTACAAGATGAAGTGCAGTCTCTCACTAAGGTGGCTTGTGCTATGTGTTATGGATTATTAATATAACTTTATAATTACTGTATCTTGCTGCTTGCTGAGAGGTTGCTTCATACAGTCAACTCTCTCACACTCTCTTTCACTTCCTTAACAATCTTTGTCCCACCAGGAGAAGGCTGCTGCCTACGAGCAATACAAGGAAGCCTATGTGGAGCTGAGCGATGCGAAGAGTCGCAGTCAATTAGAAACGGGATTGCTCAAAGAACACCTAAGACTGGCCAATGCTGTGCTGTTGGAAGAAGTGACAGACTCTTGATTGGTTGGAACATTTGTTTAGACTGACCATAAGAAGGAATTGGGATTGAGGTTTAAAAACCTATATTGATAAGAGAGGACTATAGTTGTCCGGTTGACATAAAGTTATCAAACCAAAGATATGCCTTGTCTAACTTACAAAGATAGACCATGACTGCAAAGACTTCCTCTTGTCGAGTAAAAAGACATCAAAGACAATTTTATTGTGGGTATTCCACAGACTTATTTTATTTAGATGATAAGACACATGCAAACAAGAGTGAAGGCTTAACTGTGATTAATGGCCTCACATTGATATGAAATATATATATATTAAAATATATCTGTGGCAATGAGGTAAACGAAAGAGGGAAACAAGGTGGAGGAGGAAGGAGATGGGGGAGGGAAGGCCACAGAGGGTTGGATCAGGAGATCTCACTGATCATCTTCTTCTTCAGGGAACTTAATTCTCTCCTTCCTCAGACTGGCATGCATGCCACCAGTCCTGAAAATCACCCTGGGGACATGGGGAAATGAATATATTAATGATTATTAAATCGTATGGAAGGAGTGCTGGACATTGATTCATTCATTGCATTGGAGGTAAATAAAAAAAAGAAAACATTGCAGGTCAATTCAAATTGAAAAATGAAACCCTTATCGCCAAAGTCCATGTTAAGTTTGTGAAACTCTTACTAAATACAGAAAAAAGTATAATCATCTGCATTTATTTTCACTGGGGAAAGTTCCTGTGGTGGAAACACGGCTATACAATTACTCTGACGTTTAGTTTGGGGGCTCCTCCTTTTTAATTACCACGGTTCAGTCATCGTCATCATCATCCTCAGGGACGAATATATCATGCTCCTCCAGCAGAGCAGCGAAGTTCTTGCTGATCAGAGTCCCAAAATACAGGAAAGGCACCACCACTAGTGTCATGCGTATAAGGCCAAAGGATGTCTGGAGAAATTAGGAAAACAAAATGTGGGCATCAAGAAAGCAGCAATTCAATACAGAGAATTCTTTATGTACCTTCGTCACCACTATTGGTTAATGGTTATACTGTGGATTTATTTCTGACACAGACTAAAGCTAGTTTACACAACATTAAAAATATAAGAGAGGTATGAGGAATTTACTCTACTTTGGGTATAAGTTTATCTCATAACCCAAATCATATTCAGGGGAATGATAACCATTCCGCTCAGACATGGATACATTTGTTTGATATTCTGACTGGGCTAAAACTGGGAAAACACATATCATTGAGATAACTTACTTAGCTAGTTAATGATCAAGATCCGCAGACCAGCACCACCTTCACTGTATTGAAGATTGTGGCTTGTTTCAACTATCATCTGAATTTTACGCTAATCAAGGTTAAAGTGGAATAATGTACTTTTCCAAATATGGTGCAATGAAAAGTGGAGACATAATGCAATGCAGACATTGCAAATACTACGTTTTGATCGAAAACGGTAAATAACTGGTTTTGACACTTCCGTGTAGTTACTTACGATAAAATAAACATACGGTGATTGGCTCACAGAAATGTCTTTCAACGTATCTTGAGTTTTTATTGGCATGGACTTTCTCAAGACACACCTGGTAAAGAACCGCCCACATTATTGACTATGACGGGTGTGTCTTAGCATTAAATACTCACTTTATCCGGTTTTGGTAGAATTGTTCCGGCTGCAGATGATACTGCTGTACGACACTGAGTTGCCCTCGATATATTCGAAGTGTTTGATCCGGTGCTGCGATTAAATATTCCTACATTTCTCTCTCCAAGCTGCCGAGAGAACCGCAAGAATGCCGACGCCATCTTTCCAGTTTGTAGTGGGTGGGCGCTGAATTGCAATGTGGGAGTATCCCTGGAAATCTTAATGTATTTTATTTTTGGAAGTCAGGAAATAAAATGCATATCAAATGCACTGTTGTCAAATACAAAATAATAAAACAGATATAGTGACACAATATAACTGAAGGTTTATTGTTACCTTCAAGTACATTATGACTTTTTGCTTGCAATAACAGACTGGCTTATTTGTATTAATATTGGATTTTTTGGGTCATATTTATACGGTTAGTTTCGTCAAAGTTCAAATAATTATAGATACATTTCCTACATAGTCTTTTAGGTGAGTTAAACCGTATTTATAGGTTTTATTCCAAATGTATGAAATATGTTAATAAAACATGACGTTGATCAGCCACTCATCCAACCAACCAGCGCGACGACTGCAGCACTTCCTCGATGCAGAGAGCGCGGTACCGCGCACGAAATTATAGGAAGTCGCTAAATGACGGGACAATTAGTGATTCAAGGATAAATAAATTAGTTGGAAATAACGCTGGCTTGATTTAAATGTAATTGTTGAGAACATGGTCGGTCTGTTAAGAAAATAAAAAATACAGACTTTAACACTACAAACCACAGGCTGTGGCACAGCTAACTAGCTAACGCTAGCTGAGGAGGCACCTCGCTGTACGAGCAGTTGGTGTAGGAGAAACCGTAGACATAGTGGAGCACTATTGGAGTTTCGAAATAGCGTGGTCAGCTGCCCCACGGTACATAATAGCTTCACACATGTATATGCGGTAGCTATAAGGCTACAAGAAAACATTATTCTTGTGAATAAAATTTTATTCGGTACCGCTTTTAACGTCGTTTCACGATAACTTCGGAATTTCCCTTACTAAGAAAAGTTGTCTGGTGCGCGAGCCATCAGAGGCCTACGGTGTTGGTTGCATGAGAGGACAGTAGTCGGCGTGGAGTGCTTGTGATACATAAACAAGAAGAGAACATGTCGGCTCAGGCGCAAATGCGAGCAATGCTCGACCAGCTGATGGGCACGGGGAGGGATGGTGAGTTAAATCATATACATAGAATTAACGTAGCTAATTAGTTGTATTGTTCAGCAACTGAAGACCATAGCGGCATCTATCAATTAGCATTTGCTAGCTAACTAGCACGAGCTAGCTTGCTATGCTACCACCCTACCACTACGTGTTTTCTGACGTTATTTGGCTAGCTATAGCTAACGATAGCATACAACCTGTGGGCTAACTACCTGTTGTGAAGTAGCACATGTGGCTACAGCTAATTATTTAAAAAAGACAGTATCATTATTGGAACATGACCGAGTGTGTTTAATTTTATGCTCACGCCCACCACGAGATGTTGTCACTGTCTCTGGCTGGTACGGTAGTAGTAGTAGCGGTAGCCAGTCGAAGTTACAAACTAAATTTAAATGTATAGATTATTATTGGCTTTTTTCCTAGCTAACGTTACGTTAGCCAACGTATGTATGCTCATTCTTTGCTTTTAAACCTAGTGCACTCGTCCAAACCCTGGATTTAGTTTGTCCGATGTGAAAGCATCCCATATTTTATAATGAGATGGCACTGATGTAAGCAATGGGTACTGAAGAGTCCGAATATTGTTTTCTGTTCCGTTTGCAGGGGACAGCATGCGTCAGCGAATCAAATTTTCAGATGAGCGGGTTTGTAAGAGTCACTTGCTGGATTCCTGTCCCCACGACATACTCTCAGGCACCGTACGTAGTGCATATTACCACAATATAGGATCATATACTTTGTATAAATAGTTTTTCTCAGAGCACATACTTGGTTAAGAGTGACTGCCTTTGGGATTTAGTAAACTGACCAGATGATACGGAGTCTAATATTGATTTAATTTCTTTTTTACAGAGAATGGACCTGGGAGAGTGTGTGAAAGTCCACGATCTGGCACTCCGAGCTGATTTTGAGATTGCCTCTAAGCAACAGGAGTACTTCTTTGAGCTCGATGTGAGTGACATTTACAGTGTAGCACATAAATGTCTTGACCAAAACGTTGAAGCGTTATTTAGGGGGGAAAAAACATACTGCATCCTGTCCTATTAAAATGGCAGGCACAGAGAAACTTTTAATTTGAAAGCATCTTGGTTATAATTCTATTTAATTTACGCTAATGACATAATGTGTTATTATTTTGGTACAAAAGATGAAGGACATAGGCACACATCCAAATACTTGCGTGCAGGTGTTGGTGTTATAGGTGAAAAGGTAATTCAGACACTGCTGTGTTATACTCCTAGAAAGTTTATGCAACCACTCATCGCTTACACCAAAATTAAGTTTTAAAAACTTTTTTTTTTTTTTCACTCCGTCTCTTGCTCTCTTTTTTTCTCCTGTCTTTTTCTTTCACATTTAGGCTGCTGAGCATCTTCAGTCCTTCATCGCAGACTGTGACCGTAGGACTGAACTGGCCAAAAAGAGACTGGCAGAGACACAGGATGAGATCAGTGCTGAAGTGGCTGCTAAGGTGAGCAATCAGCATGTGTTTTTTTTCTCACTTTGTTCCCTCTTAGCATAGTCAGTCTTACTCATAGCACGATCACGTCATGTGGTCAGGGAAATAATATTTTCATGCCCTTACGCCATTTATAAAGGATTACAGTGGAAGTGTTGATTGAAATACTCTATCTTTTTTCTTTACTCTTTCTGTAGAGTCAATATTTATTTATTATTCCAGAGCATGAAACAGTACATAGAAGCATTGTCCAAACCTTTCAATTAAACCATAGTTGTTTTTCGTGTCCACCCTTGTCAGGCTGAGCGAGTCCATGAGCTGAATGAGGAGATTGGTAAGCTGCTGGCCCGGGCAGAACAGCTCGGTGGCGAGGGCAACGTGGACGAGGCCCAGCAGGTTCTGGAGGCCGTGGAGAAGACTCGCGCTATGAAGAAGGAAGCCGAGGTCAGAGGGCAAGGGTCAAAAAGAATCTGTGTGTTAGCAATTGAGTGATAGAGGCGGTTTTGATGTAATGAGAGAGAGAGAGAGAGAGAGAGAGAGAGAGAGAGAGAGAGAGAGAGACTGTGTATATGGCTCACATTAACAAACTATGGCTATTTTCAGAGTATGTTTCTCAATGTGTGAAAAACTCTCTACGCCTCTCTCAGGACGTGTACAGGAATTCCATGCCCGCCTCGAGCTTTCAGCAGCAGAAGCTCAGGGTGTGTGAGGTGTGCTCCGCTTACCTGGGTCTCCACGACAACGACCGACGCCTGGCTGACCATTTCGGAGGCAAGCTGCACTTGGGCTTCATTGAAATCCGAGAGAAGCTGGACCGTCTACGGGTGAGCCATACATCCCTCCAGCTCTTCAGCAGCTTTCTTCTACACGCAGTTTGGAGGTGAACAAGTTAATAGAAACTCTTGGTGTTGTCTGCAACAGAAAGCCGTTGTGGAAAAGCAGGAGAGACTGCGAATGAGAAGAAGGGAGGAGCGCGATCTGGAGGAACAAAAAGAACGAGAGTGGGAAATGGAGAGGGAGCGTGAGAGAGAAAAGGAGCGAGAGCGTGAACGGGAACGGGAGCGTGAACGAGAACGGGAGAGAGAAAGAGAAAGGGAGAGAGAAAGAGATCGAAGGAGGTAAAGAATATGAACACTTAAATATCACCATGATGAATACAAACAAATGACTTTTCAGGTCACCGTCACCTGTCATTCACCTGTGCCACCCCTTAGTTGGTACTTGGCACCTGTATCTTAATAATGTTGTAACTGTATGTCTGTGTGTGTTTTATCAGGTCAAGATCCAGAAGTGGAGATCGATACAGGTTTGTCTACTTCTCTTATAGACAAACTGCTTACTGAATCCCTATCAAGATAAGATTTTCTTGAGACTTCTTTCTCATCATTGCCTTTCTGTGTGTATCTCCGTCTCCCTGGCAGGGAGGGAGGCAGCTCCTCCCATCGCTCGAGAAGACACCACTCGTCCCGCTCCAGAGAAGATGGCCCAGAGCGGGACCGGGAAAGGGAGAGGAAGCACAGGCACAAAGAGAGGCACCGCTCGCGTTCCCACTCTCACAGGAATAAGAGGAAGAGGTCAGAAAACATTAGGTGAATTGTTAAATGGTGACTTTTTTTTTTGTTGATGAGGATTAAATTCTTCTCTTCGTCCTCAAAGTGTGTTTTTGTTGTTGTTGCTGGTCTTCTACTTTTCATTCTAATTGTTGGTTTTAGAAAGGGAGGTTGCTTTAGGTAAAAGGCTTGAATTCATTTGAACTATTTAGAACCTTTTACATATTGATGTGAAAACAACTTGAAAATTGTCCATGTTAGTCTTTGAGTCTTTTCACTTTGTGATCATCTCTCCTGCCGCTGCCTTTCAGGTCCTCCAGAGAGAGGACGTCACATGGCCGCGAGCGAGAACGCTCCCAGTCCCAGGAGAGATGGAGGGGGAGCGGAGGAGAGGGTCGCCGCGACGACGAACGGCCCGAGGCCCGGGAACAGCGTGTTGACATAGTGGGAGAGGACAGAGAGAGGTCCGCCTCCCCGGAGTTAGCAGCCAGAGGCCGGGAGCGCGAGAGATCCCTGTCCGTGGAGAGGGATAGCTCGGAAGAGAGGGAGTCGGGGGAGATATGAGAGGGCCTGAAGGACCCCCGAAAAAGTCTGGGTATAGATATCGTTTAGATAAAGGTGTACAAACAAACGAGTCCAGGGATGTGTTCGGGTGGGTGTGCATGTGTGCGTATGAGAACAAGTATGTGTGTTCATGTATAAAGGGGAGGGAGGGAGGGGGGAGGGCTTCTAAAAACTAGGGTGGTGGTGATTTGAGTGGGGCGGGGGGAGGTTAAGTGAAACGGGGATGAGAGTTCAGATGTGGATAAGATAAATGTAAAACTCCACAGGTAAAAAATGTTAGGTTCACTTCAGATGGTCTACATTGCAGTCAGTTGCACCTTGACTGCTGCATTGCAGGCATCCTGGAACATACCTTTTACGTGCCCTTTTTAACTTTATGGGAAAGATCTAGAGTGGATTGAGTGACCTGGAAGCAGTCATTTGTTATGTCATAATATGGAATTAAGATGGATTGGATAGCTGGGATGAGAAAAGAGGTTTGAAGAAGAGACAAAACATCTACCTTTTAAATCTTGTTTTATTTTTCTTTAGAAATGCTGGTTTTTGTTTTTTATCATTATGATCTACGTTGTTATTCCTGTTGGCTTGTTTGTTTCCTGTGTTTTATTGAGAATCAGATATTAGTTTCAAATGGGTATAGGCGTGGATTGATGTATTATACACATACATTAAAGGTAGGTCTCAGCAATGTGATGTCCTCACTGACAAGTCCTTAAGTAAAGGTGATGGTTCAGTAAAGGTGATGTGAGAATGTTAACACCTGTGGGAGATGTTGTCACTCTTGATGTCTCAATCTTCCCTTCAAGATTAGAAGCATTGTTTTCTTTGAAAACATCTCATGAGTCACCCCTCTTTTCTGGGCGTTTACCATACATGTCGCCTGTAGGGAGATCTACCTTTTTAATAAAACGAAATTGAGAAAGTCATATTTCCCTGGCTGTCCTCCCATTTATTTTTTACGCATTACCGGAAATGTAGTAGTATATAGTTGACATGCACAGGCTTTTTTTTTTGTAATGGTTTGTCCTGTGAACTCACATCCATTTACAGATTTCGTCCTTTTGCTGTGATTCAAGGTGGATGTTTTGGGAATCTGTACTTTGCTGTGCCATCTACAAACTGAATAAATTCTCTGCTTCCATTGAGACGTCTCGATTTTTATTTCGGAGCTAACGTTTGCCTCACGTAGTTCAGTAAGTTGCTTGTTCTTATTGTGAACACAGATTTTGAAGAATGCTCCGGTAAATGTATAGGCCTACCGTTTTTTCAATGGTAATTTAAAATTTAAAAAATGGGAATTAAAACATGGGTTAATTCCCAAGCAAAACGGCTATATAGAGCTTAGACCAGTCATAAAGTGAAGCTTTTTTGGAAGGTAGCTAGATGGCAACAGTGTGCCGTTCATCCTGGACCTAAGTGGAAAAAAGGGCACGTATTACGTAATGACGTTGGCAATGTTACCATTTCTTTGAAACAAGCGCGCGTTTGCCCGAGTTGTCTGGAAAGCAAGCTTGAAAGCAGCAGTGTACATATTTTTTTCTGTCACTTCAAATGTCTGTCTTAAAACCGTTTAGTCAACTTCCTGGTCTGAATACTGCTAATATACTTGTGAGTATCTATTTAAAATGTCAAGCCGAAAGAGTTGACTGTTCGCCAGTGTTAGCTTGCTATTTGCTAGCGGCGCTAGCGTAATGTTTAGGACAACCAAAAAACAGTCCTCCAGGCACTCCTTCGAAACGCCAACCTAGCTTTCTAGCTATCTGATACGCAGTTCTACTTCCTTAACATTTTGCACCCCTTCGTTTCAGTTTGTGGAGAATGAGGAGCAATTCCAGCAGAAGATAGCGGATTCAATGGTGCTGCTTGAGAAGATAATCAATATTAATGTGTGCGTATTATAACTAAGTATACGGTACTTTATTAATCGGACAGTGAGAATTGTCATATTCCTCGTATTTTTTTATATGAAAATATTAATGAAACATTAAAATGCGCAAGAAGATCTCCACTCCCAACGGTAACTGAATATGCAGAACGTTATACTGACTGATAGGGTTTTCATTCTTGGCTTTCTTTAATCCTCACAAGGAGGCTGGCAAGAAATCTCCCTCTACCTGTGGACAAGGAGGAGAGTCGTCCCCGGATTGACCTAGTTGTATTCATCATCAACCTAACATCAGAGATGAGGTGAGTTCCCATCTTTGTCGCTTCACTACGTATAAATATTATACACATCCTTACTGTAAGAGTATGATTTCAGTTGTATGAATCTTTAGACAAATCTAAAATAATATGATTTATGATGGTTTAACATTACACCTAATTTAATGGACACATTTTTTTGGGGGGGGGCGGGGGGGGGGGGGGTGAGAAGAGATAGAGAGTGTGTTATGGAGACTGTTCGTTGAGTGACCAGATATAATAAACTAGTTCAAGATGCAGTATGTAGTTCTAGAGAATTGGGGGAAAAATTGCAAGAATTTTAATCACAACAGTCAAAAAGGCCAACCTCCTGAGTCTTTGGTCCCTCCCATCCCACACATGCCCGTGCTCGCTCTGACTTGACTTCATGAGCCTGAGCAATGCAGTGTTTCATGAATCATGTGTATGTTGTGCATAACAACGCATAAAGCGATGTCTGATTCCAAGGTGAGAAACAAAAGAATCCCACGTCTGATTGTAAACGCTCTAAATCTGAGTGGTTCACACCAGGGACGATTGTAGGATCAGACCTTTAGGGGTGCTCAGCCCCTATTAAGTGTTCAACCCCCTGCTAAATCACTAATTTCACTTGATATCAATTAATACATTTAGAAATTATATTATAATTATACAATAAATGTATTAAATATATTGCACACATTTAAAAAAAAAATGAAACGTTGACTTTAATTAAAAGATTTTTGTCAACAGGTTCCAAGCAATTGTATTGTTAGTTCAAGGCAAAAATCTTGTGTTCATCCAAACCAAAAAAAAAAAATGTGTTAAAAAATTGTATTATGCTACTCTTATTTAATTATACATATATCATTCATACATGAATCACTGTTGTTCAACCAACGCATGATTCTCATCCACCCAATGTAATAATATTATTTCAGGTAAATTTATTTTATTCAAGTCGATTCAACATGTACCCAAATTACATACTGTACTTGCACGAGAATGTAATGTCGAGTACTTTGACGCAACAGATTACTTTTTCTTCCCTGTACTTCGACAGGTTTAGACAGAAAGAGCTTCATAACAATGGCGATAGTCTCAACGCTATATCAGCCTACTTGCAATTATTTTTGATTTAATTACTTTTTCGCCCCCCTAAAATGGGTCTAAAATCGTCCATAGTTCACACCAAAGCAAGGAGAACAGACACAAATTACTGTTTCCATAGTGACGACATACAGTTCGCGAACATTAACAAAAACAATTTCATAATTGTATTCCCCTATTAGCATGAGCTAGTGCATGACAATCGTTTTTATTTAGCTGCGATTGGCACCATAGCTACTACACGTTGCAGAATATATCCAACATATGCATGTAAACGAATAATGCCTTTTTGACATAAATCTGGCACGATACTTCCTAACGTTCTAAAACTGCTCTTGGCGATTTGACAAGCCAAGCCTTTTGCGACCACATGCAACGACTTCAGCCGCCTTGCAACTAGGCCTACTAGTTCGCACCGCTGCTACTTTTGTCTGAGATGCCAATTGTAAAAAGCTTGTTTGGACGGTGACGCTGTAAGCAGGAGGACCTAGGAGTGTGCACGCGAGGTGATTGACAAGCAGGTAGCCCTTACTCCTTGCAAAAACTCTCCTAATTGGTTGGGGATAGGCGGGGTCCCTAGAATTTTTTTAAAAGCTGAATACAGGGCCCAGGGCACTCATATATAGCGCACCTTCTCTCTGAGCATTTGTATGTAATAAACGTAAAAAAAACATTAAGAAAAAAAAGGTAATTTATTGCTAGAAATTCAAACTTACATACTGCACCTTTAAGAAGAGCTCGTTAGGGGTTTTGATTGTGTACATCTACGAACGCCTCCTGAATCTATGTAATGCGTTAGTATTACAATAGTGTTGATTCTGCGTGCGGTGTGGATCCAGTTAAATAGGTAGATGTGTAGCTCTGAGGTCTTTGCCGTTGTGATAGAACTCCATTAAGAGTAAACCCATACTTTAACACAATCTACGTCAATCCACTATCTGGATATAGCTATAGGGGTAAATGGACAACTATTATCAATGTAAAATTTCACATAAACGATGTGCATGTGTTAGCTTCAACTCCGCAGAGTCTTCACTGAAGTATCTGGATCCTGGTTACTTCCTTGGAAAAGCCTGCTTCATGGTCACCAATGGTATGATAATTACTTATTTTAATCTCTGAAAAATCTGTTTGTATTCTTGTTGGTATTAAATGTTATTGTAGATAATCTCTCCAAATACTGAAATAAACTGAAGTGTCCATTTTTGTGAAGATATTTCACAATTGTGTGTTTTGTTTTGTGTCTGTGCCCCTTCTTTTCACTGCAGCTCGTAACGCGTCAGTTCCCCCCGAGCGTTTGATGTCTATCAGGAAACTGGCTGCATCGCTACACTGTCCCTTACTGTATGCAGAGGATCAGGTGCCTGTCTACATCATGACCCTAACCCTACATAATGACCCTAACCCTACATAATGACCCTAACCTTGAAGGCTCCAGTATGCTTCATCGAAAGCAAAATAGTTTCAATTCGTTAGTTCGTTGTTCGTTCGCCTGGAACTGTGCAGCCCATTTTTTCTATCTCGGCGAAGTTGGAAAAAAAAGTTGAGAGTATCCTGTAGATTAAGTTTATTACATTATTTAAGTACTTCGGTCATAAGGTCGTGCCGATTTTATTATGAAAAGTAGTTTAAGGGAAGATTTGTTTACAACAAAAAAAGTTGAGTTGTGTTGGTAAATTTTTATTATCGCATCTTAAATTCAAAATATACATTCAGTATATCGCTCTGCTCACAACTATATGGATCCCGTTACATTTTGTTATCAGTTATTATGAAGTAGTTCTTATGTGTTGTTATAATGAATGTGATTGTTATCCTTTAATAAATCTCTCCTTTTGTTGTGTTTTCCCGCTCTTCATTTCTCCCAATCATCGTCTGCTCTTTCCCAGACAGAGGACGGTGTGCTTGCTGCAGCACAGAGACTGATGGCCATTCTCAAGGTAGCTTCTGGCCTGGTTCCCATGGTGACAAGCCTTTACCTGTCCACTCTGACCCGATGCCCCGTGCCCTCTGACTTCGACCAGCAGAACTTTGACCTTTGAACTCGAGACTTTACTTGTTTACTGGATTGTTACTGGCTGGATTATTTAGAAATGGAAAAACATTCACTTTTCAGAAGTTGAATCTAAATCTATTTTAGTAGAGCTGATCATGGCCTACTCACTTAATAGTTAGCCTTGTATACCGAGGGTATTATAAATAGGAGGTAAGGATTTACTTTTAAATGTTTTAAGCCATTTAACTACATCTTTTTTTGTGTGTGTAAATAATGTATTACGTGTATTATTATACCTAGCATTGAAAAGTTTTTGTTTTTACCATGAAGTTCTGTGGGAGGTTTCTGGTCACAGATCGCGTTTGACACCTCTTAATAGCCTTTTTTAAATTCGGGAAAGTTCCTCTCATTAACGTTATATCTGCACTGCATGATAATTAATTAACATACTTGAATTATATTTAGTTTTTGTGAGTAATACGTTTGTATGGCTTACTTGATGGTGTAGAGTACTGCGTTATGGTAACATTCTGTTAAAATAGTTTATATAAAGAGGAGTCAAAAGTAAGGCAGTGAGGTTTTAAAAAGTAAATTCTGATTAATGCACGGGGAAAAGGGGTGTATTGTAAAGGATACTGTCTATGCAAGTAGTAGGTAAATTACGTTGAACTATTGACTGGTATAGACACTTATAATAGTGATGATTGTCATGCTGATTTATCACACCCACAAGTCTGACAACCAACTGTCAATTTGCCAAATAATTATTATTAGAATAACATATCCCAGTGAAACAATGTTTAACATTGTTGACTTTGATCATAGACATCCAAAGAAACTAACACAGTGTAGCTTGCACTGGACTTGACACTTTTAGATTATTATTATTTTTTTACATAGGCCTACTTTTGTTACAATCTTGTTTCCGTAAAACATGGTCACGCTAGATATCACATGTCGCATTTCCTGTTACGACTGCTCGAGACTTCATAGAGCTCTGTCACCATGGCGCCAATGATGAGAGTTAGCAGCAGTGGCCATGCCAGAGATGCTGAGGTGTTAAGAGTCACATCCACATCACTCGCTGATAAGAGCAATGTAAAAATGGACTAGGAGAGGATTATGGCAGTGGCGTGTCCAAGGGGGGCCCTGATCTGATTGGACCCTCGTAAGGCCCCCCTGACCCTGCCAGAATTTCCACAAGATTTGATAAGTACACTTTTCTCAGCCCCCTTTCACTTGGCCTATGTCTTTCTAACCCAACCCCCTGTCCCTCCACCCCACAAGTATAATGTTCTGGACACGCCTCTGGATGAAGGGCCAGAGTAACTTACAAAATAAATAAGGGGTGTTAGACAGATGGCGGAAGGCTAGGGCATGTAGTGTCAATTTCTATTATTTATGTGTATATCTGCCAAGGTCAGAAATCTCCGTGTGGTCTAGGATTCCACACTCTCCATGTCACCAATATTCCACCTGAGAAACATCTCCAGATTCAGACCATAGTACAAAATAGTACAAAATATAACACAAACAATTGATAGGCTCCAGTATGTACAGTCAGCTGCAAGGGTTCATTGTTTATGACAACATATGACACTCTTCTGCATTACTCCCAATCTATCAAATATGTCACTTCTCGGAATCTTTGGCAAAATAAGAACTTGACAGGTGACTTTCGTTTAAGAGCAGTCTTCGTAAAGAATTTAACTTTACATCATTTATATTTATTTGTACAAAATATAACACAAACAATTGTATCTGGTGTGATGTTCATTGTTTATATGTGACTGTCCTATGCAAAATAAGAACTTGACAGGTGACTTTATTAGAGCCAAATTTTATTATTACAAAACAGTAATAGTAAAAAGATAGGCTACATTGGTTTGGAACATTTTTGGATTATGTTTTTTTTTCAGCAGATAAAGAGTTTTTAAAACCTCTTATTTATGCAACACTTTCTTGCTAGAATAATAACCGTCAGGGCCTCATTTCTGCTATTCTTTTGTAACCCTGCTTAGACCTCTACTTTATAACTCAGTGGGCTTAAAGATTTATCCTGCGAAACCCAGCT
This sequence comes from Galaxias olidus, assembly GCA_026901105.3. Classification (NCBI taxonomy): domain Eukaryota; kingdom Metazoa; phylum Chordata; class Actinopteri; order Galaxiiformes; family Galaxiidae; genus Galaxias; species Galaxias olidus. The sequence goes on from JAPMUY010010497.1 coordinate 104,558, forward strand.
CCTTGTAAGTACCGTCGATGTCCTTAATGACGACGTCCATCACATTCCTCAATGCAGCCTGGCCAGAAGCATCCAGCCCCGCTTTCTCGCTCAACACCTGGGCGATGACCTCGGTCATCAACTGCAATATGAAATATTCCTGTTTATTACTAAAAGTTCTATTAGAAATAAATTACCATTTTGACTGTTTTTAATCGATAGCCAGTGAGAAGTGTCAATGAAAGAAGGGCATTACGAACAAGTTGCCAAAGGGCTTTTTATTGTTCACGAAGGTTTCCATATTTAGCCTACCTTGAAGTTGTTGAGGGCGATCTTGTGTTGCTTGGCGTGAGATGTTGCCAGGGGCTTGAGAATTGCAGCGTGGTCTCCTTTAGCCTTCAGCAGTTCTCCCAGCTTCCTCAGCACCGTGGCACCGTGGGCAGACACCTCGGCATTACCGGCTAAGTCCCCCGGAGGTATGCCGACAATCTTGGGGAAGAGTTTCAGGGTGTCTGGGTACTCTTTGAACAGGCTACAGAGAGAGAGAGAGAGAGACAGCTAAAAACGATGCCAACAAATTAACAAGATTAAAAATTGTGCAATCATACTAATCTATTTATAAGATACTTATTATAAACAACATCTGCATGCACGACCAAGATTGAGTTTATCGAGTCTGTTCTGATGTCCACTAACCGGTTCAGCACCAGACCTCCATATGCTGCGTAGTCGGCCTCCACTGGGCCCCAGCACTTCAGAACCAGGTCAAAGTCAGACATAATCTAAACACGAGTATGCCAGTCATCAGAACGGGAATTTAAATTCTAAATGATTCTCCGAATTGTTCTCCAAAATGTTGTGAATTGAAAAGAACAATAATTATATTTGATCACAAATATTTGTTCACAAGTAACTTGCATTTTTCAAATTCTCCAAACATGTTGTTGAATTGCAAAAGTTTGATGTCTTATGTTTGGGATGACAGAGTGAAGCTTTGGGATTCCTATCAGTCGAGTGGATAGCTGTAGACTAATATAGTGTTTAACTAGTGCTGGAGAGTGCATCTGGGGACACAAGTGATTCTGCATTCCTTGCTGTTGTACTCAACTGACCCCTGCACTAAACTGTCCCTTTAAGTTTTCCCTTCTTTTTCATATCTATTAAAGCAGTGTCTAGTCTTAAAATGTACTGTTAGATTTGAACAGAATTTTGCTTTATGGAGTGGTGCTCTTATAATTTATGAAACAATGTAACAAACCATGAGAAGCTGTGTCTTTTCCTTTTGTTGCCATTTTACTGAACTTGGTATGTTTTGACAATTTAAAAAGGTTAATCTACTTTAATTGCTGCATTTTCTGCTTAACCTTTTCCACATGACCATTTTCTTTCTACCCTAAGCATGAGTGGACCAAATTAACTATACAGCTGCACTAATACCTGGCTAATCAGCAGCCTCTCATCTTGTTCAATATTGTTCCCTGTCTCATTTAGATTTTATTTATTTATTTATTTATCTTGCATGACCTTGCAATTGTAGTTTAGCCACACCTTGAAATGACTTGAGTAGAAAAAAAAATGTCACTCTGAAAGAATCTTGTTATTACTTGAAATAAAGTCCTTGCCAAAACATGTGACTTTGATTAAATATAATCAAATATTACAACCTAAATCTAAATCAAATGATTGATAACATTGTAAATATTAATTACCTACCAGAAGATCAGGCAAAAGTTCTGTGTCAAAATTGTAATCTTCCAAACAACTAATGACCTGACCTTGCACAAAAACAGTTTATTTATACTCTGCCCCCGTTCCCTTCAAACCCCCACCAAACTTTTATCCCATCCCATCCATCTGTCAGTCTCTCTTTCTCCTAACTACATTTCTCAAAATGTTATCTCCTCTCTAAGCATTCCTACCATGGGTGTTATACTCAAACTCTTACAGCTCACTCGCACTGCTTTTAATATTTGATAACAATACCAATAATAAAAAAGTATTGAGTTACTAGGTGAGTGTTGTTGATGAGCTCAAGTATGCTAACCACAGAACCGTAAGATGTTGAGAATGAACTTAACTTCAAAATATTTTATTTAATTTTGTTTCATTTCGTCATCGACTGAGTGCACTCTATCATGATTGATTAGAAGTGCGTCCTCTGGTGGTTATATTGAAACTTTACCACTCTGTGTAGTGCAATTTTCCAAAGCGACAGGAAACTTTTGCCATTGTAAAAAGAGGCCCTTTCCCTTTTACGATCATGAAAGACGCTGGACAATTCATATTCATAATTTCATGGCATAATTGGTCAATTTACACCATTTATGGTTATAACCCCGATACTGTGCATATAATTAGCCTAATTATGTTGCACTGCAAACACATCGAAAATTTAATTGATGAAGATAACACGTTGTGTAGTAATAGGCCTATGTTCAAATAAAATTCAAATAAACTCTAAAGGTTAAAAGTTATAATGTTATGACACTGAGCGTGAGTCACGCAAATTACCTTTTTCACACGCTCTCATGCCACACCTCATATTTCTCACGCATTCACACATTTGCTTTTGGGAAGCGTAAGCTGCTATTGCAGACCATTGAAAGTAACTCTTAAATGCCGCGTTGCATGGCGCCTATACGCACCAACAGCACCTGCGGTATCCGAAGCGGCGGAAAAATCGGACAGTGCCGTAAACCATGCGTGACTACATACGAGAAAGTTGTAGCCTATTCCTATGTTCAGACTGGTGAAAGGATTAAAAGTGATTAAACTGTGGAAATTGCCCTAAAAAGTCATGTTTCTACTTGTACAAAGGCGAATAAATGTTTGCCGTGACCCCGAGCAACAAAACTAATTCCCGCGCGTGCATAGGCCAACACCTCTCTCACGCAGAGGTTTTCGGAAAAGCTGGCAGCCGTGATGTTAGGAAGAGTTCAAATTGGCTATAAAGGTTACTACGGGATGTTGTGTTTTGACATGTTGTGTTTCCTCGGATTTGAGGTATTAAAGGTGCAGAATGTAGTTCTAGAGAATTGGGGAAGAAATGGCAAGAATTTGAACTAGAAAATGCATTTCGGTGAGGAAATGCGATGTGATTGCGTTTCCACCATCAGCAACCAGGCAGTGCGGGTGGCCAGCCCTCTAAAATAACCACTGCAGCACTACTACGTCCCCATGTGTTGGTGGACAGCGCTGAACTGAACACAAGTGTAAACGCCTACTTGGGGCCAGTTGCAACATCTGACTTCTTCCATTCATATAAATATTATGAACTATATGTCATATGTAGTCATCTTTAAATTGTATAGGTAATTAGAAGACAGCTATAAGTTTAATATGTACAAGTATGGCTGGTCTAAACGTCATTTAGTCTGTAAGTAACAGAGAAATGCAAAAAGTGTTGCAACCATTCCCAGTCTCCCCTACCTTAGCTCAACCTTCCTTTTAAGGCATCTGCCGATCGGATAGCAAGTGGACAGCGTTGCAGACATAAAATCAGCAGTAGTCTATTGTTTTAAGTGTTAATACTTGTTCAATACTGATTATTTTACCATTGAAATACATTTTAAATAATCTTAATGAAACTGTGCTGCCGCCTGTATAGCCTAAGTTTATCAGCCAGCCTGTTCTGTTCATTCTGACACTGCTTTGTATTGCTGGAATTGTTCATTTCAATTGCGCTATGGTAACAAATAAAGGAGATCATTTTGCAGCAAGCAATTATAGATAGAAAGATTGGATAGATTTAGAACTGCACGTGGCCAAAAGTCAACCTAATAATGAGTAGAAGAAGAATATGACTTTGCGATTTCAGTATGTGAGCGTCATCACTGACGCATCATCACATAATTATGGTTTGGCTTGTAGATAACTGCAAAGTTTGACGAATATGGCCTACAGATGTTTATGGGAAAGACAGATAGCTTTTACTTTAATACACTAATTTCCTCTTTCGCATGAAATCTCCGCCCACCGTTTGTTTGTTCAGTTTTGTATTTTGTAGAGCTAATTGACAAACTGAGCAGACTCAGCTGCGCCACTTCAGTGATACCAAGTTAAATCACAACATTGAAAAAGGAAAACTAACAACTCAAGATCCTTATGTAGCTGTTTTTTCTGCATCTGGTTCTTCGTTTAAATTAGCATTGTTAGATACTGGTTGTTTTGTAAAAAGGAATCTAGACATGGTTGCTGTGAGGTTAATACAGAAAATCGTTAAAACAAATACAAATGCATAGCAGGATAGGGGAACACAGTGTTAGGAAACGCTACGCTAGCTGGCTTATCCATAATACTGACTCTTCTTATAGATCTTAATTCATGAAAACAAACAAAACACAAAACAAGTGAACTGGCCTAAGTTTACCTTAAACAAACTAAATTAGCTGTATTGTGTAATATGTATATTTATAGGTTTATAGCCTTTACGTGTCATTTCTTAGCCCCGGCCTTACTAGCCCTGTTTACACAACAAACACATTTCAATTAATTGAGAGTAGGCCACTTACTGCTATAGCATACTCGTAGTAAATCCAATCCCATTGAGAGTAATCCATTTACAATTCCTGCTGTTATTAATAAGTACAACGCCTGTGGTAAATGAAGTGAAGTCTCGTTGCCAGTACTTGTATGATGTGCGCAGCTGATTTTCCCCATGGCACGGATTTTACCAAGACAGTCGGTACAAAGGTAACAACATGCAAATACATGACATTAACGCTAGATGGCAGCATATGACCGTGAAATCTCTCTCTCAGTCAAAACCATCTCCTAATTCATTTCAATGGGGCCAAAAACCGATTAAAAATAATAATAAAAAATATAACAAGTGACCCGATCACTTAGCTGTATATAAGCGCAATGGACTGCAATACCCAAAACATGTGGGCACTGGAATGGAATCGATTGGGTCAAAACTGCGGGCATTGATAAGGCGCCAAAAACAGGCCTAATAATAATAATAATAATAACTAGAAATGCATTTCCCTGTGCAAATGTGCATCGCAGTTATTCGACTGACCGCCTTAGCGCGCAGAACCTACCCCTGCAGCACAAGCAGACTGCGGTCCAAACCCTGTTTATTGACAAGGGGGCTTGTTGCTGCCAGATCGGTAGTGCCTCTTCATCATAATATAATGGTGGACACATATGACGGTGAAGTTCTACCGTTTGGTTTTATTTTCAACAAGGTCAGGCTTTCACCGACAATGCTTTGATGTGTTCAAAAAGTATGCATTTAGTTCAAAACAGGGTAGCGCATGAGCAGTAATTTCTCCCTGTCAAAATGGGTGGGCTACCTCATACTATTTAATTTAGGTAGCCCATTTGGAGGGGAGGTCATACAGTGCATCCGGAAAGTATTCATACCCCTTCACTTTTTCCACATTTTATTATGTTACAGACTAATTCCAAAATGAAACCAGGCACTGCTCATCACCTGGCCAACACCATCCCTACAGTGAAGCATGGTGGTGGCAGCATCATGCTGTGGGGGTGTTTTTCAGCGGCAGGAACTGGGAGACTAGTCAGGATCAAGGGAAAGATGAATGCAGTGTACAGAGAGATCCTTGATGAAAACCTGCTCCAGAGCGTTCTGGACCTCAGACTGGGGCGAAGGTTGACCTTCCAACAGGACAACGACCCTAAGCACACAGCCAAGATAACAAAGGAGTGGCTTTAGGACAAGCCTGTTAATGTCCCTGAGTGGCCCAGCCAGAGCCCAGACTTGAACCCGACTGAACATCTTTGGAGAGATCTGAAAATGGCTGTGCACTGACGCTCCCCATCCAACCTGATGGAGCTTGAGACGATCTGCAAAGAAGAATTGGAGAAACTGCCCCAAAATAGGTGTGGCAAGCTTGTAGCATCATACTCAAGAAGACTTGAGGCTGTAATTGCTGCCAAAGGTGCTTCAACAAAGTATTGAGTAAAGGGTGTGAATACTTATGTACATGTGATATTATATATATTTTTTTTGATACATTTGCAAAAAATTCTAAAAAACTTTTTTCACTTTGTCATTATGCGGTATTGGGTGTAGAATGTTGAGGAATTTTTTTTATTTAATCCATTTTGGAATTAGGCTGTAACATAATAAAATGTGGAAAAAGTGAAGGGGTATGAATACTTTCTGGATGCACTGTATGTGCTACAGGGAAGCCCACCTATAAAGGCATTGATTGTTTTACTTTTTAACGATTCACTTAATACAAATTCCCCTTGCCTTCTTGCATCTTTCTTATTTGATGTTGATTTTTTCCTGCTCTGAGTCTGTGTATGTCCACGCAATTTGTAGCAAATGCCAGACCATTACAGTATAATTTGAACAAGCTAACGCGTAACCTTGTGAGAGCTCCAAATCTAACTTAAACCCTGTCTGCCAAGGTAACGGTAAATATATATTATATGATTGATTCGATAGAATTAGGAAAACTTGACGTTACGTGTCATAGTGCCTGCTCTCGCTTTGGAAGCAGTGACACTCACCTCAGAGCGGTGCTGCTAACTTCATCATTCAGTTTAGCTAGACTGCATTGCATAAGCTAGTTACGGTTAACATCAGCCACTGCTTTGTTGTTGCGTAGGCCGGGCGCCGCGTTTAGCCTGCTGTTCAAGTGGTTGCTTAATTATGTGTGGAAGTGTGCATTTAAACGAGAGCCATTTATGTTAATTCCCCTTAGGAGTCAGAACTAAAACATTGAAGAAGATTTGACTAAAACGAAAACTTACTAACACTGACTAAATCTTAACTGTAACGAAACAAAATGAAATGACCAAAATTTGACTTAAACGCAACTACAATTTTCAGTAAGGACGAAGACGAAAACAAAATGAAAAATGCTTGTCAAAATTAACACTGAGTCTGTGGCATTCAAACTGACATTTTGGCGTTGCAATGGATGCGAAATGCAGGTATTTAGGTGCCAGAAAATGGGTCTAATATGATTATTATAATAATAATAATTATAAAACTTAAGGATAACAGTATTGCGTCTTACAAGGCAATCACGTAGTAACCAGACGGAGTCATTCATTGCTGCAAGCCAATGCTGCAAGCAAAGACAGTATTGCTTAACATAACAACTTGCAACTACATAACATCAACGCTAGATGGTGGTATATGCCCGTGAAATCTCTATCGCCATTCATTTCAATGGGGCCAAAAACCGATTAAAAATAATAATTCCAAAATATAACACGTCAACCGATCACTTAGCTGTATGTAAGCGCAACGGACTGCAATACCTAAGACATGTGGGCACTGGAAAGGAATCTATTGGGTCACAACTACGGGCGTTGATAAGGCGCTTAAAGTAGGCCTAATAATAATAATAATAATAATAATAATAATAATAATAATAATATGACTTTCCGGTAACAATATGTGCTGCATCTGACGATACATCACATAATAATAATAATAATAATAATAATAATAATAATAATAATAATATGATAACAGTATGTGATTGCATGACGCAATCACATAATAACAACACTTAAAAAGGCAAACCTCCTGAGTATTTGGTCCCACCCATCCCACACATGCCCGTGTGCGCTCTGACTTGACTATTTAATGAGCCTGAGCAAGGCAACGCATAAAGCTATGTCTGACTCCGAGGTGAGAAACAAAAGAATTCCGAACGTCTGGTCGTAAATGCTCTAAAACTGTGGTTCACACCAAAGCAAGCTGCTGTTACTCCGCTGCTGTTACTCCCCTAATAAAGAAGCCTGGTTTAGACCCAAACATTGCAAATAACCTTCGTCCCATCTCCAACCTGCCATTTCTCTCAAAAATCCTGGAAAAGACAGTATCATTACAAATTCAGGCTCACCTCTCCAGTAACAATCTATATGAACAGTTCCAATCCGGTTTCCGCCCCCGTCACAGTACCGAAACAGCCCTCATAAAAATCACTAATGACCTCCTGATGGCAGCTGATTCTGGACTACTATCCATTCTCATTCTCCTCGATCTGAGCGCGGCCTTCGACACCATTTCCCACTCCATTCTCCTCGACAGACTAGCCTCCATTGGACTATCACACACACCCTTAGACTGGTTCCACTCCTATCTATCTGGCCGCACTCAGTTCATTCAATTAAAATCATTCACATCCCACCCCTCCCCCCCCCTTTCATCCGGTGTTCCCCAGGGCTCCGTCCTTGGCCCCATCCTATTCATCATCTACCTCCTTCCACTTGGTCTGATCTTCCGCAAACACAATATCCATTTCCACTGTTACGCGGACGACACCCAGCTCTATGTTTCCTCCAAACCCTCTTCCACCTTCCCACCCTCCTCCCTCTGTGCCTGCCTACAGGAAATCAAATCCTGGTTCACCTCAAACTTCCTCAAATTAAACGATAATAAAGCAGAGGTAGTCCTCATTGGCTCCAAGTCCACACTCAGCAAACTCCCCAGTTTTTCCCTCACCATCGGCAACTCCTCGGTTTCCCCCTCCCCCAGGTTAAGAGTCTGGGTGTTGTCCTCGACAGCACCCTATCATTTCACACCCACATCAACAACACCATCCGGTCCGCCTACTTCCACCTCCGAAACATCAACCGCCTCCGCCCTTCACTCACTCCCAACACCACTGCAGTCCTGGTACACTCTCTTGTCACTTCCCGCTTGGACTATTGCAATTCCCTCCTCTTCGGTCTCCCCCACAAACTCCTCCATAAACTGCAATTAGTCCAGAACGCTGCCGCACGCATCATCACCAAAACCCCTGCCATCTGTCACATCACCCCCGTTCTGCTCCAACTCCACTGGCTTCCCATCAAATACAGAATAAATTTCAAAATCCTCCTCCATACATTCAAGGCCATCCACAATCTAGCCCCTCCATACCTGTCTGACCTCATTCATATTAACACTCCCACCCGGTCCCTCAGATCTACATCCTCCATCAACCTGATAGTCCCCCGAATTCGACTGTCCACCATGGGATCGCGAGCCTTCAGCTGCTCCGCCCCACGTCTATGGAACTCCCTCCCCCCTGACATCAAAATCTGGACTCAATTTCCTGTTTCCAAAACCACCTCAAAACCCATTTGTTTAGGCTGGCTTACTGTCCCACGTGATGCTTTTTAATGCTCGATTGCAGGCTCCATGCCTTTTTAATTGTATACTACTTATTTTGATCTTATTTTATTTTATTTATTTATTTATTTATATTATTTTTATGAGAACTGTTTTTTATATTACTGTACGGCGACCTTGAGTGCCTTGAAAGGCGCCTTATAAATTCAATGTATTATTATTATTATTATTATTATTAAGGAGCACAGACACAAATGACCGTTTCCATAGTGTTGTGTATTTTTCAATTAGAAGAAGTTACAACCCCATACAAAATATTGGAAGTCTAAAGCCAAAGTTTCAGAAGAGTAATTTTTATTCAGCTGAATAACATAGGCATGCAACTATAAAGATCTACTACTACTGCTACAATTTACTCTCTACTCCCATGTACATTCACAGTTCGTCTTTATATGTCACATTCAAGTCAAGTTAAACCTTTCCAATATTTTTGGCAACTCCGCAACATGCAAATTAGACATGCCCTTTTTCCAATCACCTCTGACCTATCTGTTCTCTGGGGCCGGCTTGTCGCATGACTCTTAAGCTCACCCCATTTTACAACTAGCCCCATCCTTACAGTAATCATAAACTAAGGAAGCAGAGTCAATTAACCCCCCTCCTTTTCTTTGTACATCTGTTCACCACTAGCATCTGTTAATCCCAAACTACTCATGCGCTCTCAGGGTGACGAACAGTCTGACAAATATTGCATTCCTACAAAGGCCTCTTAGAATCATTAAGTGTTATTGCTTCCCTTCTTCCTGTCTCCTCTGTGTTGTTCTCCATTTGATACCTTTAATTATCCTGGGTCCTGCCGCTTCTCGCCAAATACTTAACCCCCTTTTTCTTTCAATCTCTCTCTCTCTCTCTCTCTCTCTCTCTCTCTCTCTCTCTCTGTCTCTCCTTACACTTCTCAATAGTAAAAACTATTATTCAACTATTGTGCGCCTACCTACAAACCTTTAATATTGATTACAAATACTTGACTACAAAAAGGGTATTTACTTGTTAACACTAAATATACTATAATAGTAACGACATACAGTTAGCTAACGTTAACAAAAACAATTTCATAATTGTATTCCCCTATTAGTATGAGCTAGTGCATGACAATCGTTTTTATTTAGCTGCAATTGGCACCATAGCTACTATACGTTGCCGAGTATATCCAACATATGCATGTAAACTAATAATGCCTTTTTGACATAAATCTGGCACAATACTTCCTAACGTTCTAAAACTGCACTTGGGATTTGACAAGCCAACCACATGCAACGACTTCAGCTCAGTCGCCTTGTAACTGCTAGTTCAAATCGTTGACTACTTTTGTCTGCCATGCGAATTGTAACAAGCTTGTTTGGAGGGTGACGCTGTAAGAAGGAGGACCTAGGAGTGTGCACGCTAGGTGATTGACAAGCAGGAAGCTCTTGCCTTGCTCCTTGCAAAAGCTCCTGATTGGTTGGGGATAGGTGGGTGTCCCTAGATTTTTAAAAGCTGAATACAGGGTCCAGGGCGCTCATACTGTATATGGCGCACCTTCACCCTGAGCATTTGGTTTAATGATATCCTCCAGTAGGTATGTAATAAACGTAAAAAAAAAACATTTTTTTATTTTATTTATTGCTTGAAATTCAAACTTACATACTGCACCTTTAAGAAGAGCTCGTTAGCGGCTTTGATTGTGTACATCTACGAACGCCACCTGAATCTATTTAATGCGTTAGTATTACATTAGTGTTGATTCTGCGTGCGATGTAGGTCCAGTTAAATAGGTAAATGTGTAGCTCTCAGGTCTTTGCCGTTGTGATAAAACACCATTAAGAGTAAACCCATACTTTAACAATCTATGTCAGTCCACAATCTGGATATAGCTATAGGGGGTAAATGGGCGACTATTATCAATGTAAAAGATCACAAACGATGTGGAACGTCTTAGCGTCAACTCTGCAGAGTCCTCCCTGAAGTATCAGGATCCTGGTTACTTCCTTGGAAAAGCCTGCTTCATGGTCACCAATGGTATGATAATTACTTATTTTAATCTCAGAAAAATCTGTTTGTGTTCTCGTTGGTATTAAATGTTATTGCTGATAATCTCTCCAGATACTGAAGTAAACTGAAATATCGCCATTAACTGGAGTGTCCATTTTTGTGAAGAGCTTTCACAATTGTGTGTGTTTTGTTTTGTGTCTCTGCCCCTTCTTTTCACTGCAGCTCGTAACGCGTCAGTTCCCCCCGAGCGTTTGATGTCTTTCAGGAAACTGGCTGCATCGCTACACTGTCCCTTACTGTATGCAGAGAATCAGGTGCCTGTCTACATTATGACCCTAATCCTACATCATGACCCTAACCCTGCATAATGACCCTAACCCTGAAGGCTCCAGTTTGCTTCATCGAAAGCAAAATAGTATCAATTCGTTAGTTCGTTATTCGTTCGCCTGGAACTGCGCAGTCAATTTTTTTCTAGCACGGCGAACGCAGCAAAAGCGAACAGCGGCGAGGTTGGGGAAAAAAGTTGAGAGTATCCTGTAGATTAGGTTTATTACATTATTTAAGTACTTTGGTCATAAGGTCGTGCCGATTTGGTTATGAATAGTAGTTTAAGGTAAGATTTGTTTACAAAAAAAAAGTTGAGTTGTGTTGGTAAATTTTTATTATCGCATCTTAAATTCAAAATATACCTTCAGTATGTTGCTCTGCTCACAACTATATGGATCCCATTACAATTTATCAATTATTATGAAGTAGTTCTTATGTGTTATTATAATGAATGTGATTGTTATCCTTTAATAAATCTCTCCTTTTGTTGTGTTTCCCCCTCTTCATTCCTCCCAATCATCGTCTGCTCTTTCCCAGACAGAGGACGGTGTGCTTGCTACAGCACAGAGACTGATTCTCAAGGTAGCTTCTGATTTGGTTCCCATGGCGACAAGCCTTTACCTCTCCACTCTGACCCGATGCCCCGTGCCCTCTGACTTCGACCAGCAGAACTTTGACCTTTGAACTCGAGACTTTACTTGTTTACTGGATTGTTACTGGCTGGATTATTTAGATATGGAAAAAGATTCACTTTTCAGAGGTTGAATCTAAATCTATTTTAGAAGAGCTGATCATGGCCTGCTCACTTAATAGTTAGCCTTGTATTTCGAGGGTATTATAAATAGGAAATAAGGATTTACTTTTAAATGTTTTTAGCCATTTAACTACATCTTTTTTTGTGTGTGTAAATAATGTATTACGTGTATTGTTATACCTAGCATTGAAATGTTTGTGTTTTTACCATGAAGTTCTGTGTGAGGTTTCTGGGCACAGATTGCGTTTGACACCTCTTAATAGCCTTTTTTAAATTCGGGAAAGTTCCTCTCATTAACGTTATACCTGCACTGCATGATAATTAATGAACATACTTGAATTATATTTAGTTTTTGTGAGTAATACGTTTGTATGGCTTACTTGATGGTGTAGAGTACTGCGTTATGGTAACATTCTGTTAAAATAGTTTATATAAAGAGGAGTCAAAAGTAAGGCAGTGAGGTTTTAAAAAGTAAATTCTGATTAATACACAGGGAAAGGGGGTGTGTTGTAAAGAACACTGTCTATGCAAGTAGTGTAGGTAAATTACAACTGGTAAAGACACTTATAGTGATGATTGTCATGCAGATTTACCACACCCACAAGTCTGACAACCAACTGTCAATTTGCCAAATCATTATTATTAGAATAACATATCCCAGGGAAACAATGTTTAATATTGTTGACTTTGATCATAGGCATTCAAAGAAACTGACACGGTGTAGCTTGCACTGGACTCGACATTTTAGAAATATTTTATTTATTTATTTATTTTTTACATATGCCTACTTTTGTTACAATCTTGTTTCCGTAAAATATGGTCACGCTAGATATCACATGTCGCATTTCCTGTTACGACTGCTCGAGACTTCATAGAGCTCTGTCACCATGTCGCCAATGATGAGAGTTAGCAGCAGTGGCCATGCCAGAGATGCTGAGGTGTTAAGAGTCACATCCACATCACTCGCTGATAAGGGCAATGTAAAAATGGACTAGGAGAGGATGATGGCAGTGGCGTGTCCAAGGGGGGCCCTGATCTGATTGGACCCTCGTAAGGCCCCCCTGACCCTGCCAGAATTTCCACAAGATTTGATAAGTACACTTTTCTCAGCCCCCTTTCACTTGGCCTATGTCTTTCTAACCCAACCCCCTGTCCCTCCACCCCACAAGTATAATGTTCTGGACACGCCTCTGGATGAAGGGCCAGAGTAACTTACAAAATACATAAGGGGTGTTAGACAGATGGCGGTAGGCTAGGGCATGTAGTGTCAATTTCTATTATTTATGTGTATATCTGCCAAGGTCAGAAATCTCCGTGTGGTCTAGGATTCCACACTCTCCATGTCACCAATATTCCACCTGAGAAACATCTCCAGATTCAGACCATTAACAGATGCAGTTGCTGAAATATTAATTCACGCTTTAGTCACATCACACTTGGGCTACTGCAATGGTGTCCTATTTGGGGCATCAAATAAAGCCCTGGATAGGCTCCAGTATGTACAGAATTCAGCTGCAAGGGTTCTAACTCGCTCTAAACCCTGACAACATATTACTCCCACTCTTCTGCATTTACTCCCCATCAAATCTCGCATTTCCTTCAAAATGTCACTTCTCGGAATCTTGGTAAAATTAACAGTTGTGACACTTGACTGATGTCATTTCGTTGTGGAAATGTGCTCAGTCTTCGTAAAATTATTTAATTTGTAACATCATTTACGTATATAGTTTCATAGTACAAAATATAACACAAACAATTGTATCTGGTGTGATGTTCATTGTTTATATGTGACAATGAATTATATAGCAGTCGGCTTATGCAAAATAAGAACTTGACAGGTGACTTTATTAAGAGCAGAAAGAAAACTTTAATTTTATTTTATTTGTACAATCAAAGACACACTGTCCAAGAATCTAACCAAAATTATTACAAAACAGTAATAGTAAAAAGATAGGCTACATTGGTTTGGAACATTTTTGGATTATGTTTTTTTTTCAGCAGATAAAGAATTTTTAAAACCTCTTATTTATGCAACACTTTCTTGCTAAAATAATAACCGTCAGGGCCTCATTTCTGCTATTCTTTCGTAACCCTGCTTAGACCTCTACTTTATAACTCAGTGGGCTTAAAGATTTATCCTGCGAAACCCAGCTCCTTGTAAGTACTGTCGATGTCCTTAATGACGACGCCCATCACATTCCTCAATGCAGCCTGGCCAGAAGCATCCAGCCCCGCCTTCTCGGTCAACACGTGGGCGATGGCCTCGGTCATCAACTGCAATATGAAATATTCCTGTTTATTACTAAAATTTCTTTTAGAAATAAATTACTATTTTAACTGTTTTTAATCGATAGCCAGTGAGAAGTGTCAATGAAAGAAGGGCATTACGAACAAGTTGCCAAAGGGCTTTTTATTGTTCACGAAGGTTTCCGTATTTAGCCTACCTTGAAGTTGTTGAGGGCGATCTTGTGTTGCTTGGCGTGAGATGTTGCCAGGGGCTTGAGAATTGCAGCGTGGTCTCCTTTAGCCTTCAGCAGTTCTCCCAGCTTCCTCAGCGCCTTGGCACCGAGAGCAGACACCTCGGCATTACCGGCTAAGTCCCCCGGAGGTATGCCGACAAACTTGGGGAAGAGTTTCAGGGTGTCTGGGTACTCTTTGAACAGGCTACAGAGAGAGAGAGAGAGAGAGAGAGAGACAGCTAAAAACGATGCCAACAAATTAACAAGATTAAAAATTGTGCAATCATACTAATCTATTTATCAAATAAGATACTTATTATCAACAACATCTGCATGCACGACCAAGATTGAGTTTATCGAGTCTGTTCTGATGTCCACTAACCGGTTCAGCACCAGACCTCCATATGCTGCGTAGTCAGCCTCCACTGGGCCCCAGCACTTCAGAACCAGGTCAAAGTCAGACATAATCTAAACACGAGTATGCAAGTCATCAGAACAGGGGAATTTAAATTCTAAATGATTCTCCGAATTGTTCTCCAAAATGTTGTGAATTGCAAAGAACAATAATTATATTTGATCACAAATATTTGTTCACAAATAACTAGCATTTTTCAAATGGCCTAATACGTATCAATTGTTGATAACAGTTGCCTCCATCCCCTTGGTATGTTTTGACAATTTAAAAAGGTTAATCTACTTTAATTGCTGCATTTTCTGCTTAACCTTTTCCACATGACCATTTTCTTTCTACCCTAAGCATGAGTGGACCAAATTAACTATACAGCTGCACTAATACCTGGCTAATCAGCACCCTCTCATCTTGTTCAATATTGTTCCCTGTCTCATTTAGATTTTATTTATTTATTTATTTATCTTGCAATTGTAGTTTAGCCACACCTTGAAATGACTTGAGTAGAAAAAAAATGTCACTCTGAAAGAATCTTGTTATTACTTGAAATAAAGTTCTTGCCAAAACATGTGACTTTGATTAAATATAATCAAATATTACGACCTAAATCTAAATCAAATGATCGATAACATTGTAAATATTAATTACCTACCAGAAGATCAGGCAAAAGTTCTGTGTCAAAATTGTAATCTTCCAAACAACTAATGACCTGACCTTGCACCAAAACAGTTTATACTCTGCCCCCGTTCCCTTCAAACCCCCACCAAACTTTTATCCCATCCCATCCATCTGTCAGTCTCTCTTTCTCCTAACTACATTTCTCAAAATGTTATCTCCTCTCTAAGCATTCCTACCATGGGTGTTATACTCAAACTCTTACAGCTCACTCGCACTGCTTTTAATATTTGATAACAATACCAATAATAAAAAAGTATTGAGTTACTAGGTGAGTGTTGTTGATGAGCTCAAGTATGCTAACCACAGAACCGTAAGATGTTGAGAATGAACTTAACTTCAAAATATTTTATTTAATTTTGTTTCATTTCGTCATCGACTGAGTGCACTCTATCATGATTGATTAGAAGTGCGTCCTCTGGTGGTTATATTGAAACTTTACCACTCTGTGTAGTGCAATTTTCCAAAGCGACAGGAAACTTTTGCCATTGTAAAAAGAGGCCCTTTCCCTTTTACGATCATGAAAGACGCTGGACAATTCATATTCATAATTTCATGGCATAATTGGTCAATTTACACCATTCATGGTTATAACCCCGATACTGTGCATATAATTAGCCTAATTATGTTGCACTGCAAACACATCGAAAATGTGAAGATAACACGTTGTGTAGTAATAGGCCTATGTTCAAATAAAGTTCAAATAAACTCTAAAGGTTAAAAGTTATAATGTTATGACACTGAGCGTGAGTCACGCAAATTACCTTTTTCACACGCTCTCATGCCACACCTCATATTTCTCAGGCATTCACACATTTGCTTTTGGGAAGCGTAAGCTGCTATTGCAGACCATTGAAAGTAACTCTTAAATGCCGCGTTGCATGGCGCCTATACGCACCAACAGCACTTGCGGTATCCGAAGCGGCGGAAAAATCGGACAGTGCCCGTAAACCATGCGTGACTACATACAAGAAAGTTGTAGCCTATTCCTATGGTCAGACTGGTGAAAGGATTAAAAGTGATTAAACTGTGGAAATTGCCATAAAAAGTCATGTTTCTACTTGTACAAAGGCGAATAAATGTTTGCCGTGACCCCGAGCAACAAAACTAATTCCCGCGCGTGCATAGGCCAACACCTCTCTCTCAGAGGTTTTCGGAAAAGCTGGCAGCCGTGATGTTAGGAAGAGTTCAAATTGGCTATAAAGGTTACTACGGGATGTTGTGTTTTGACATGTTGTGTTTCCTCGGATCTGAGGTATTAAAGGTGCAGAATGTAGTTCTAGAGAATTGGGGAAGAAATGGCAAGAATTTGAGCTAGAAAATGCATTTCGGTGAGGAAATGCGATGTGATTGCGTTTCCACCATCAGCACCCAGGCAGTGCAGGTGGCCAGCCCTCTAAAATAACCGCTGCAGCACTACCACGTCCTCATGTGTTGGTGGACAGCGCTGAACTGAACACAAGTGTAAACGCCTACTTGGGGCCAGTTGCAACATCTGACTTCTTCCATTCATATAAATATTATGAACTATATGTCA
>JAPMUY010010498.1:0-40000 GCA_026901105.3 Galaxias olidus
TAGCAGCAGACAGGCGTTGCAGAGCCTGCTCTGTATCGACTGCCGTTGTGTGCTGGTCTAGCTCTTCCTGGCTTAGCTTGAAAGCCATGGTCATGTTGCAGTCCAGTGTAGCGGAGTCCAGAGCCGGGTCAATGCTCTTAAAGGCAGCTCTGAGATCTGCTACTGACACCTCCCTGTACAATAATAAACACACACGCACACAAAGATTTAAAGCCAGTTAAACGGAATGGTAAATGTAAGTGTAGTTGGCATGATATTTGTACTACATTAGGTGCCTGGTGCTTACACTCTGTTTCCGAGCTGGGTCCTGAGCTGGCTGATGTACAGCTGTCTCTCTGCAGTCACTTGCTTCTTCACCAGACTCAGGAACTCACTGTATTTACCTTCCGCGTCCTACACCAAGACACAGACAACCGTCGTCCATGACAGAGGCACACAATGGCATATCAGCATCGTATAGCAGAGGCCTGTTCAATACACACACACGCACACGCACACACACACACACACACACAAGTATTTACTTCACTGTAGAGTCTCTGGTAGTTAAGAGGGCCATTGGTGCTGTCTAGTTCAGCCTGAGCTGTGGTCACCAGGTTATCCAGGTCCTGGTCAGCCTTCAGAGGGAATGCTGTCCTCAGGGCCTCCCTAGACACACACACATGAACACACCACACACACAAACATCCAGTAAGTTAGATCATAGTAGGAAAATGTAAGGTCTCGACTGCTGTTGCATTACACCAGGGATTTGTCAAGCGCTGGGTGAGCAGGGTGGCGAGGGAATCATATTAGACAGCTTTGTATGACTCATGTACATGACAAAGAAATGTTCTAATACATGGGTATGGAGGGATGATCACCTGAACTCCTGGACGGTGAGCGTCCCACTTTCTGAGCTGTCGGTGTGGATCAAAACTCTCAGTAGGTTGGAGAGTAGGCGGCACTGTCCATGGTATATACTCTCATCCATCTGGAGGAACGCACGCACGCACGCACGCACGCACGCACGCACACACACACACACACAATTACCCATTATAGTCACTCAATTTATAAAAGGACAAAGCATTCAAGGAATGCACTTGATTTAGGTAAAAAAAAACTGCTATGTGCAAATCTCTGGTCGGTACATTCCACAGTAAGGGTGTAAGTACAGGAGTTTCCACGGCAACATCCAGCAACGCCGAGGCTGGCCCTGTCTGAACTGGAAGTCTTCTGAAAAACAGCGAGCCGTCCTACTGAACGTCCACATCAACATCCAGCAACGTGAAGGCAGGCTCTCTCTAAACAGGAAGTCCTCGAAAAACAGCGAGCCGTACACAGCATTGTTGTGGACCGTACAGCCACGGCCACTCTGTTCGCTCGTGGTTTATAATTCTTTGGTGAGATTTGAGCAGAGTTCTCAGTTTGTCAGTGCCAAATTCAAGAATATGGTTTAAAGATAGCGGTTGGGTATTATCATAATGTGTTTCTGATTGCTAGTTGTTGTTCAGTGCGTATTTCTGGAATATGTGTCATTAGTGATTCTATGGTGGGATTTAAGTATTTTTAGTCAGTGCGATAATCTGGAATATTGTTTAAAGATAGTGTTTGGATATTTTCATAATTCGTATCTGATTGCTTATGTATAGTAGTGTGTAATTCTGGAATATAGCATATGCAGCAACAATATTTAATAATTGTAAATTGTGAGTTTATTCGTTAATGAAGTGTGTTCATTAATTTATGTGCCGATGATGTGCCCTGTCTGGCCAGCTCTATAAACACAGCTCAACAGTATTGCGCACTCTTGTAGACATCCCTGCATGGCCAGCTGTACAGCAGCATCCTTCACTCTTACAGACGTGTGTCTGCCGCACGTCCACAGCAACATCCAGCAACACCGCGGTCGTCCCTCTCTCAGCCAGAAGTCCTCTGAAAAACAGCGGTTGAGAACCGCTGCTATAGGTCGTAACAAACATATTGCAAAATTACGCACTGAATACTAACAATTAAGTAATAAGAAGAGAATAACGCTAATAATACCCAACCACTATCTTATAACAACATTCCAGAATTTCGCGCTGACAAACTAAGTAAGAACTCTGCTCCAATCCCACCCCAGCATCACAAACCACGAGCAAATGGAGTGGCTGTGGCTGTATGGTCCACAATGTTGCTGTATATTTCCGTGGACAGCTTGCTTAACAGAAAGACGGCCCTTCGATTTTTCGCGGAACAGAGGGACGACCCCGGCAGACATACGGACGTCCCTGGCAGACAAGTGGACGGCTCGCTATTTTTACAAGGACTTCCGGTTGAGAGATGGACGGCCTTGGTGTAGCTGGATGTCGCTGTGGAAGACCGGCAAACACACGTCTGTAGGAGTGCAGGATGCTGCTGTACAGCTGGCCATGCAGGGATGTCTAAAAGAGTGCGCAATGCTGTTGAGCTTTGTTATCGAGCTGGCCAGACAGGGACTTCTGTACCAGCCTACAGCGCATTTCAAGCACATCATCTGCACAGAAATTAATTAATACACTTTATTAACTAATTGACAATTATTAACTATTGTTGCTCCATACACTATAGATCGTTACAAACATATTCCAGAATTACACACTGAATAACTAACTACACATAAGCAATCAGAAACTAATTATGATAATATCCAGACTATCTTTAATATTCCAGATTATCGCACTGAATAAGAATGCTTAAAACCCACCATAGAATCACAAACGTATATTCCAGAAATACCACTGAATAACTAACAACAACTAAGCAATCAGAAACGCATTATGCTAATACCCAACCGCACCCTAATAAACAATATTCTTGAATTTGGTAGTGACAAACTAAGAACTCTGCTCAAATCTCACCATAGAATCATAAACCACGAGCGAATGGAATGGCCGTGGCTGTTCGGTCCACAACGTTGCCGTATACGGCTCGCTGTTTTTCGAGGACTTCCAGTTTAGAGAGCCTGCCTTCACGTTGCTGGATGTTGATGTGGACGTTCAGTGGGACGGCTCGCTGTTTTACAGAAGACTTCCAGTTCAGAGAGGGCCGGCCTCGGCGTTGCTGGATGTTGCCGTGGACGTCCAGCGGACACTTCTGGGCTGTAACCCCCTCTCACATTCCACCAAATAGGAGAGCTCTGGTTCTAACATCATTTCTCATAAACCAACTGTATTTACAGTTGCACTTCACATGCGCATTAGCCTACAATGAAAAATTTCATTGGTATATTTTTGGGCCGACCCACAGACCTGTCCAGTGAGGATGAGTTTGAAAAGGCTGATGAAATCATCATTGGAGTACTGGCGAAGAGCGTCAACAAGGCTGTAGGCCCAATCCCCTGCCTGCGCCCCGTGCTGGCCTTCCAGATGCCTGTGCAGAAACTCCCCCAGTTTACTACTTTGGTCCGTCTAAACAAACAAACACACACACACACACACACACACACACACACACACACACACACACACACACACACGTAAACATGTTATTTGTCAGCAGAGAAGTTGATGAAAAATACAGTTGATGTTATAGAAGATTTACGATGGATCATTGAAAGTGCAGTTTGCGTACCTTTTCGTCCTCGGCCACCTTTTCCTTCCATACTTCCTTGAGAACTCTGACGACCTCCGCTTTCTTCAGCTGCAGGTTCTTCAGCTGCCCCTCATACCGTAGGTACACTGGCACATCCGCACCTTTTCCCTGAGCAGATTAAATACACCTCCATATTCTCCCAAATACTACAGAAATGATGCATTCATAACGCATACACAGTTTGGGTGAAACAACATGTGTGTTGATGAAGGTGTGCGTGTGCGTGTGTGTGTGTACCTGTCCAGTGAAGGAGTCTTTCTGTCCAGAGCTCTTGCCACCCAGTTCCTCTAGCAGCAGCTCCAGTTTCCTCTGACTGGACTGACCCTGAGAGAGCTCAGACCAGCGCTTTGTTCCACCAACGGCATCTACACAGAAAAAACACAAGCGCACACACACACACACACACACACTTTTTTTTGTTTCTTTTGTTACTTTGATTACATAATACACACACACATAATAATACTTGCAAACATGTACTTGTCCTACCCGAGACACAGGAACACACACGGCACAAACGGCACTACAATAGTTTGGTGTGTGACATCACCTCTGTTTGAGCTCGTGCCCAGATATGTCTGTGCTGTGTGTGGTATGTTCCTCTACCTGCACATAGGTCCCACTGCGGTCGGGGCGTGGAGGTCTCTCTGAGACGGTCCAGGCTACTTTTCTGGGCAGCGAGCTGTTTGTGCACCTCCAACAGAGTGTCGTACTCCTTCTTCATCTGATCAAAATCGCCCTGCAGCATCTCCAGCTGCGCAAAACCACATCAAGAAATGTAAAATCACAGACTGAGTCAAAAGGATAGGCTTGGAGATTTCTTTAGTACTCATGACAGGGTTCAAACAATAATGGAACAAGGCAACCACAGGACTTAAAAACAAAACAAAACAAAACAGGTGCAGACAATAACTGTGGGAGGAACAGGTGCAAACAATAATTAAATGGAAGCTGCAGACCGGGCACGCCTACTGCGCCTGTGACAGGACCCCCCCTCCTGAAGCGACCACCGGGTTTGTCCGGGTGCTCGCGATGGAATGCCCGGATAAGATTCTAGTCTAGGATCTGTCTGACACGGACCCAGGAGCGTTCCTAAGGCCCGTACCCCTCCCAGTCCACCAGGTATTGGAGACCACCACGGAACCGGCGTGAGTCGAGCAGCTGCCGCACCGTGTAGATCGGATGGCCATCCAACAACCGAGGAGCAGGACGAGTAGAATCCGAGGCTGAGGCAGGCGAAACCATGGTGGTCGTGAGGAATGGCTTCAGCCGGGAGACATGGAACACTGGGTGCACCTTGAAAGGACCCACATACCTCCTCCTAAGCTTGTGCTGTTCTCCTCGCAAAGGTGGGTCCTTAGTAGAAAGTCACACCCTCTGCCCCACACGGAATCAAGGTCCTTCCCTGGCGGCGTCTGTTGGCCTGGAGTTGGTGGCGTCGCCGCAAGGCCAACAGGGAAGAGCATGCGCGGTACCAAACTTGGCGACAGCGACAGGAGACCCAAACGCGAACCAAAAGACACCGAGTCTCTCATCGCACGAAGGCCATTGCAGAGGGAGGAGGGAAGCCGTACTGGCACTCAAACGGAGACATCTGGAGAGATGAGTGCGTGAGGGAGTTGTGCGCATATTCAGCCCAGAAGAGGTGACGACTCCACATTCGGGGACTGTCCAAGGCCAGGCAGTGTAGTGTAGAGTGTAGAGAGGTTTACCCTCTCTGTCTGACCGTTTCTCCGGGAGTGGAAACCCGACGAAAGATTGACGGTAGCTCCCAACATTCGACAGAAGGCCTTCCAGGATCTGGAGGTGAACTGCGGACCCCGATCGCTGACGATGTCCTGGGGCAGGCCATGGACTCTGAACACCTCTTGTGGATCAATCTGGGCCGTCTCTGGGGCC
Source organism: Galaxias olidus (assembly GCA_026901105.3). Lineage (NCBI taxonomy): Eukaryota > Metazoa > Chordata > Actinopteri > Galaxiiformes > Galaxiidae > Galaxias > Galaxias olidus. The sequence continues at coordinate 5,497 of JAPMUY010010498.1, forward strand.
GAAGGTAGCTTAGGTAGAGAAACATTGTGAGCTGCCTTCGAGAAACGATCAACGATGATGTATTTTGATGTATTCATCCAAAGCCTTCTGTTCAGGCCCCAAGAGCGCAAAGGCTCGGCCCCGCGGTGGTGTCGTTCCAGGCAGCAGGTTGATGGCACAGTCGTAAGGCCGATGTTTAGGGAGTACCTTCGCCCTTTGCTTGCAGAAGACCGCCCCAAGATCATGGTATTCCGGCGGTACCCCAGATAAGTCGGGAACAGAAACCTCCCCTGGTTTCCTCGCCGCCTGGCCCCACAGCAAACAAGCAATCTGACAGTTGGATCCCCACCTGGTTAGAGTGCCGCTGGACCATTCTAGCACTGGATCGTGAGCGGTCAACCAGGGATAACCCAGAACCAGAGGCATGCCGCGGGATCGGGTGACGTGGAACTGTGCCGTCTCTTCATGTTGTCCCAAAGACTGTGAGCGGCAGGGGAATGATGAAGGTACTTTGAGTCTGAGGGCCCAGTCAAGGTCGGCAAAGTTGCCAGCCGCTCCAGAGTCGATGAAGGCACGAGGGAAGAATCACGTCAGACGAGGAAATGGAACAAGGAAGGTCGAGACGTGATTGGTATTGAGAGGAGAGAACAGCAAGACTCACCAGTGCTCCTCTTACCACTGGTGGTCTTAGGCGTTTCCCGGCCGAACCGGACATGTGGAAAGCAGATGATTAGGATGCCCGCAGTAAAGACTGCAGCCCTCAGGCCGACATCGGTCCTACTCAGCTGGAGGTAGCCTGGCCCGACCTTGCTGCATAGGTTCTTCCATGTCAGACGGAGTGGTGCCGGATGAGTCATCACTGGGAACCAGGGCCCGTTGGGTGAGACGTCCCGGTGTGTTGGCTGGTACTTCCTTGCATTGACGACGTCGCTCCCTCAATCGGTCGTCAATGCGTATGGCCAGGGAAATTAGGGAGTCCAGGTCCTGTGCCTCCTCCCTGGCCGCCAGCTCGTCCTTCAGCTGCTCCGAGAGACCTAGACGGAAGGCTGGAATGTGTGCGTCTGGCACCAGGTTGCTCTCAGCGGCCAAGGACCGGAACTCAATGGAGAAGCCAGCCACATAGCGCGACCTTTGTTGTAGCTGAAAGAGACGGTAGGCCGCCAGGTGGTTGCTGACCGAATGATCGAAGACTTTCTTCATCTCTGCGCAGAAGAGGTTTGCGTTCCTAGTGACGGGACTCTGGTTCCCCCAGACGGCGGTGGCCCATGTCAGCGCCCTAACAATGAGCAGGGACATGACGAACGCCACCTCGGCTTCCTCCGAGGCAAAGGCTGTTGGTCGGTTGGCGAAAGCTAAGGAGCACTGTCCCAAGAACTCCCCGCATCGGCCTGGACGACCATCATAGCATTCCGGAGAAGGTAATGAGAGATCGTGCGGCGGTGAATCATAACGTGGCGCCGATAATGGGAGAGCCTGGGAAGCAGGCGCAGCAGCGTTGGTGGGGTTGGACCAGACCACAGAGGAAAGCAGTTCCAGCTTTAATGCCACCTTGTACAGTTTCTGAGCGAAGGTCTGGAGGTGCTTACCCATCGCCTGGACTTGTTGCTGCTGCTCGCCCAGAAAGACGCCTTGATGACGAATAGCGCGCTGCAGGGATTAAAAATTCGCTAGGTCTTTTTCTGGTTCCAATATTTAGTAACAAGGTCCTAACAGAGCCAATAAGACAGGAGACCCAAATGCAAACAAAAAGAGACTGAGTCAAAAGGATAGGTTTTGAGATTTCTTTAGTACTCACGACAGGGTTCAAACAATAATGGAACAAGGCAACCACAGCACTTAACAAAACAGGTGCAGGCAATAACTGTGATACAGGGAGGAACAGGTGCAAACAATAATTAGATGGAAGCTGCCGACCTGGCACGTCTACTGCGCCCATGACACAACGTACTCACTGTCACAGCTATGTTGTCAGGTAAAGGTGACATTGGCTGAGGTAGAGGTGAATCTTTGTTTGCTGGTGCATTGTGGTCTAGTCGGACATGTCAACAGAGCGTACTTAATAGACACTGACTGTACAGTATGAGTGAATGTGCGTGTGTGTGGGGTACCTGCTTCAGGCTCTGTTTGTGCATGACGTCCAAGCTCTCCCAGTCCCGTCGGGGCACCACGTCTCCGTAGTTGGCGTGCAGCTGGTTGAGCTTCACCTGGACCTTGGTCAGGTCCTCTCTGCACACCCTCAGGGCGATCTTCAACTTCACCGGGTCCTCGCGCTCCACCTCTTCTACTACAGTGGTCGCACAGAAAAGGGACACCCGTCATACTGAAACTGGGAATGGAATTTAAAGGTGAGACGGTTTACTGCTGCACGGACCAAATTCCCTTTACCAAATCCTATACAGTTGCATAACATGGACAGAGTTTTCCCTTCCAACGTGGAGAATAAAGGGGCGTTGTTTATCATGGTTGTGTGACATTGTGGTTATATTCCAGTCAAATCTATGACGGTATTGGTGTAGTCACCGGGTTTTTCTTCTCCAGCCTCGTCCTCCTCCTGGCGCTCGGGCCCGGAGCTCATCTCGCCCGCGTACGCGACCAGCAGCTTGCGGGCGTCGCTCTCCTCGCGGTACTTCAGGTACTGGGCTGAGAGGTCATCCTCGAGACGGGTCACCTGAGATGGGGCGTCGCGACGAAAGGGTTAGGCTGGGGGTGTTCGGGAAAAAAGATAACCCACACAAACCCTAGATCATTCAGAGAGGGGCATAGATGATCCAGAACTAACTAGTATCTCTGTCCTTTTTAAGGTACACCCAGACCTAGAAGGTCAACTTAAATTAAAAGAGGTTGTCATATCACAGATACATTTCATTTGTCTGCAATTTGTCTGCAGGACAGGGACCTGTGTCTGCATGGCATTCTGGTGCTCTCTCATCTTCTCAATGGTCTGCAGAAGGTTCCGACGGTCCAGCTTGAGAGCCTGGATCTCGGCCCTCTCCATACCGCGTAGGCCAAGAATCCGCATCTCGCACTGCTCTGACACCAGCACCAAGCGGGCCTGCAGAGGTTCCAACTGCCGGATCTGGTCCCGCAGGTGGGCTGCATGTATGAAGGTCAGTTAGAATAATATGGCATGATGATTAGTATGCACGAATTCTATGATAGTCATTATCTTAGCAAGAGATAGGTATCTCTCTCTCTCCCTCTCTGGTTTGGCCACAATATATATATATATATATATATATATATATATATATATATATATATATATATATATATATATATATATATACTGTATATATTATATAATATATATATATATATATTTATATAGATTAGAAATAAGCATGTAATATACTGCCTGTAGCATTTATAAAATGTACTAGGAATATTAATTAAATAAGAAACTGCTTGGTGAACAATCACAAACCTAGGGAAATCTCATATTCATTCTTAATGGCTGACAGGAGGGGCTTGTAGGTTTTGAAGTCCTCTATGAAACAGTCAAAGACCTCACGGTAGGCCTGTGTGGAAGAGAATGATGCGCTGATGGTGAGTATGATGCTTAAGCAGTAAAATTAGCAATAGTAAAAGTATACTTGTAGGGTTGAATTACTAGAGCACCAGGGTGGTTATCACAAACTGTGTGTGTGTGTTTGAGTAGAGATGTGTTTTCTGTGTGTGTGTTTTTTCTTGTGTGTGACTGTTATAGTGGGCAATGGCTTGTAAAAGACCTATCTCTCACCTGCGTAGTGTATATATATAATATACTAGCAGCAGATGTATTTGTATGAGCTTGAGAACACATGCCCATTGACACGAGTGTGTGTGTGTGTGTGTGTGCTTGTATTTGTGTGACTGATATGGACAGGCCTTTATTACTTGTAGTTTACGCTCCTGCACATGTGGCATGTGTGGGTTGATGTTGTGCAGCTCTCTCTTCAAGTAACTCTCCAACTGCTGCAGAAAACGGGGCTTTCCAACAGGTCCCACAAACTCATCACTGCACCTACAGCACATTAAATGGTACAACATAAGAAAGGTAGAGATAACTTTATTGTTCAGCAAATTTGACCGCAAACAGTTGGTGAAGGCATTTGTCCTCTTGCTGGAAAAGGCATACCCATGGTTCAAGTTCTCCCTCCCCCCAGATGTGTTCCTTTTGCTGTGCTGCTGCACCACCTGAGAGCTGACGTGGGCAGGCCAAGTGGACAAGTAGCCCGGTTTCCAGCCTACCTGAAGGGCCAAAGACAGCGGTGTTTAGAAATAAGCAAAAAGTAATCCCTGGTCGATTAAATACAGAAAAGGTCAGTTACCATATTGGAAATTGTGTTTCTTCTCTGAGTCTTGGTAGTAGTTTAGCTAGATATGCTTTATGCTTGTTTATTTCCTTACGTTTGGGATTGAAGCCCTGCATATCTTTGATGTTGTGACTCCAACACCTGTCATGTGAAGATTAACATTTCCTTTAGGGTTGATGGAACCGTGACGTTGACCATCCGATAACGTTCTGAAAGTCAAATGGAAACTTAAAGTTAACGTTAGCTAGCTATCTAGTAATGTTTCATTACATATTCTATTTATTACACTCCATAATGGTAGATAGTTAGCTATTTAATGAAACAGTCTGTCAGTGTCAGCAAGTGTCAGAACAAGCATTGAAGCAAACTGTTAGTGTTAGCTAATGTTAGCGTTAGCTAATGTTAAGTCCCACTTGCCTTTGATTGTCTTGCAATGATATAGGTGGCGATCTCAACTCTTTCTGTGAAGACATTTTAAATATATTTCCGGAATAATAATACCTAAAAGTATTAATTATTTATTCAGATATGAACATGTTTAACTTGATTGGTTGGCTGTTTGAGCAAGCAAAGAATTCACATTTTCGGTTCACGCATTGTTATGTTTATAAACGTTCCCATGGTAACGAAATGAATAAAGGACCCAATAAGGGCCTAATATAGTAGCCCGTGGCGTGCCAGTCGAAAAATATTGCTTTGCAACTTCGAATTTACATTAAATGACACTGAATGCATTTTTTTTTAAACACCTTTAATAATATGTGTTCGGGATTTTAGTTTGTAATAAGCGTTTTTTACACTGTCATATTTTAAATGGTGTTGGAGCAGCATAACAAACAACAATGTCAAAAAACAATATTGTGATTAACTCTCCAAACAGGCAGGCGGATACTATAAATTCAAATAACAGATAGGCCTATATTTGGAGGGACATATTGCCAAACACCTACAAGTAGAACGCAAACAACTCTCGACCTTAGATGTTGTTTAGTTAAATGAAGCAGAGGCAAATACTCACTAACTACATTTCCTAGCTTCCCTCGCATAGACGAATAACCCAAAGGGTGGGAGTGGGTGTTTTGTAGTCAATTCTGTAAATCGTACAACGTGAAAGTCATTAAATTAAACTACAGTACCCACACGTCGATGCCAGTCTTACAGTAGACCGCTGCTGGTTATCCGGGGATATCACACCACTGCTATTTTCTCTCAGTCCACCTCACTCTCTCCACACTGCCAACGGGTTGACAGAGCTTGAGAAGACAAAAACAAACAATTAAAGAAGACATCTCCCAGCGAAAATGGCAGAGCTTGGAGCGGGGAGCCTGCTGTTAGGGGATCCTGCTTTTAATTACCAGGAGCAAGAACTAAATGAGCGATTGAAGAGGCTTTACCCGGCCGTGAACGAGGAAGAGACCCCCTTACCTCGATCCTGGAGCCCCAAGGATAAATACAGTTACATCGGGCTTTCACAGAACAATTTGCGGGTCCACTATAAAGGTAGCAAAGAAGCTTTGCCTGACATATCTCAATAAATATATACATAAGGTCTCGAGCTGAGATCTGTCACTGGTTGCGCAGATCACACAAGCTCCACGACTGTAACTGTACGCGATTATGTGTGTGCAATCTCTTGGCAAATCTAGTTTGAGCTGCTTCTCCGTCCCTCTTGCTTTGTTTCACAGAAGAGAGAAAGAGAATGTCCAAATGGTTGACAGTAAACTCGTTTAACATGATGACAGTAAAGAAGCACATCCGCTTATCTTAACCTTCAACACAACGGCCTTCTTTTGTTTGTTTACCATTTTCATTTTTTCAATTATTTGTCCGCTGTGTTTGTAAAGGGATTAGCGTCAAAACGTCATGCTACGGTTTCACAGTTTAGTAACGTTTTATTGCAAGCTAGCAGCAGCCATGCATAGCAAACGACGCATAGCTACAACTAGTCTGCCAGCTTAGTTAGCAGTATGTAGCTACCCAGCAAGCTAACTAATGACAGCTAAATTTAAGAACGTTAGCAAGCTAACATTAGCTTGTCTAGAAAAGCAGCGAAAAAGCAACACCCGTAATGCGTTTGTTACGAATTCCCATAGCATAGCATAGCCTTGTTTGTTTTTTAAATGGTGGCCCTTCAAAATCGTTGTTTTGTGAAACTAAGATATTAATATTAAACTAGTGTCAGTAGTAACGTTAGTTTTCTACGTAAAACAGATCTTCATACCCCATAACCGGGTACCATCATTTAGTGATTTATTTATATTTTGTGAAAATATACGCAAAACAACATAACATATGTTGCATTGTATGTTCTTTTCTGTATAAGCTCAATGACAGCATTCTAGAAACCTGTTCCAGAATTTCTAAATCATTACCCCACCCGGACTAGATTCGGATTCCATCGAAATCTGTATGTATTCAGCAGAACAACAGCCCTTTGGTTTTCAGTGTCTGCCATGTCTAACCTCCAACTGGCAGTTAGTACAGCTGCAGCAAGGGAGGAGGCCTCGTCGGTTCACTATGCCAAATGATGTACTAATACATGAACGGTTAATCAAACAAGTTGTTGTGCTGTAAAGGGTTTCGACAATGCCCAAATGTGGATGTCCCCTCTGAAACGACAGATTAGTTAATCGGCTAGCAAGCCCATAAATCAAAACAAGCTTTTCTTGACAACTGTAAGGTCCTGTGTTGTGCATGTACATCTGTGATTTCAGTCAGGCGGCACGTAAGGGCAGCCATTGAGTTGTTATCCGAACGCAGGCCAGCAAGCTCTGTGTGTGTGTGTGTATGAATGACTCATTTTCGATCCTCTCTCTCTCTCTTGCTCTCTGACTTAAAAGTATGAAGAGCTGTGGAATCGTCACAGAAATCCTGCATGTCTAGTTTAGAGTGTGCTGGCTGTGTAACTACTGAGATAATGTCCCTGGAATATGCAGCAAATGATTACCGGTTGTGTAACTCCTTCTGAGGGGATTTGGCACACATCGGAGGGCTGGGTAGTTATGACTGACGTGCCTATATTTATTTCTGGTCTGAGGTGGACTCATCTCTTAGGCCAGCTCAATTGAGCCTGCATGGCAGATTCTATTGTGGTGCATAATTGATTATCTCCCGGTTGTAATGAAAAGTGGTTTGTGAGGCTATTGTATTAGATTATCTGTGGTTGATTCAGATTCATTATTACAAGGTTGTGTTACACTAAATCCATTTGAAGTTGCATGCCCCCATATGACTGAAACTCTGAAGATCAGGCTTAGTGTATTTTAACCAGTAATGCATTTCTGTTTACTGGCAATGTCTTTGCCAAATGATGTGTGGTTATATAAAGTGATTTACCAGGTTGTTCAATTTGCATGCAATTGGGTAGACGTACAACACATTATTGGGACAGATTAAGTAAATGTATACATTTTTTGTAGGTTTTTTAATAAAGTTTTTGTTATTCTCAAAGGACAATTTAGGAGGGTGGATTGGCATTATTTGCCCTTTGTAGGCTATGCAGTGGCAGATGGCCCATTTGATCATATACCGTATGTTGATGCAGAACATACAGTTTCCTAATGCCTATAATTTATTGACTGATGGGTAATATACTTAATTATTCTTGCTCCATATATGCATTTAGAAAAAACTAAATTTTTGCTTTGCTGATGCCCTCATTCGGTAATCTACAGATCAAATACATACTCTTTCCTAAAATAAGCTAACATAGATATTTTGGGTCAGGTCTTGTCTAGGTCTTTGGCTGGAGGCTAGGTTGAGACAAAGTATGTTAAGCAAAGTACATTTTTCTATCAGATGTATTCTTGCGATGGTGACATAGAAAAAGCACATAACCTGGTCCCTTAGAATTGGTGCAATCCATTGAATTGTGGCTATATTTATTTTACTAGTCTATGGAGTTAACTGGTCGTAAGGTAATTATGCTTGTGATTTTTCCTGATTTAGTTCCCGTTCCTGTATTTTAGACACATCCCTCCTAATACCTACTCTGACCCATTCCCTTTACACATTCCCATTGCCATCCCGTGCTAATCTCTGGTGATAGTGACCCTTTGATTGGATTTCCACTCTGTCTATGTAGTGCCAGATGCTAACCTACCCCCTACTGTAATAACCAAATGAGGTGCATATCAGCCCCAGCCTTTATCTAGTAGTGGAAGGAGTCCCCTGGATAGGGACGCAGCCGGGACCACTTTGAGCCGACTAAGTCTGACAAGAGCCCAGAGGTCAGAGGTGGCACTGTCTCCCTGGAGTAGGGGTCAACGCTGTTCTTGCCACGTAGAGGTAAACAGTGGACGAAAGTCTATAGTTGAGTGCCTTAGCCACAGGTCGGTGACCTTTGACCGCCCCGCCGTGTTAGAGTGCCCCTCTTTGACAGGCCAGACGGCTGGCTAGGTCACTCTACTGTACGTCTCCCTGGCCTAACCTCGGAAGAATCGGTAGCACCACAATAAGAGCAGAGTAGTTGAACTCGACGGTCCAGGTTGATTAGTTAGAGGAGTCAAGGTGATATCGGACTGGGCTACCCTGAGTTACATCCAGGTCTTCTGGTTGTGTGCGTTGGTGGCCTGCGGGGGACAGCCCATTCTCTGTGTGTGTGTGTGTGCGGGGGGATGCAGTGTTGGACCACACTGGCACTGCCCTCCCTTCTGTCGACTGTTCCTCCCGTCGTTTCCTGCGGTGCTTTTCGGATTTCCTTTCTGATCTTTTTTCCGATCCCTTTATTCTGTTGTTGTCATGTTGTGAACGGGAAGGAGTTTTAGTGTTTTTTTACTTTGTCCCTTTAAAAGAGGGGGTCAGGTCGTACTACATTATAAAAGTCATCTTTATTTGTATAGAACATTTAATAGAACAAGTGCAGCTCAATATGCCTTACATGACAAAGAATGAAAACAAAACTGTGATGGAAAAATAATGAAATAGCAAAACAAAAACGAAGGCAAAATCAATACAGATAATTGTTTAGTTTATTCCTAAATCGATACAAAGTCGCATTGCAACCTATTTCAATAAGCATGGTGTAGTCCCCAGTGGCCCTGTATCAGAGATGAAACTCAAAAGAGCATGAGTTTCCTGTATTTCAGGGTTGCATGCCTGTATGCCACTGTGTTTTGTCATCTTTGTAAAGCTTTTGTTTGAACACCGTGGAGTACTCCACCGCCCCCGTTACAAATGCCCCCCCCACCCCCCTTCCTATGCAGAACACTTCTAAAGAAACCTATTCACCTCCATACAGCATTGTTTTTCTTCCAGATGTTTTACAAGTGCTGCTTACCGATACACTGTAGGCCTGAACAAAAACAATACCCGTCCATAACAGCTCGTTGTAAATTGGATCGCTCTAGTTATTATATGGTCGTTGCACAACCACATTAGGCCTCGGTGCTAAAAACCGGTCAGCGCTACCCATCTTGAACCCAAGCAAGGAGATGTTATTATTACGGCGCACACCACCCCTCTGTTTGAGTGGTGTGTGTGTGTGTGTGTGTGTGTGTGTGTGTGTGTGTGTGTGTGTGTGTGTGTGTGTGTGTATATGTGTTTGCGCTCCAGAGAGAGATTGACGCAGCCAGCCCGGGGGACGGTGGCGTGCTGAGGTGATAGTTGGGGGTATTAATAGGTGGGACAGTAGTGTAGTCACTCTGTGTGGAGGGACTAAGCCAGGGGCTTATGTGTTTATAATACCTGTCGGTTTGATTGGAGATGTCGCCCACTGTTGGTGCCACTACGTTGGGTTAGGGTTATTATGTAGGTTGTGTGTGTGTGTGTGTGTGTGTGTGTGTGTGTGTGTGTGTGTGTGTGTGTGTGTGTGTGTGTGTGTGTGTGTGTGTGTGTGTGTGTGTGTGTGTGAGTGTGTGTGTGTGTCATGCCTGTCTGGTCACGGATGGGCCTGCTGCTGCTGGTCTGCTGAGGTTTGGTTTCAGAAAGAGGAGCTCCTATAAATAGACTGGATGGATGTTACTGCAGTGATCAGATGGAGGGGAACACACACACACACACTTCACACGCCGTAGTCATAGTGGCACTAGCCATCGTCATTAACGTGAGGATGAAGGAACATGGTGTGCCCAGGGGCCTGTGGTGGTCCGCCTAAATGTTTGCGAGTGTGTGAGCACATATAGCGTAGACTTATAGTGGCAGTCTCTGCCCCGTACAGTTTCAAGGTGTTCTATTATCAGCGAGCCAGGGTTAGGGTTACGACACATGAGGGCTGGCGCACCTGTCTACACACTGGCCTGGTTCGTAGACTGGCTCGTTCTACACAGCTGTAGGCCTATGGTGTAGCGCTCGTACGCAAGCACGTATGTAACCTCGGCGACGGTGGTCTGATATGATCGTCTGAGACGCGCAGCACGGCCAATCCAATCAAGGTCATCCATTCTTTGTGTTCGACGGCGTCCCATGTGAAACGCTCTTGGAAAGAATACCGTGCTGATCCCCCAAAAATAAACGTGTGTGTTCTATTCTAGGTTAAATCGTAAGTGATTGTTTTGCTGATAACTTTTAGTAATGCACGGTGGCTCTCTTCAACGTCTGAGCTGTGCCAGGGGCCAGTAATGCCATATCACTCGTGTTCAATAACAAAATGGAGTCTGCCTATTCTACACCATTGCATTATTATGAAGACCCAAGGTCCCTCCCCTAGTGAAAGATAGCCGTGCTAGTCCAAATAAACAGAAAAACAGAGAGCGTGTAATTTCTTTTAACTGTGTATAAAATATGAAAACATAACATGACCGGTCGGGGTCGTCAGTGTATCAGTTGAGCCGTGACTCACTCACTCTCTCTCTCTCTCTCTCTCTGTTCTTGTGGCACAAGACAAGCCTCCCTTTCGGTGTCGGTTAAGGATACGTTCCACGAGTGTTCCAGTGAAAAGCATGTGAAATGCCTTGTGTGGATACCACCACTGCTGCTGCGGCTGCTAAGGACCCTTTTGGCAGCACCAGGGCCACATCCACTTTCAAAGGTCACAGCCGTGTCTTTCCCTAGAAACAGACATTCTAGAGTGGACGTGCCCCGCCAGGCCTGCTTTGGATTTTCAACGGTCGGACCGACAGTTGTGTGCGTGACGTCGTTTCTCGGGTGCAGACGGGAGGTGACACAGGGGTAATCCTTAGCTGACCGTTGTGCTCTCTTTGCAGGCCATGGCAAGAATCACAAGGACGCGGCGTCGGTGCGCGCCACCCACCCCATACCCGCCGCCTGCGGCATCTACTACTTTGAGGTCAAAATCGTCAGCAAAGGACGCGATGGGTGAGTATCTACCCGCTCCACCTCCTTGTTAGCAAGTTCAACAGCTGAGACAACCAAAGGCTGTGCGGTAACCTTAAGTTGAGCTATCAGGCAGTAAATAATTTATCATCTGCACTTTCGTCTAAATCCACCCGGCCAAGTGTGTATAAACAATAAACAATAGGAACCCGTGGTGAATAGAGGCAGCCATTATAAATCTGGCAGAGCTGGACTTTAAAGGCCTATTTTAAACTTTAAATAAGATATGTTGCAACTTATCCCTAGTCAGACGAGATGATCGATATCCTCGTTATTACTGGACGTCCAATAGTGACGCATTTAGGGAAGTAGGTAAATGTAGGCCTGTAAGACAGCACTACCGGCTAGCATGGCTCCGTCTAACGTGAACAGATACGTGGTCGGACCTATTGTTGCACGGCTGCCAATCCGACACAAGGTAAGACTATGGTTCTTTGTTTACCTAGATAACCTACCTACCTAAATAACTCCTTATTGGCCATACGATCATGACATTGCTATCAATGGGGTAAGTAGGAAGTTAAAGGGGCCATATTATGCTAATGTTCAGGTTCATACCTTTATTTAGGAGTTCTACTAGAATAGGTTTACGCATTTTAATGTTCAATAAACCATTTATTTTTTCTAAACTGCCTGAATCTGCAGCACCTCTATTCACCCTCTGTCTGAAACCCCTCCTGACGAGCCAAGTCTGCTCTGATTGGTCAGCTGGCCAAACAAAGGGAATTTTCCTTCACGCTGACAAACCAACGTTTTCTCGACATGGCGAAACAACCCGGCCTCCACTCTGACTGGCTCTGGTTGAGGGTGTGCCAAACATTATTCAAATGTGTGACCTAGTGACGTATAAAAGTTACGGAAGAAATCCCTGGACTACAAACGAGGCGTTTGAGGCAGTTCAGGAGCAGTGTTTTCTGTGAGAGTAGCTCCCTTTGGCGTGAACTATGGGGTTTTTAACTTTTCAGACCTTTTACATGCACAAAAAGCTATATAACATACTAAAGGAAAGGGAAAAACCCCAAAAGCATAATATGGCCCCTTTAACATATCTTTTTTTCCCAAAGAGTAAAGTTGAATCTATCCCTTTATCTATCCCCTATCCCGGCCAGCGGCCGACCCACATCAAGCAGTCTGCACGATGATGTCACTGTTGACCCCTGTACCCTACTTGATGAGGAAGAGATTTCTTTGTCTGAGAGATTAGTAATCTTCTTTCTGAACCGCCATTCAAAAGACTAAAAATCACTGCTTGGCATAATGTTCCCCAGAAACGATTCTGCGCATTGAAGGAGAGACGATTATTCTAAGCGATATCCTTATAGTAACGGAGTGATTATACTGTAACTCGGCTTCCCAGAATGCCCCGTGGCCCACAGTGTGGAGGAGCATGTCTTCCATAGAGTGGATGAGGCTGTTTAGGATAATGTAGTTTCAAGCTGATGGGGCGAACGCGGGGAAGACCTCTTTGTCTGTTTTGTTACAGATTTGTTTTGCTTGTGGGCTTTACTACCTGGGCCTGAGAGTCGCCGGTGTTTATGCTAATGTTTTTTTTTTTCTTTGTTTGTTTGTTTGTGTACAGGTACATGGGGATTGGTTTGTCTGCCCAAGGGGTCAACATGAACAGACTGCCCGGTGAGTAATGGCGCGGGAGTGTGGGCAGGGAAGGAGAGGAGATCATTGTGGGTTGTTGCTGGAGAAGAATAGGGGGAGGTAGAGAAGGCCCCAAGACATGGCTGGATAGGAAAGGATTAATCATGGACAAGCCCAAGGTCGACAAAGCCAGGTTAAATTGGGGAATTAGCTTTTGAACTTTTGGTTACAGGTACCAGGGGTGTTACCGTGGAGATATAGTTAAGGGGACAGCATGTTACTGGTTAATGGAACATGTCTGGGCATGTCCTCACACCGCCCATGAACCAGGAGAGGATGACATTTGGAACATGCTATTTTAACAGATCTGGCCTTCCTACACACACACACACACGCACACACACACCTACGAGACTCCGCTATGACAGGAAACTGGATGTGGATTTATGACGGACAATGGGTCGTTGATCCATGTGGTAGAGAACTGAGTTATTATCCTTCTTCTGGCTTTGTTTTCTCTAGAGGCTCCTGAGTAAAGGGGTTTATGTGCTAGCAGGTTCTTTCTCTGTTCTATGTGTGTGTGTGTGTCTCTCTCTCTCTCTCTCTCTCTCTCTCTCTCTCTCTCTCTCTCTATTCTGTGTGTCTCTGTCTGTCTCTGTCTTTCTCTCTCTCTGTCTCTCTCTCTCTCTCTCTCTCTCTCTCTCTCTATTCTGTGTCTCTCTCTCTCTCTCTCTCTTTTTCTCCGTCTTTCTGTGTCTCTCGCTCCCTCGGGCACACACACTGACACATCAGCAGGGGGTCTGCTAGTGGTCCAATTGACTCTGGTGACAGAGGAGCTGACACGGGGGCCATAGTGTAGGAGGGCTGGCCGACAAAATAACACCCAGCCAATCCGGTCCGTCCTCCAGCCTGCCCTGACCAGGAGAAAACGCTAGTGACACCATTTGATCTCAGTTGTAAACGAGTCTGGCTGATTCTACTGAAAGTCCCATAGAGTGAAGGGGGACTGGGGGGGACGGTGGGGGGGGGGGTCGAGTGGAACTAGGTTTAGCAATACAAATCCACACATATTGTTATCAACGTTATTTTTAGTTGATGGGATTGCAGTTCATCTGGTCCATAGACCCCAGATTACCGTTGATTGCATTACCTCGTGTTTTGTTTGTTTGTTTGCGTGCGTGCGTGCGTGCGTGCGTGCGTGCGTGCGTGCGTGTGTGTGTGTGTGGGTGTGTGATGGCCGCCGACCTCTGATCCACAGTGTGGAGGCCTGCCCATTTCATTAGCATGAAGGAAGAGTGAGGCTGGCTCCACAGGCTAGATCCCTGTCAACAGATTATTCTAATACCTCGCTTCTCTCTCTAACACACACACGCACACACACACACGCAGATACATATACACAAACAGAATAGCAGACGTAGGGATACACACATGCTTGGTATTAAGTGGTTGACTGACTGACTGACTGACTGAAATCACAGCCGATCTTAAATCATGTGTAGGAACACAGATTAGGACCAGACATCTTTTGATGAGGAGTGTCGTTAATTATTATTCATGTAAGAACTACAGTTCACCACGTAGTCTCTACCGCTATGAAAGCTTTTAGGAGAATTACCTGCGTGGAGGGTTTGCAGCGGGCATTCTGAAGGACAGCTATGTGTGCAATGTGTGCCGGAGGCCGCTCGGCTTTTGAAGCACCTGTCTGACCTTTATTCAGCGGACTAGGTTTGATAGCGCTAGGAAGCGCAACAGTGCTTACTCCAGCTGTTTTTCACAGCGCCAGCCCGCGTGCACTCGGTTTACATAAAATCATAGCGATATCATTTGTTTTAAGCAAAGCCCCAAACCCACAAAAGAGACTGACCACTGGGTACATGTGATGTGTGTAACCTGAGACGTCTCCCTTTGTCCACTGAAGAGAGACTGGAGTCGTGTCTCTCTCTTTTCTTTCTTTTTCCGTCTGCTCCCTCTGCTAACTCTCTTTCCCCCTTTCCTCTCCCTCTTCCCTGTCTGCCACTCCTTGTGCGTCTCTCTCGATGTGTACGGCTCTTCTTCTCACCTACTCTCAATGTACTGAGTGACTGTGACTCACCACTGCTGCTGCTCGTAAACACGTGCCACCTGGTGGACACTCTGGGTATAGCATACTCTACCTGACCTGTGTCAATCAGCAGTTGTTTGTGTGTCAGTCCTCAGGCGTTTTGGGTCACCTGTCTGGCATGGAGCTTAGGTCCAGGGCCTGGGGAGGCATTTCTATTAAACCTGTGATAATGTGATTATGTGTTATTGACAAAGTTTGTGTGTGTGTTTCATATAATATCCTATAATAGCTTGCCTCTCTACCACCCTAGGATGGGACAAGCATTCGTATGGTTACCACGGAGACGACGGTCACTCCTTCTGCTCCTCGGGAACCGGCCAACCGTACGGGCCCACCTTCACCACAGGCGACGTGATTGGCTGCTGCGTCAACCTCATCAACAACACCTGCTTCTACACCAAGAACGGCATCAGTCTAGGCGTCGCCTTCACAGACCTCCCTGTACGTGTCGGTCCTATCAATACGCCTGCTTTAGCTCCGTGGTGTCTGTCTCAAAACACAGAAAAGCTATTTGAAAGAGGATTTTAATGGAGGGTTTTTATTTATTTAGAACTAGACTGAAGATACCATAGGCTCTACTTAGGTAGTGAATCTATAGGGTTGTTAAGCGGGAGTCGTTTTTTCCTCCATTAAAGTTTAATTTTTCCTCAGACGGACACTAGTAACCCTGTTTTTTTTTGGGATCGGAGTGTTTCTTTAATTTTGCTTCCACTCTGGCCCCCCCAGCCCAACCTCTACCCCACGGTGGGGCTCCAGACCCCCGGCGAGATCGTCGACGCCAACTTCGGCCAGCAGCCGTTCGTCTTCGACATCGAGGACTACATGAGCGAGTGGCGGGCCAAGATCCACGGCATGATCGCCCGCTTCCCCATCGGGGAGAGGCTGGGGGAGTGGCAGGCGGTCCTCCAGAAGTAAGACCCGCGTACTGCACAATGACACACACACACACACACACACACACAAGGTTTTATTGTTCCGTGAAAGGAAAGCCGCTCGTCTCCGCAGGGACACTTGAGTCGGGACTTAACCCTTTCACGCGTCCGTCTCTCCAGCATGGTGTCCAGCTACCTGGTGCATCACGGCTACTGCGCCACCGCCACGGCCTTCGCACGGGCCACCGAGACCCTGATCCAGGAAGACCAGAGCTCTATAAAGAACCGACAGAGTGAGACACACACACACACACAAACACACACACACACTACTATAAGGCTGAGACTTTATTATTTGTTTGTGTCACTGTTTTCTAGTGTATCCATGATAGTCCTCCACCCAGTACCTTTTCATGTTTTTTGCTGGACATTCCATCCCTGGGACTCTGGCCTAACAGGATGTGTAAAACCGCCGCTTTTCGTCCAATGGGATTTTGTCTTGACTGTTGACCGTCCTTTTTTCCGCCCAATAGGAATACAGAAGCTAGTGTTGGCGGGTCGAGTGGGCGAGGCCATAGAAGCCACTCAGCAGCTCTACCCCGGCCTGCTAGAACACAACCCCAACCTACTCTTCATGTTGAAGTAAGAGCCCTGGCCTGTCCTCCACTGTGACCGTTCTGCCGCTTTGAGCGGACGTCTGTGCTCATTTGTTGCCATACGCCGATATGTTTTTAACCGGCCTGACCTACCAACGCTACATTCATAGGTGTTCATCGATGGTATCATGCGTTTATACATACTTATATATTGCATTGTCCCCCCCCCCCCCCCCACCCTCTCTCTCTCTCTCTCTCTCTCTCTCGCTCCCCCCCATGGCAGGTGTCGTCAGTTTGTGGAGATGGTGAACGGTACAGACAGCGAGGTGCGCTGCTTCAGCCTCCGCTCCCCCAAGTCCCAGGACAGCTACCCCGGCTCGCCCAGCCTCAGCCCCCGCCACGGAGGCACCAGCACACACCTGCACGCCGGAGGTATTCACTTAGGGAAAAATGTCTGCGGCCGCCTAAAAATAACTGCGACCGGACGATCGTGTAATAATGGCGACTGCCCTACGAACACATTGCGTACGGCACTTTCTCTGTTGCGTTGCTAACGCTGTGTGTCGTTGTCGTCGTCCCTCCAGGAGCGGACAGCCCTACCTGCAGTAACGGGGTCACCCCCCCCAGCAAGCCAAAGAGTCACGGGGCCGTGGGCGGCACCAAGTACCCCGGGGTGTCCTCCGCCTCCTCCTCCACCTCCTCCTCCCCCTCCTCCGTCAACTACTCCGAGTCCAACTCCTCCGACTCCACCAAGAGCCAGCCGCACAGTACCAATAGCAACCAGGAGACCAGGTACAGTGTGCGTGTGTGTGTGTGTGTGGTGAGGATGCAGTGGGTGAGTTTCGTTCAGGGTAGGGTCTAGAAGGGAACAGATTGGTGGTGTGGACGGGGGAGGGGACGCAATGCTGAACTGAGTTCACCGCGCTCACGTGTGTGTGTGTGTGTGTGTTTTGTGTGTGTGTGTGTGTGTGTGTGTGTGTGTGTGTGTGTGTGTGTTTTGGTCTGTGTGTGTGTGTGTGTGTGTGTGTGTGTGTTGCCAGTGACAGCGAGATGGAGGTCGAGGCGGAGCACTACACTAACGGGGTGGCCGACGGCTCGACCAGGATCATGAACGGAACCTACAAACACCAGGAGATCCTGCAGCCGGACGAAAGCAGCCTGGGAAACGGAGTCACGGGTACTCTACACACACACACACACACACACACACACACACACACACACACACAGGTGCTGAAGTTAATTGGCTCGCAACGTCCTTGGTGTAACAAGGGGGCAGAGTATTCAGAGAAGCGTGTCGGAAGGTTGTTCTGCCCCTCTTCGCCTCTCAGTCGCTGATTAAACTGCTGTGTCATGTTGCCATGTGAACTGTGGGAGCCAGAGCGCTCATTTGTCGTTGGGGGGGGGGGGGTCTATTGTGTGTCACCCACGCGGTCCGCGTGCTCGATGGATGTCCTCTGTCCTGTTAGCGCTGAGCGGTGTGTGTGTGTGTGTGTGTGTGTGTGTGTGTGTGTGTGTGTGTGTGTGTGTGTGTGTGTGTGTGTGTGTGTGTGTGTTCTCCTCCAGACGAGGGCGGCAGCAGGCAGCTGTGCGGCGGGAACCAGGCGGCCACCGAGCGCATGATCCAGTTCGGCCGCGAGCTGCAGGCCCTCAACGAGCAGCTCTGCCGCGAGTACGGCAAGAACGCCACGCACAAGAAGATGTTACAGGTACGAGCGCCCCCCCCCCCCCCTCCCCCCCACAGGGGAGGAAAAACAGCGGGAAAATGAGAGAACAAAGCACGAGTGAGAATTGTCCGGGAAGAGGACGGGGGAGGAAAGCGTAAAGAGTGGTCCGTCCTCGCGTCAGGGCCGGGACTAGGAGGGGCTATCGGTGGCCCTGTGTGTGGTGTAACGCTCTTATACAACCAGTGGGTCAAACACGTTGACCCAGAGCCCTGGGGGGGGGAAGGTTTCCGACCGGCGCGCCGTATCGTTTTCCCCCTAATGTTTACACGACGTGTTCACTGTCAACGGGAGAACCAGACCCACACCCACCGTTTGCAGGGACATCGGGTGTAACTTGTGTGTCCCTTTCACTTTTTATTTTGTGTTCATGTTGATCTCTTATTAAGTGTGTTAAACCATGTTTCTGTGTGTCCCCCTCCTGCGTTCCCGTCTCTGGGGTGTGTCTCCAGGACGCGTTCAGCCTGCTAGCCTACTCTGACCCGTGGAACTGTCCGGTGGGCCAGCAGCTGGACCCCATGCAGAGAGAGTCCCTCTGCTCAGCACTCAACAGTGCCATCCTGGGTAACACACACACACACACACACACACACACACATGGGCGTGCACGTAACACCAGCTGTTTTATAGATTTTATTTTGGTACCAGTGTTTTGTGTTGTCAAGCTGGCGTTTCTTCACAGGCCGGTTTATTCAGACCGGCCTTCTCAGAAATGTTTTTGTACATGACTCCTCATTCATGTCCAGTCCGTGCCGAGTCGGTAATGTGGATGTAAGTGTCGTGTGTTTGTGCAAATCTTCCAGAGTCGCAGAACCTGCCCAAGCAGCCTCCCCTGATGCTGGCCCTGGGTCAGGCCACAGAGTGTGTTCAGCTCATGGCCCGTGTCCGCTCCGGATCCTGTTCCTTCGCTAGAGTAGACAACTTTTTGCACTAGCCCCAGTCCAGGTGAGGAATGACGCACGACACAAACCAGACCTAACGCAGACCTATTTGATTTTAAACACGCATAAAATCCATCGGAACTCGACTCCATTCCGTGGGTACCGACTGAATTTCCCACCAGTCTCTCAGTGTGTGCTCTCTCACCTGTCCTTCTCTCCCCAGGTAAATGTTTAGCTGCGCTGAGGTGGCGCGCCCATCGGGTTGTTTTCTTGGTGACGGAGGAGAGAGAGAGAGAGAGAGAGAGAGAGAGAGAGAGAGAGAGATTTGAGTGAGAGAGAGAGAGCGCATGCGCGTGATTGGTGTGTTTGACTGTCCGTCAGACTAAGCCAGCCGGACGGAGAGCGAGGAGCCGAGAACGGAAGAAAGCTTCCTTTTAATTTAGTATTATCAAATACAGAAATGTGTGACACTATTTAAAGATAATTATTGTTCTGTTTATCTAGTCATTTGCTAGTTTTTATTTTATTTTTTTTTTTTTTGGGTCAGTTTGTTGTGCTCATCTTGGAAAAAAAGAAAATCTAATTCCCTTTTTCTTTTTTTTTTCCTTTTCTTTTTTTTTTAAATGGGTGGATTTAGACTCCTTACTACTCAGTGTTGTATACCTCTTCTTGTTGCTCACCATATCAGAAACCCCATAATATGTCTGGATACCGCGGCGACAGGCTCTGGCTCCTCCTGCTCAGAGCTCAGGTACTCTCGACGTCATAGGCCACCTTAATGGCGCCGACGGTCACCACGGCGACAAGTGTAGTGGGACACTAACTGGGCCTATGGCGCGAAGACGTAGTGGAAACTGACCCCAGTACTGTGCAGAGTGCTCTTATCGAGGACGTCACTCTTGATTTGTCAAGTTTTATCAGAAAGAGCTCTTCTGCGCTAGGTTGACGTGAAATAATAATGGCTATTATAGATTTGGTGTAAAGAAGAGAAGCTGTTGGTCAGATGCCAGGGTATTTGGCCTTGTAAAGGGGTATCCGTTGTTTTCCAAATCCACCCGTTCAGTTCTTTTGACAGTATCACCTCACTTCCACCACCAAACCACTGTTCCACATTGACCTGCCATGCTCTGTGTAGCTATTCATCTCTAATGCTTTAGGGGCCCTTACCCAGTGTCACACACACACACCTCAACACACGTCATTGTATTTCAAGTAGCTCTATGCCGTGTACACACACACACACACGTTCAGGAATGGCTTTCATGGTCTATTCCTTTTGTGTTTGTCGTTTGTTCCTTCCCTAATACCGTTTGTGTTCACACCTCTGTTCTTACCCGTGCTAGATAGTTTGGCTCAACTGAACCGAGTTCTGCTTCACGGACCAAGCTCACTGGCGTTCAGCTCAGCCCAGAACAGCTTGGTTTGGCCTGACAGTGTAAAAAAGCCTGCTCTTCTTTGGGCTCAGGGAACAACTGTCAGTCATAAAAGCATACGACCCCCCCCACCCCTCAGTATTCCCCCCAACATACAGGGGGCACTCCATTGTGTGTTGAATGTAGTTGAAACAAAACATGTTAATATATGTGTTGTCCTCGATGCTATGATTATTTTTTGTTCAATGCTTCAGTTTGCTGCTGGCCACCATGAGATTCATAATGACATTTGTGGATTTCCCCTTTAAAAAGACACAACCTGTTTTGCAATGCGTAACGCCGGCCAAGTGAATGGGCCTCCGCTGCCTGAAGGGCTGCAATGGCACGCCCCCACAGCCATCCCTTGTCATGTCTCTCGACCAGCCTGTCGTTTGAGCATAGCCCCTCACACCGTCCTCCACGCCCCCTGTTTGATTGGGACCACAAACCTCACTTCGACTTTTCACCACAGGTTTGTGTTAAGACGAACCTGTAAGGGAAGGTGACTCGGTCGATATTCGCTAGGGAGGCGGTGGTGTTCAGTAGTAGACGACCTAGAACTCTGAAAATGCAGAACGTCTAACTCACTGGCGGGGCACCACCCCTCAACTCTTGTTCCAACGTGATAAAAAAAAAAACACATGTGAAGCTATGTCGACCATGGCTTGCTGACAGGACTCGATACAGACTTATCTGTCGCGGTGGCCTGGCTTCACGCCCTCCGTGCGAGAAGGTTGCCCCTCGTGGTGTCGAGTGTACGGAGGAGGCCAGCCCTTGCCAGACCTCTGCCACTATCCTGCCTCAGCCAGCCACATAACTGCTAGTTTATCGCCAAGACCGGCCCCACCACAGTGTTTCCAGAGTTAACGCTGAAGTCGCGAGGGGGTCCTTGATATCACCCGCTACAAAGGAAAGGACGGCTTGTTGAGCCTAATGTAAATGTTTAGGAGCACATTAACCTGACTGACTTTCCCCGGCTGTTATATCTTTATCGATCTTGCTTGCGTAGGACCGATCTGCAGAGAATAGTTTTTTGTTTTGTTTTGTTTTACAGTTTTTAACTTTGTAACCACGTTTTTCTTTAACATTTGCCCTGTAGGCAAGGCTTTTTCCAGAATAGAATTGAGCAGGCTTTCGGCAGTGAAGCCTAGCAATGCACTGACCATGGTTATATTATAATATAGCTTGTTATGGCAGTTAACAATCCTCCTCTCCCCACTGTTCTGAGCTAGACAGCTAGTGGGTAGCTAGCTAGCTCTTATGGGCCTCCGTAGCGTAGCCTCCCCCAAAGTGTATATTTACATTTTAAGAGACTTTTGTTCTATGGTAAAGTTCTATGGATAATATCTTATACTAGGGGGTTTCTGTGTCAGCGGGCGGGGGAATATGGGTGGGATATAGGTATGTTTGTGTTTGGGGGTGGGGTTTAGGAAGGTACCTTGTCAAGCTTTCCCTGCGAGTTTTGTAAACACACCCACCCCGCTCCTCTAAAAACAATCCTCACAGTGATACACTTACACAGAAAAACATAATTCAGTTACAGATGCAAACCTGTTCTAGTAGGAACAATCTCTGTTACACACTTGTAGGGAACAAGTCTGCCAGTTCCCTGTTTTAATTTTTTGAACTGGGGCCATTTTCCAACACTTAAGAAGAGAAACAGTCTTTAATTGCGCTGTCGCACAGGTCTGACCGGACTGGATAGGATAAGTATCGATGTAAATCTTCACCACATCCATCCAGTATTGTGAGATCTGTGGTAATCCCTAGGACGGGAAGACAGATGTAATGTGTGGATGTTTAGTGTTGGTATCAGGCCCGCAGCCTTAGGAGGCCACGTTTGCTTGGCTGGAGAGGCTATAGAAATGGAATTAGGCATTTACGAACAACAAGCTGTGCACAATTGACTTCTTTTATGTTTTTAATTTCATATTTTGAGTTTTTGAGTTTAGCAAATTGTGAAATGAGTTACCTTCTACTTAGCATGAGACTTTTAAAACCTTTAAAACAATATAAAAAAAGAAAAATGTTAATTAAAAAAACATACCTATACTGGAAACATGATAAAAAATAAATATTGTATTCTGTTTAATTTTGACAGAATTATTTTTATTAAAATACACATCCATAAGCATACCTTTGGTCTCTTGTCGTTTTTACCTGCACATTTTCTAAAGAAAAATGACTGCGGTGTTGGGCTAATTCAATCAATGAAGGGTAACAACTCCTCAGAGGAGTTCCACACAATGAAATAAGGGTGTATGGACAAGAATGGTTTGTTCAGGTTCTTCATGTGAAGCAGAACAGGATCAGCAAATTAGGGAAGGGAAGGCTGTAAGCCCTCTATCTATTCTGGGTCTCTGGCTCTGGAGCCTCAGAGGTCTCACTCTGTGACCACTGGTCCTGTGGAGCCATTGGGGTGTGCATACTACCCCCCAGTCACTGGCTGCAGACCCTGTGGCCCTGGCTATAGACCCTGGGTCTCTGTCTCCACAGGTTGGGACTCTTGGAGGGACGAATTGATGTACTGGTAGAGTGCTCTCACTCTGGTCCTCACAGGGAAGTCTGTGGGGACAGATTTCACAGCATTGCACGCTAAAGACAGTAAAACACATCAAATGAACTCTTGGGACACAAAACAAACTAGAGTTCTGCAAATTAATTTAAACCCTATACAGTAAGGTTAAATGTACTGGATTAAAGACTCGGGTCAACAGATGACAGGGAGCATTAAAACCGTTGTTATGGATAATGCCAGCTAAATGTACGCGAAACAAAATGGGTGTGGGGCCTTGGGACGAAATTAAAGTCAGTATTGTGGGTACTGTCAAGGATTGCTTTTTCAGCTACACACATTGCATACGATTGTTATGTTGGGGCCAGGAAGGACCAGACTCTTCCTTCTCTGTCTTCAGTATTGACAGTCCTCCTCTTGTTATGGGTGCTAGGGGCACATCTGAGCTCCTCAGCTTCCTGTCTACAAAGCACTTCCTCTGATTGGGTGTCAATCTGCTACTGAAGTCAGGATGATGAAGAACCAGAATGTTCCTCCTGGATCTCCTGTACATGTGAGTATATTCATATAGAACTCAGACATACATTCATTGCGCCTAATGTTAAATTACATGAAAGGAAAGTAGATTTTACAACAAATGTCAATACAACTCTAGGGTTCTCTATTTTTCTCGCCATATTCAAAAACCATGAGATAGAAATCCTTGTGATAAGAGATTACTTTTGGTAGACACTATCACCTAGCTATCTTCTGGAAGCCTTGTGTGGTGAGGAACTCCATGAGGTCTTTTGCCTCCTTGACCTGGGAGAAGATGGAAGACATATCTAGATGTTCCTTCTTGTCTTCTTCATAGTGCTGGCAGTACACCAACACATACTTCCCATCTTCACTCCACTGTAGGGGAATCAGAGGCAAAGGGTCATGAACGTTACTCAGTCTACTTGATAGGCAAGTGACTTTAAGTTAGTAGTTGTGATTTTACTTTTTTTTTTTTTGCCATGGCTTAATTGATTTTAACGCACCATTGTTTTGCTATCTTTGAGCATATCTACGAGTCTAGCGTTATTGTTGTTAAAAAAAAAGACTGCATCTGCATATTTCTCAACTGACCTCGAATGTTTTCATATCAGGTTTGTCCAAAATATTAGCAAATGTTTCTAGGAATTGTGTTTGTTTAGACAGCTCACTGGATGACATTTCGTTTTGATTTAATCTTGCTGTGTTAAATAACCTTTTACAAACGAAATCACGGTCAAAAGAAAATCTAAATCTAAATCTATAGTAACCATGGAAATAGTTTTTCTTGGTCTGCACATAGCTCGTGGATTAAAAGTGCTGGCGCAACAATGCAATATTGGCGTTACTGTGTTACAACGGTGGAGGGCGCTATTCCCGCGGTTATAGACAATTATTTACCGATCAATTGACAGGGGGACATCAATCAGTGTTACACAATTGTCATTAGATTGTCTCGCTGACTCTGCAATTTGTTTTAAATTGCAGGCACGTGCACAAAAGCATTTAAAGAAAGATAGACTGAAAAGAGCAATACTAATGCCTTATTAGTTTACAATAAATAGCATTGTCAATAAAAGTAAATTGCCAGAATGGTCTTGCTGGCCTCTGACTGATGGTATAGGAGGGCTAGTAAAACCAGTGAGAGTGACGGTGTCCTCATTGTCCTTGAGGCAAGCGCTGGAGCTATAAACAACCACATACACTGACTGACTGCAGCAAGCGTCTTAATCACACACATAATATGAACTGTGTGTAGCCTACTGAAGTGACTGACACTCATGACACTCGTGTTTGCCTGCATGTGGGGGTGAGAGCGCATGCAAAGTGTGTAAGGAAAAGAATGGAGAGAAACAGGGCAGGGGAAAACTGTTAGAGAAGAAGAATGGAAGAGTTCCAATAGAAAAGCTATTCAAAGTATAATTTTATAGTATTTTATTCTCATAATAATGTAATTTAATAATCAGCATATCTGTATATGACATTCACAGTATAGTTACTACCAAAACCTTGATCAGAGTCATACAAACACTGTTTCTTTGCTTGATTTTCCCGTTAAAATCTCCTCCAATGCTCCTCATATACAAATAAAAGTACAAGAATAAGAAAAATACTCTTTATATAATACACATTTATAAAATGTTCTTTTACAAAAAAGCTCACCCAGGTAATCAAAAATCCCTTGTTTTATAATCTTTTTCATTTGTATTTATACATGTACAGTTCCTTACATATCGTACAGGGGAATATTCGTCCAGCACAGTATATGGTGGCCTGCGTGTGTTCGTGTGACAGTCTGTGAACGGATTCAGAGGACACAGAGGCAGTTGCACTGAGATTTATGGTAGCCTAGGTGACCGCTGTGTTTCCCGTTGACAGTGGTGTACAATCGACAATGTGCAGTAGTAGTGTCATTTGTTTATGTACTAAAATAGTGACGGTCTGAAAGGACAACATGGAGTCAAATCCCAATTTTGCCCACAATCTGACTGTGAACTAAATGTTGGCTACAGAAACACAACTGCCCTAACTGATTAAGGAGAAAATATATACGACTCAACAAAAATAAATAATTGCTTTTAAAATAGGTATTTTCCTTCATTTTGCCCGTTTCGAATTCATCGTTATTGCATGTGCTGTATTTCACTTTCTCTCTGGCTAAGGGTATTCAGCCCCTGAAACAGTAACAGAATTTAATAACACTCTGGAGAGTGTCCGTCGTTCTGCAAGCCCTTCCCTTAGGACCAGTCCACTACAGTCCCATGTCAAGTTTAAATGTGGGGTATTATTTTACAGCTTTCGCTCTTTCAATTTCAGGCTTGAATCTCTCTCGCCTACACCTTCAGACAATCTTCCATTGTTTCTCACATTCGGCAGGCACTGGCTGTTTTAGTTGGGGAAAGAAAATGGAGAGCTCTGCAGCACACTGCAAGGCGATACCCTCAGACCTTTAATATGAAGAAAGTCTCTCCAGACGGCCCACTCTTTAAACACACACACACACACACACAGAGAGAGAAACAAACATCAACGACCCCTCAGGTCCAAGTTTACACTTCCAGACAGGAGGTGTGTGAGCAAGGTCCCAGGGTACAAAAATGTACGCTTCTCAAAACACCGCTGGAATTTAAACATTTCGACTCCTAACCTCTCCCCCTGCCTTTCCACCAGCGGTGATAAGCGTACGTGTCAACAGCTGAGTCTGGGACTCGGGAGTCGTTCAGCTTACACCCTCTACAACTGACAGTGTGTGTGTGTGTGTGTGTGTGTGTGTGTGTGTGTGTGTGTGTGTGTTTAGACTGGGCCTGTTTGGCTGATGGGATACTCAAGGATCCCTTATATTCCGAGCCTCAATAAAAACCTTCCAAACTCGCAGTGTGACCGTCCCATCTGGAAAGCCGAGTGTCGCGTCCTGCCCTCCGTGAGACCACTTGCTAATCTAATTAAATGGTTAAATATTTATTTGAATCACCATAACCTATCTCTCCGCCAGTTCCTATGGTAACGCCACCAAGGTCGACCCGACCACGACTCTCTATCCTAGACCTGGTTCAGCGGATTTGAAACTGTCACACCACCGTAGCCCGATACGAAAGCAACACGTTTTGTCCCACGACTTCTTGCAGCCCAGTCTCATGATGAGTCTCAAAAGCCAAGCACGCATCAACGACAGCTCCGCAAATTCATTGCCGCCATAATTTCTTGACTCAGAAAACGCATACAAACACAGGTCTGGATGACGATCTTTCGCTTGAAAGTGTCTATTAAGGTCTAAAAGGTCTCTGTGAATAAGGTGTGGCATTAAATGTACTAAAAGAGAGTTAGGTGGAGACTGAGGAGCAGACTCCATGGTACCATGCCTTTCCTATGACACTCTCAAAACAGGAGCTTCACTCGATTACATTTCAATTATGAATTGTGTTTTTAAGCAATAAATAATGATTGATTCAAAGTATGGTTTGTAGTGTAAGTGAAATAAATGGGCCTGTCTTGAATTGAAATAGGGCAAAAAGTTCTGGACTGCTCCTTTAAAACAAGACGATATTAAAAGCTGTGTGTGTGTGTGTGTGTGTCTGTGTGTGAAAGAGAGAGAGACAGCTCATGCACTTCTTTGTGCCTGTAATCAAAGTAGGTTGTTCGAGTATTTTCAGGGCAATGCTAAGCCATTTCAGGGTTCTGCAAATAGACACCGTCATCGTATTCACGTGTCTAAAATGATCCAGAATCTTCTCACCGCGGATACTGCACAACTTGTCTCAAAACGTTGATATTGATGGTGTGGCTAAAAGTGTTGTCATAACGCCATTAAAAAGGTGTTAAAAATCAGGTCAACGATACAGCAATTAGCATGTCTGTCCTCTCTCAAGGCTAAATCTCCTGGCTGCATAAGAAAGGCTATTTTTCAGTCGTTGTAATGGTGCCGTAACAGAGATAGGGGGCTAGAACGACGTTCGAAAGCTTGTCAATCCGGCCTCATCCCGCTCGCCATCTCATGCTTTTCCGGCTGCCGACACGTTGTTGATATCAAAGTGGGGGACCGGGGGGGGGGTTTGTGGCAGTCGTTACAACGTGATGAAGTTCCCGTCCTCCCGCATGCTCTCCTGGCTGCTACTGGTGTGGGCGGGGCTCCCGTTTTGCGTGGGCGTGGCCAGGGAGCTGAGCGACGCCTTGCTGTCCGACAGGGAGACGCTGCTGGGCAGCGACACGCTCTGGGGGAGGGCCCCCGCCGGGCGGCGTCCCGGCGAGTCGCCGTGCGCCCCGTGGCCGTTGGGCAGGCCGCCGTGGGGCACGTAGTGCGGCAGGCTGTCGCTCTCCAGGATGAGGTCGCCGTCGTCCCCGTCGTCCTCGCTGTCGCCCTCCGCCACGCTGTTGCTGTTGCTGTAAGGGCCGGCGGCCGCCGTCAGGGAGGCGGGGCTGGAGACCAGGGCGGAGTCGGCCGAGCCCAGGGAGCTGTTGCCCGCCGACGTCCGGCTGCCGCGGAGCACCACGTTGTTCCGCTGGTTGGCCGGCTTCACCGTGACGATGAGGTTGTGGCTGTTGGCGACCATCATGTCCGTCACCTAGGGAACGACAGGAGACCCCCCCCATTTAGTCACGTTGCCATAGCTACAGGACTCTGGGACGCATCACCCGACAACATCCCCGAAACAAATACACGGGGCTATCGGCTCCCAGTACCTGGTCTAGAGACTTCCCGGCCACGTCGATCCCGTTGACCTCCAGGATCTCGTCGTTGACCCCTAGCAGCCCCGTGCTCTCCGCCAGGCCGCCGCGCACCAGCCGCGAGATGAAGACGCCGGGCACCTTCTCCACGCCCTGCACCGTCACGCGCACGCTCACGCCGTCGCGGATGTAGAAGCCCAGGGGCTTGTGGGTGCCGTGCTTGTGCAGGCGGACGCGCCGGTGCGTCTCCGGGAGGATGTCCACGTCGATGATGGACGAGATCTGCCGGAAGTCCTTGGGCAAGCCAATCAGGAGGGCCGGTTTGCTCTTCTGCTGGGCGGAGCTGGAGGAGCCTCCGGGGCGGAGCCCCGTGAGGCCCAGCCCCTTCCTCCGGCGCTGGAGGGAGTTGGTGGCGAAGACGATGGGCTCCTCATCTAGAACGAGGCAGACGAAATTGGAGTGGTTAAATAAATAGAGTGATTCATTCAATAAGAGCAGAAAATATGGGAAATGTTTCAATAAAGATAAAATATATGGATAGAAACATGAACTTTTGACATAATGAAAACAAAAACAACTAGAATGTCAATCAAAATAAAATAGAAAATATTCTATGTTGTTTCTATTCAGAGACAATTTTACACAACGTATGTCATCATATCATCGTCTATTATGCCAGTGCGGGTGTGCTCACTAATACAAACAAATATTCCAGCTTATTTTTCCTCAAATCCACTCACACTCCCTCTTTCCCTCTTCTAACACCCCCTCTTCTTCGACCTTTCAACCTCCCATCTCTCTCTCTTTTTCCCCTCCCGTCCCTCCTCCCCTCTTTTGATTACAACCAGGAGATTCCAACCGGCAGTGGCTCCAGGCAGCAGACAGATGAGCCAGAAGGCCTGTCATCACAGCAACGGTCTGAAGCCGCTCTAAAATTACATTACGGTTATCACATCTCGAATGCTACTGTACAGTCCATTACTGTAGAGCCTGATGGATGTTATTGATCGGACTTGACACATCTAATAACATAAAATGTAGAAAAGACAGACATTTTTCAAAGATATGAAAAGACAGAAATGAAACTCTGCTCTTTTAATGAAACAAAAGGCAAACGACACACCTGAAGCATGTTAGCTACAACGGTATTTACCCTACTGTATTTTAGAAAGGAATTAAGCTATATTTAAACTTAAATTAGAGTAGAGAATCTATTCTATAAAGACGCATATGGAATCTATTTGTTGCACAGCCTGTGCCAGTTCACAGCCTGTGCCAGTTTCTCTGATGCCAAGGAAACGACATTGAGCGCATCTCGACAAGCTTCGTCATCAGAACGTAACCCGCTGATATGGGAGTGTGTGCTGTCTGCGCCACACTGAACAGACACATTAACCAAGGAGGCGGATTCTACCCGAGTGTTTTTGTTGTTGCAGTGTGAGACCAGCAGGGGGAGCACTCCCGGAGACCCAGTGGGTAGGGTAGAGTGCTGCAGCAAAATCTCGGGAAACCATTTAGACACACCCTGCGTTCTAACTAAACACAGGTGGCCTGAATAGGAGCATCTGAAAGCTCACTTCACGTCCATCAACAGATTGTATTCCGGCCCACTGAATTCTGTGTTCTGAATTCCGGGGGAGGACAAACCGATGCAAATCATTTATGGGATGCATTACAAGGCTTTATCGTTTTACTGACTAGAACGAACTTGCATGGTCATACTGGATTACTGTATATGCATTGATATTGGTGCGTGTAAAATACATATTGATACACATAGGAGAAAGGAAGAGAAGAAAGGCAGCTTGAAAATGAGGGCGAGGGGAGGAAGAGGGGAGCGACAGAAAGGAGAGAAGAGGGAGGCCCGGAGTCTTATGAAGAGCAGCACGCTGAGAGAGGCTAATACAGGAAGTCATCAACACCGTGGACCAGCCAATCAGAGAGGACAGGCTCCTGGCCCCTGCTGCGGCACCGTTTTACTGCTCTCACACGTACAAACACACACACACACACACATACAAACCAATCCTACACGTAGCTGTGTATCAGCGTGTATCAGTTCCTCTGTGGTTTCTTTGGGTCATAAAGCACACAACGCTAAAAGGAGGTCCTCTCACGAAGGTTTCCTCAGCGAGCACCAGAGAACGTTCTCACCCACAGACTGTCGTCTCTCTCTGGCCGCTAGAGACGGCACAAAGAGAGGTAGGTTTTATTTTAGGGATGATCCCTGCCCAGACACTGGGAGCTGCCTGCAGCCGCAGGTTAGCTCAGTTTAGACGGAGAATCCTATTACGATCTGAACCCACGCACAAAGACGGACAGCTAGACAGGCCGACAGGGAAGCAGTTTGGGAACACCCAAGTGTAAAACAGCAAGGGGTTTCATAGCATTTAAGAGTAACTAAAACTACATGCTTTTAGGGAACTACAAATCCCAGAGTCTGAGATGGAATGGAACAGCAGCAGAGACCTGTGTTTTTATAGGTCAGGGCTCGACCAACAGAGACGGAGGACACTGATGGGGACTGGACTGTTTACTCTGCGTCGTGGATTAAGATTACGTGACAGGGATATAGTGACTCTGTAGGGATTAATAATCTGGGGGTGGTTGTCCAGATGGGATTGAGCCCCTGGATCCGAACGCTATAATCCATAAATCGGAGGACGCCACCCGTGTAGATCCAAGCTCGCTGGATGTCGCTCACACAGACACGGTCTGATAACCTAGCTCAGCACTCTGCCCCTTGACCTTGTGACCCCTAACCCCTGCCTTACTAGGAGGCGTCGGCCTTACTCTGATGAAGAGACCCTCTTTCTATTTTCCATAAAACATTTCCTGGTTTGTGTATGTGTGTGTACGTTTAAATGGGTATGTAACATGAGTGTGTTTGAACTGTATGCTCTTTTGTATGTGCATGTCTGTGTAGCAGCAGCTTGTTTTGTCTTCGTCTCTGCTGTAACCCGCCGCCTTTGTTTTGGTCCGGCCCCCTACAGAGAGGAGCTGTTATTAAACATAGCCGGAACAGACCAACTGCTGGGGCAGACGAGGGGGAGGCGGAGAGGAGTGGGTCTTGGGGAATACACTAGCTAGTCTAGCTTGACGGGCTCCAATTGGTCGTAAAGGAACAGAGGCTTGTGTGTGTGTGTGTGTGTGTGTGTGTGTGTGTGTGTGTGTGTGTGTGTGTGTGTGTGTGTGTGTGTGTGTGTGTGTGTGTGTGTGTGTGTGTGTGTGCGTGCATGCATGCGGGTACAGATCAGTATGCCACAGCATGAGCAGGGCAGTGGGAGAGCAGGAGGTCGGTAAGGTTGTGTTTAGTGTGCGCTGTGCTCAGCTGGAGACAGAACACCTACCCTTCTGCATTCCTCTAACACATTCCCTTCCATAGAACATTTCCTGGTTGGTGTGTGTGTGTGTGTGTGTGTGTGTGTGTGTGTGTGTGTGTGTATGTGCCTGTCTATCTTACCGCCTCTCTCGTTCTCAAACTTAATATTTTCATCTCGTTCTTTCTTTGTTCTTTTCTTGTTTATGCTCAAACTCTGCCTCAGTCACTCCCTAGCGTGTGTGTGTGTGTGTGTGTGTGTGTGTGTGTGTGTGTGTGTGTGTGTGTGTGTGTGTGTCTCATCGTGTCTCCCGCCCTCTGAGATGATATTAACTGGACCTCTGGTCTGAGATCAGCGTTAATGGCGAGAGAGAGACCAGACACTAATGTGCACTCAGACTGGTTAGATACACACTCCCCAGCTCCGAGGGGGGGATCCGAATGGCCCGGTGTGTGTGTGTGTGTGTGTGTGTGTGTGTGTGTGTGTGTGTGTGTGTGCGCATAAACGCTTGCAAGTACATTAATGCTTTTGTGAGTGTGTGTGTGTGTGTGTGTGTGTGTGTGTGTGTGTGTGTGCGTGCGTGTGCTTGCAAACACACTTTCCAGCGTGCTCCCGTGTGTGTAGAGGTAGGCCCCAGGATCCCACCGTCGCTGACTCAGACACAGCAACAATTTGAGGATCTCCTCTGCAGCCTAAAGGCACAGACACTGCTGAGCCTCTCAAAGCACCAAACCCTAACCCCCCACTTCTCTCTCTCACACACACACACACACACACACACACACACACACAACTCTGTCATCCAGACAACAACAGAAGCCCATAAAAACACTTGATTACCAACTTCTGAACCCCTGTGTTGCGCTGCGTTCAAACATCAGAGACTCTGCCTCCCAGCATTCTCTCTCCAGCTTCCCTCCTTCCCTCTACTCCCTCCCTCTCCTCCCTCCCTCTCCCCCTCCCTCTCCCTCTCCGTTTAAATGTTCTATTTCTACAATCACAGCATGACACCCTGCCAAAAAAACATGGACAAACGTCTCTCACCCTCCGTCAAACACCGTTCCATTCCCACTGGCAAGGTAAAAAAGAAGGGCATTTGTTCTCCTGTCCCTCTCCTCTCATTCTCCCCTCCTCCTCCTCCTCCTCCTCCTCCTCCACCCTGCAATTTTCTCCCTCCCTCCCTCCCTCCACCCTCGGGGCGACCCCTCCTTACACTGCGACATTGTCAACTGTTGTCCTAGTAAAGGATAGCGTGTCGAGAGAGGCCGCCGTCCCAGAGACCTTTGTTATGGCAGCCCCCCCCCCCCCCCCCCCCGGCGGATTATCTAGCTTGTGTGACTAGTCTAAGGTGGCATGGGTAGACCCCTGGTTACACAAGCAGTGCCGGAGAAAACGTCGGCGCACACACACGCAGTGTGTGTGTTTCCAACGGCCCGACGTTTGTGCGACGCCGGCGCGCAACGGCGCCACCGCGGTCGAGCGGATGTTTAGAGAACGTGCGGACGAAGCGGAGGGGCGCGCCATGCAGACGCGGAGAGAGAGAGAGAGAGAGAGCGGTTCGGCACCCCATCCCCCCTGGCGTAGCGCTCCATTTTCCCTTCGCTTATTGAAATGTTACGCGGGTGGCGGGTTGACGTTGGCCGGCGTCGTGTTATCCCAGTGTGGGGTTACCTCGCCGGGACACGGCTCCGGCTCCGTGGCCTGGGGCGGCGGCGGTGGTGTGGGAGGCGGGGGGGGTCTGCGACTCATATGGCCGTGTTATGGCAGCGCGGAGCGGTTTATTGATGGCCGTTCGTCTTCGTGACAGAGCGTTAAGGGGGGGACGACATGCTCGTCTTGTCTGAACGGCTGATTTACCGACTGAGGGGCGGACAATGTACACACAGGCTCCCCCCCGCCTGACTGGCTGATTACCCAACTGACTGCTTCATCGGCTAATTGGCAGTGACAGCGCACTGTCAGTGGTGCTGTGGACATGACGGCCTGTGCGTTCAGCCGCAGCTACCGCGTGTGTGTGTGTGTGTGTGTGTGTGTGTGTGTGTGTGTGTGTGGTGTGTGTGTGGTGTGTGTGTGGTGTGTGTGTGTGTGTGTGTGTGGTGTGTGTGGTGTGTGTGTGTGTGTGTGTGTGTGTGTGTGTGTGTGTGTGGTGTGTGTGGTGTGTGTGGTGTGTGTGGTGTGTGTTTCTGTTATCTCTACCTCTCCCTCTCTACCCCCTCGTCACTGGTTGGCTAATAACAGTGGATCATCTACCGGCTTGTATTATTAAGTTACTGTCTGTGTGTTTGATCTCGAACTCTGCCGCTCAACCCCCCCACCCCGACATCGGTATGCTTTTGAGAGTTGATTATCAACTAAGCTTGTGTGTGTGCGTGTGTGTGTGAGACACGTGTGTGTGTGTGTGTGTGTGTGTGTGTGTGTGTGAGTGTGTGTGTGCGCCAGTGCCCTGAGCTGGTGTGGTGACCTCATCCGGCACTCTCTGCCATCTGGAGAGAGAGAGAGAGAGAAACGCCCCCCCCCCCCCCCCCGCCATATGGTAACCATGGCAACCCCCCACTCCCCCGTGTTCCATCTCATGTAAACAGGAGGACGAGCTTTTGTGCCCATCAATGTCAGATCCCCTGACACACACACTTACACACTCTCTCTCCACCCAAACACCGATTAACACACATCTTAGCCTAGACAGACACCAACCCTGCCACTGGGAAACGCAGCGCAGATATAAACCAGATAGATAGAGCGGAGTACAAATAATACCCTCAGAGA
>JAPMUY010010498.1:45000-50000 GCA_026901105.3 Galaxias olidus
GCTGGCTGCTCGGCTGACGGACTGAGTTACCGGCCGACTGGCTGGCTGGCTGACTGGTTGATTGGCTCACTGTCCTGTCGAGCAGGGACACTTGCCTGGGGTAAGTCAGACCAAACCGAGTCGACGGTGTCAACAAAACGTCCTCGCTCTTCACGATGTGACAGGGCACCCAGTTGACAGGAGGGTGCCGAGGTGAGGATAATGGAGCGTGGGGGCGGGGGGTCAGCCCGGCAGAGCCAAAAGGCCCCCGGAGACGGGTCACGCGTCACTGAGCCGGCGGCCCCCGCCGCACCCGGACCACGGTGCCACAGCAAACACGAAACGCATCACATGATCCTCAAACCGGTTTTGTTATTGGGTCAATAATCACCGTGGTGACGTAACAGGCAGATCCCAGATCAGACCGAGGGCCTACCACGGCGGCAGGTGCTGGATTGGTCCCGGGACACAATGAAGCCGCTTGTTAACATTGCAAAGCGCGGACGGTGAGATTGACGCACGCGGGGTGGGGGGGCGGGGGGGGGGGGGGGGGGGGGGTGCTTGTCTACGTTTTGCCAACAGTACGTAGACTTTTAGAACACAAAAGCGGCACAATACACACGGGTTCTCCCTGTGCTCGGACCAAGAGGCTTGACGAGAGCCGCCGAGCAGGTGGAGCAGACTGTTGGAGAGGGAAACGGGACTTTAAGAGAACTCGACTCGCTCAACGTTTTCCGCCCATTCCACACGGCTCCTGGTCCATTCTAATGAAGCCACTGTCACACGGGCCACCTGCATACCCAGCACAGGAAACCAGCTTATTACTCACACCAATCCATCCATCCATCCATCCATCTCTCTCTCTCCCTCTCTCTCTCTCTCTCTCTCTCTCTCTCTCTCTCTCTCTCTCTCTCTCTCTCTCTCTCTCTCTCTCTCTCTCTCTCATTGTCTCTCTGTCTCTCTCTCTCTCTCTCTCTCTCTCTCTCATTACAGCACCGCTCTGAGCGCATTACCCCCGACAACCAGACGCACCTGAGGAGCCTAAGAACAATACCAACCATTATACACCCTGGCAGATTAACATGTCTGCATGCATTA
Organism: Galaxias olidus; assembly: GCA_026901105.3. Taxonomy (NCBI): domain Eukaryota; kingdom Metazoa; phylum Chordata; class Actinopteri; order Galaxiiformes; family Galaxiidae; genus Galaxias; species Galaxias olidus. The sequence goes on from JAPMUY010010498.1 coordinate 46,078, forward strand.
TGCAAAACAACAAAACAATCGCGTGAGAGGAACCAAGTGGGCTTGGGAGAAAAAAGAAAAAAAAAAAGGGGGGGGGGGATTATAACCAACACCAAGCTCCTCGGAATGCTGCTCTGCAGGATTGAGGAATCAATGAACGACCAGAGAGAGAGAGCGAGAGAGAGAGAGAGAGAGAGAGAGAGAGAGAGAGAGAGAGAGAGAGAGAGAGAGAGAGAGAGAGAGAGGGGTCAGGATGAGACTAGTGGTGTTGAAGGGGGAGTGAGGGGGCCAGGAGAACGGGATGCATTGATCCACAAATCAAGCTATGAATGGAGGATGGATGGATGGAGGAGAGGAGGGGAAATGGATTGTTGATGGTCTCTGCCTCCGACCGCACTACGCAATTTAAATAATGAGAATGCGCTAAGGAGGGGCAGACAGACCCGATGATGGACTAATTGAGAAATAAACGAGTTACGAAATGAGGGGAGCTGGAGACACAGATATGTAGTTACAGAGAGAGTGACAGGCAGAGAGAGTGTCAAGCAGAGAGGGAGGGAGAGAGAGAGAGAGAGAGAAAGACAGAGAGAGAGAGAGAGCGAGAGAGAGCAAGGAAAAGGAAGAAAAGAAGGGCGGAAGAAGAAAATAAAACATGAAATGCTGAAGAAAACCCAGTTCAGCACTTTCACACTTCCGCCCTGCTTCTCACCTCTCTTCTGCAGGATGATCCGGAGCAGCGGATTGGCCGAGGTGAGGGCCTTGTGGAAGTTGTCGTCGTTGTTGATTGGCAGCAGGTCGCCGTGGATGTCGGCGTAGCCCAGCAACACGTCCACGCCGGGGATCCGGTGGATGGTCTGGAGGAGGCGGTAGAACTCCTGGAAGCCCCCCGCGCCGTTCCTCTTCAGGGCAAACCTCCGGTACTCCGCCTCAAACTGCACAACAAACACACACATATTTATAAAGACATTCCATTTACTATATATTATATATTATAAGATATCAAGGCCATAAATATCACCCTTGAACATGACACTAGGACTTTAGCTGCTTAATGAACTGATTTCGACTACTTTGTTACTAGGTGCAATGTCAAGAAGATGGTGAGAGTGGTGAGTTTATCACAAGAGAAAACTGCACGGTTTCACACCACCACGGCGGCCTGTATCACAACATTGATAGCTGGTCACTGCGGTGTGCCGCGACCCATAACATACACCCCCCCCCCCCCCCCCTCGCACTTCCCCCCCGTCGACCGGACCACACTGTAATCTATAGCCTGTCCATGTGCGTCTGAGAGAAGGACGGATGGAGGTACGGGCGAACAAACCGGGAATTCTGTCAAAATGGCGTCCATTTCAACAGCAGATTTGACTGCCATCGGTTAGCTGGGGACATGAGGCTCACAAGGAGAACGAGAGAAAGCATTATAGCTCAGTTAAGAGCTCACGTCATGTGATGTTGACAACCTCCCCGTGTACCTGTCACCACCTAATGTCTATGTACTGAAGTAGGATTGCTGTGACTTAAAAGGTTACCTGCGGGAATGCTGACAATTTGGAGTTCTCACATTCCGTTCCCCGCTCCGGCAACCTGTAATGCTGGTAACACCCGCACCTATAAGTGCAGGCTCCACATCTCAAAGCAACGCTACGCTACGCTAAACTATCGACAGTCCGGAAAACATATGTAAGAGCCATAAATCATGTGTAATAGCAAAAAAAACATATGTATGAGCGTGTGTGTCATCTACAAAGACAAAAGCCAACACAAAAAAAGGACAGCTCCCTTAGACTTGCATCGTGACTCAGGAGAGAGGAAGGCCTGATTTGGGAATGCGTGGAACGTGACATGTTAAGACCGTGCAGTGTGTGTGTGGAGGAGCGCTGTGGCTGGAGCATGCGGCATGCAGGCACGTCGGCGTGTTGCTGAGTCAGACCGCGGGGTGGACTTCCGGCAGACGGCATCGACCCGGCCCCCTACCCCTCTCTCTCACTCTCTCTGAGACCCTGCCTGGGTTTATAGTCAGTCATCAATAATACACACCCGCTCTTCACCTTGCTCTTTTAGACACAGAGGCACACACAGAAATACTCTTCAAGACTCGTATACCCACACTCAAAAACAGGTTGCTTGGGAAAGGGAGAGGAATTCTCAACCGTGAAGCCGATGGCTGCATTTTGAGGACTACGCTGTCAAAACACAGAGTCATTCGCTTGTGTTTTCACAGGCTTTTTGTTTCAAAATGAATGTTTAGGGCAAACTGTGGTATAAAAAAAGGAGAGTGGACAATTCAGTCTATGTTGTTTCTCATGTGAACAACAACTTACAAACTTGTCATGAGGCATAGTGTGTCGGGGTCAAAGGGTTGTATTCTTTTCTAGTGGACGTGTCATCGCTAGAATCAGAAAATGTCCCGCGCTCCGCTGACAAGGTACAGGGGCTGAATCCAATTTGTTTTTTTTTTATTCTTCCAGAAAACAACAGAACCTTGTTTCATCCATCCATCCATTAACTTCACCGCTTATCCTGTACAGGGTCACGGGGGGGCTGGAGCCTATCCCAGCGGACACAGGGCGAGAGGCGGGGTACACCCTGGACAGGTCGCCAGTCTTTCACAGGGCCGACATATAGGGACAGACAACAACTCACACTCACACCCACGGGCAATTTAGAGTCATCAATTAACTTGCATGTTTTTGGACTGTGGGAGGAAACCGGAGCACCCGGAGGAAACCCACGCCCTTGGGTCAGGTGGGGATTGAACCCAGGACCTTCTTGCTGTGAGGCAACAGTGCTAACCACCGAGCATTATTGTTCCCTCTAAGTGTTATTGAGAAGTGATTGTATTATGCATAAACACATGGTCTGCAGTTATTGGAAACCAATTTGTAAAACAATTTGCACAGAGCTTGCAGTAGGGCATAAACAAAAAATGCAGTCTGTGATGCAGTTAGGGATATTTTTCAGGATAAAAAAAAAAAGATGTTTTATGTCTATGTCTGTAAGGTTACAAGAAAGAACGTATGCCCCCAAAATGGGCTATGGACATAGGATATTATGTCGGGTAGGGTATTTCTGTTCTCAGCAGGGCTTATGTGAAAGGGGGTATTTGTTATTCAGTGAATGCAGTATAACTCCAGGCCTACTTATGCCTCACCATCCTCGGTAAAGCTATTTGTCTTTCAACAAGGCAACAGTATAGTCACCGCTCAGCTATTCAGTTTCTCCCTTGTTCATCATTCTATGACTTCTACAGAGCCCGATGATGATTGATAAATCAAGTGTTTCGCCTTTTTCGGACGAGTTTCATGCGTTACTTATTGTGGCAAGCTAAAGCTGTTCACCTGCACCTATCTTGTTTGCATCAGATGACCGTGAGACTAGATTGTTTATTACACACCACTGGCAACAAGCGCGGCAGTGTCTCTGTGGTTAGCTGCCTTTGCGCCCTTTAACAGAGCCAACCGAGCGGTTCACCCCGAGCGCGCTAGTGCGCTATACTACAGCAGGACCGGTCTAATGTACGGTGTGACTATTTTGTTCCGTGCTTCGGCGTGTATCGCGGGTGTTATGCGACTAGAAGATCTAGAATAGGCTACGGTGGCCAGAGAAGCGAAGAAGCGCTGTCCGCTGCCTAACTCCCGGTTAAACCGCATTATGTATATTAGATTAATTAGTCACTTACTTTGCTCTTGACCTCCACGACGTTGTCCGTATGTTTCAACGAGGTGCGCTGGTACCGTGACATGTTGTCCTGGTGGAACACTGCGGAGAAAATCATCCACGAGCTTATTTTTCCTCGAAATTGTGGTTACAACTGGCCTAGCCAATGTGTGTTTCTGTGTGTCCTACAGACACCGTCTGCCACTGCGTTGTCAGCGCATTTGCTGGGCTTGCGGCGACATGGGGGCGGTCGGCGAACAAGGTAGTAGCCGAGAGGTAGT
>JAPMUY010010498.1:55000-57500 GCA_026901105.3 Galaxias olidus
GGCGTCAAATCAAGGAGGGCAAACCAGCTCATGCTGAACGCTACATTTATCATTCCAATGACTCGGTGAAAACTTTATCAAACGTGAACTGATGGCAAATAGTCTGCCGCGCTGTCACCCAGACTGATTGTTGTTGTGCGTGATAGCTGTCTGTCCGTTCGTTGCGTGCACCTGATTGGCCACCAATTTGTGAAGAGCTTTGAGTCTCCAGAAAAGTTAAAAACGAAATCCAATGAATTATTATTATTATTATGATTATTATTATTATTATTATTATTATTATTATTATGATTATTATTATTATTATTATGATTATTATTATGATTATTATTATTATTATTATTATTAATAATAATAATAACAATAATCATAATCATAATAATAATAATCATAATAATAATAATAAAAGCTATTAATCAGAGAAAACAACTGGTAGAATCACAAATTTACATAAGGTACGTTTTGTTGACTTTTGGTGGACTAGCCAGTGAGTCCATTCCCAGTGAAGAGGGACGCTGCGCTGAGAGCCACATTACAGCACAGCACGGTGCCACCAAACTGGCCCTGCGTCCGTGACAAAGGAGCGGAGTCCACGCAAGTCCCGAGTGGAACAAAGAGTACACATGTACAGCATGCCCGGTAGAGAGCGAGGCTCGTCGCCGCGGGTAAAGTCGGCCAGCATGGCCTGCTACTCGGGCACAGAGGGAGCTACTGGGACAGGCGGGTGCAGGTGTGTGTCCTTTCCCTCTCGACGGGGCCCGAGACCGGCCGAGCGACATTCCTGACCTCAAAGCCGCTCTGTCTGCGCGGAGTGGTTGACGGATCACATGTCAGCCGGTGGTTGGCCCGCTGCGCCCGCATGTCACCATCAAAGCAGGAAGCAGTGTTTAATGGTCCCCTGTTTTTCTATTGAGATCCATTGAGATGTGTCTGTGTGGGAGGGGGCGCTGGTGATTAACTCGGGGCGTTCATATACTGCAATTAGGCTACTGTGTACCTTTTATAGTGTGCGTGCGTGCGTGCGTGCGTGCATGTGTATGTCTGTGTCTGTATTTTGTGTGTGTGTTTTATGGCTGGTGCAGCTTCACAAAGGTTACAGGTGAATTACTGCTATCCATCACACTGTAATTTTGTTTTTTTTAACACGTTTCTCCCTTTCCTCTAGCTCTGAGAGGAATAACAAAGGGATATTGGGGAGGAACATGAAACACAGAAGAAAAACACCTCTCCTCTCCTCTCATGACTTGTTGGTGACGTCAAAGTTCTGAGACTAAAATGCAAAACTTTACCTGGTTGCCATGGATACACGATATACGTCCGTAACAGCTTCTCTTTGTTCTCCTCTCCAATGACAGTGTGTGTGTGTGTGTGTGTGTGTGTGTGTGTGTGTGTGTGTTGTGCGTGCGTGCGTTTCAATGTGGGTTGTTTGCGTGTGTGTGTGTGTGTGTGTGTGTGTGTGTGTGTGGGTGTATGTTCTGAACACCCTGTAACTGCAGTCGTTCCTCAGACAAACTGTTTTGTTTCTGTGGTCATGTGAATGTTCCTCATCTGTTAACCCTAGTGCCACTGACAGAGATGGGGCAAGAGAAGAGGCTGGAGAAAACAATGGTTGAGAAAAAACAGCAAAGAGCTGGGAAGGGTTTTAAGGCAGATTGTAAAAGACAAACAGTATGTGTATTGTAACTTCTGCCCATGTATGTAATCTAAAAAGCTTGTCTCCGTGTGTGTGTGTGTGCGTGCGTGCATGTGTGTAAAACATTCTAACCACAACTCTTGACTCTAACTCTTCAAGTCACTCCAGTGAGGCTGTCTGTCTAAGGCCACTGTACTGTGCCTGCTGGCACTGGCTCTCGCTCAATCCCTGTTCCATTTCTACAAAGAAGTTCATCCTTTCCCAAGAGAACATAGTAATGTCCAACATAGGTATTAATTTATTTTACAAGTGATCTTTAAAACTATTACAATTCCTTTCATCAGTTGAAGAGCTGGAATTACAATGGGGGAAATAAGTATTGAACACATCAATATTTTGTCCAGTAAATGTATTTCCAATGAGCCTATTCAAGTGAAATTTGCACCAGACGTTGGTATTAACTCAAACAATCCAGAAAAAAAATCTGAAGATTAAAGTCCACATGTAAATAAAGTTGTGTAATAAAGTGATATGAAACAGGAAAAAAGTATTGAACACTAACTGAAATGAATTCAATACTTAGTGGAGAAGCCTTTGTTTGTAATGACAACTTCAAGGCGCTTTCTGTATGAAGGAACTAATCTCCCACAGGATTCAGGTGTGATTTTGGCCCATTCCTCTACACAGATTGTGTTTAAATTTTGAAGATTGCTGGGGGCCCTCTTGTGAATCTGGATATTCAGATGCTTCCGCAAATGTTCGATTGGGTTTAAATCAGGTGATTGACTGGGCCATTCCAACAAGCTGATTTTCTTTCTCTGAAACCAATTGCGAGTTTCCTTTGCTGTATGCTTTGAATTGTTGTCC
>JAPMUY010010498.1:62500-75000 GCA_026901105.3 Galaxias olidus
CGCACGGTGCTCCGTTTCAGCATATCCTCCCTGTCTACAGACATGTCAGACCCAGCCTGTATTTCCGAGGCCGTCAGGTTTGTCAGTTCCGAGCTGGCCGGCAGCGGGCTGAACCTGCTCGTCAACAACGCCGCTATCAACATCCCAGCCAAGCCCGCCACTCTGGCCAACACGGGTGGAGGAGAGATGATGGACTCCTATAAAGTCAACGTGGTGGGACCCTTTCTCCTGACCAAGGTATCCCGCACGGACGGGCTCACAGGCACACACACATAGACACACAGGCACATCCACTAAGAAAACACATAGACACACAGGCACATCCACTAAGAAAACACATATAGACACAGGCACACACACAGAAAAAACAAACACATAGACTATGAAGTTCTGGGCACAGACCAAGCACAGACAGCCTTTTATTGAAAATTCCCAACCGCGCGCACACACACACACACACACACACAGTTGTGTTGCGGCTGTTGTGGTTTCTGTTCAGGACGTGTAGCATGCTCCGCTGCAGCCCAACTCTCCGTGCGCCGCTCTCCCTCTGAAACAAAGCCAACACCCATAGCATTCCTCTACCTAATCACCTGATTGAACTCACCTGGGTTCATTTGGGATCCTGTCAGAGGAATGCCTCAGCACCACGGTCCTCCAGCACCCTCTACTGGACAGATACCGTCACAACCCTCACATAGATACATGAAAGATTACTGGTTTAGTTCGGGTGTTTATCAACTTTTTATTTGCCCGTATGTCCAACACATAGATTTATGTACAACTGTACATAAACGTCACGTCACATACAAATACACTCACACTCACCAACAAACACACACACACACACACACACACACACACACACACACACACACCTTGACTCCCTCTAATTAGTTTAGCTAAAATGTTTGCCTAATTATTTTATATACTGTTTTTCCTCTTTGCTCTAGGAACTTCTCCCTCTCCTCCAGAGGGCTGCAGGTCAGAGGTCAGGCAAAGGTGAGGGATCAAAGGGGATGTCCTGCGGTAGGTCAGCCGTCATTAACGTGTCCACGCTGTTGTCCTCCATAGAGAAATGTCCTGAAACATTTTCCAATGCTCAGATGTACCCCTACAGGACCAGCAAGGTACTATAAAAAAGGATACCATATTTTTATTGCCATTCCTACAAAGTTCACAGGAAAATAATTATGCAAGTTCTAATTCAAAACCTTTTCTCATGAAAACAAATATAGTCTTTGCAACTATCTTAATCAGTTTTAACACATTTATGAAAAACAGTACCAAAATGCAATATAATCAAAAAGCACTCATCAAATGTGAAACAGCGTATGTGACACATTGCTGTGGCAGGCCAACCACTGTAAAAGGTGGTGATAATCTGCAATTCAACTTATTTACCACCAGGCGGCACTGAACATGCTTACTCGATGCCTGGCTGATGACCAGAGGGAGCATGGCATCCTGGTGGCGGCCATACACCCTGGCTGGGTAATCACCGACATGGGAGGAGCCGAGGTGAGGTAAAGGACGTGGCTGAAGGAAGCGAGGGATGGAGGGATGGAGGGATGGAGGGATGGAGGGATAAGACAGGGATGGATGGTGACACTGTGATTGACCTTGTCCAACAGGCACGCCTGCCTCCAAAGGACAGCGTGCGGGGCATGCTGAGTGTGATCTCATCGCTGAGTGACGAACACAGCGGAACTCTGCTCGATTGGCAGGGCAACAGTATCCCCTGGTAAAACCATGGCAACCCCCTCCGCGAATTCCATCTCTCTGCTCAGGCCTCCAGGCACACTGTATCCCGTGCAGACCTCCCGGGACAAGAATATCCGTCTGCCACCCTCCGGGACGTCTCTGTACCGGAAGCTGTTCTCCGGGAGGCCAGGTCAACACCCTGAGTGTCACATGGACTTGTGATTAAGATACAACTATATTTTTTTAGATATACTTAGTTTGTGTCTTGCAGAGATGGGCCAGGAGCCTAGATAAATAATGACCTGCATGGCTTAATCAACAAACCTCTGTCTCAGTCATGGATAACGTTCTTGTTATTGGCCAAGACAGAGAGAAAATCATCATCATATTACACATGTTATTAATCCAATACATATATAATTTTATGCACCTCTGTGTACATTTTTCATACTTTGTCTTTTCATACTCTTGTATTCAGCCAAAACGTGTGAGCGTGGGTGTGACTGTTGGTCTATTTGTGTGTGTTTTTTCTTTGGTGTGCATGTGCACGTGCATGTTTCCCTGCTGCCGTAACGATAAAACATGAAGTCCTCCCAGCTGGTCAGGGAACGGCGAGAGAGCAGAAGGAAGAAAGTACGTCAAGTTCTTTATAAAGGAATTGGAAATCTCTGTAAAAAAAACGTTTTATCATCATCCTAACAATTGGTTATTGATGTGTCGAGCAGGCACAAGTTATTCATTAAGATTCATAGAAAAATCTGTTATGGTCTGGTAAATAGTCAAATGAATGGAAATATTGATGGAGGGACTCATCCCCCACCACACCCACCACAGACACACACAAAGGCACGTTACACATCAATATTACTATACACACAGCGGTACCAATCAATCTCTTATCGAGCTGGGACGTTAAAATAAAACTTCAGTGCCATTACAGACGTTATGGCTGGTTCAAGGTTGGCAACTTAAAAGAAACAGTAAAGTCAGAATTTTGAGTTTAAAGTATTTTGAAGTACAATAAGATTACAGAAGATATAGAAATGTATCAGGTCTCAATGTTGCATGTGTATAAGTGCAAATGGTGCCATTTTAGCATAAGATATCTGCAAGCTTTATATTTAATATTAGTTCCCTGTCCCTCTTTAGGTAAGTCTAAGACATGTCTGCATATCTAGATACTGTAGGACTGAAACTAAATCTGGTTTTGTTGTGTTAGCAGGTTGCTGTTTTTTTTAAATACAGACTTTTACATTATGTCTTTACTTCCGTTTCAGTCTAGTAACATTCCTGAATTAACAGTGTTATGGTTTTAATTATCTAAATTAAGCACTTTATGCAATAAGGCTATTGGCTTCTCTATTTTCATTGCATGCAAAGTATTGTCATGTCCCAGATGCTAATTGATATCTTGTGGATACAATCAAAGCCTCCAAAAAGGAAGAGACAATGTCTTGACCCAATCAAGTTATTTTGGCAAAATGTGGTGTGAGAAAGTGGTTGAATCAAGCTAAGTGTGTGTGTGTGTGTGTGTGTGTGTGTGTGTGTGTGTGTGTGTGTGTGTGTGTGTGTGTGTGTGTGTGTGTGTGTGTGTGTGTGTGTGTGTGTGTGTGTGTGTGTGTGTGTGTGTGTGTTAAAGTGAGGGACAGATAAAGTAAACTCACTGGCCAAACAACTTGGCCATATGAATGCAATATTCTCCTCGAGTTCGAACGGTTTTAATTAATGTTTTGCATATAAATTGACCTGTTCTCCCAGTCAATCATTTGGAATGACATGTAAATTACCCAAACAAATGTAACTATTGCCGCAGAAACTGGTGCATTGTTCTGTGGCTAGATAATGGCGTTATCTGATTGGATACCTATAGGATTGTGTCGGCCAACAAATTGGATTTGACAAATTGAAAATGGCTTACTTTTTACACGGGTGGGGCGGGGGGGGGGGGTAACCTTGCCTTTTTTTTTTGCTTGCATACATACATGAAAAGGAGTGAGTGGTATTGTGGCTACGTAATAATGCACGCAAAAGCATAATTTAAGTATCGTTTATCTCGAGGGAATGTTAATCCCGTTAGGTGTTTGTTGTCGTATCCGATTCAAGTCTTGCCAGCGCGAGGGAGGTCACTAGAAGAGGTGGGACAGCGGAGAGCTGACATTCAGAGGGACGCACACTAACCCAATCAAACGAAAGGAGAATGATAGTACCTGAACTTGACAGAGATTTTTTCACACTTTGCTGGAAGTCGTGCTTCTAATTGATCCGTTTCAAGTCTCAAGTCTACGGAACAACAAAAAAAGGTAGAACTCGGGCTTTCTGTATTTTTCTTTAATTAGGCTACTACAAGTTTTCAATGCGCTCCTTTTAAAGCCCATATCGAAGTCAGATTACACTCTTCATTGCACTCACTGTGTATTATTCTGAAACGTTTGTGTTTAGGCCTATGTAAATATGACTTAGTTTGATGTTCCCAGCTATGCATTTGTTTACAGGCGGTTTGTTTGATTTTCATTGCTGATTACAAGAGCTCACTAAAACTATGTGTGATGTTGGCTCCCCACGGTCCTGCTGTGGGGTTTAATTATTAGCGGGGCTGTGTTGTCTCATCTGGGTGATGGTGGTGGCAGCATGACTGTAAGGAAGGGGTTCTCTCTAGAACAGCAACAATCACAAATTCACAACCATGTCCTCCTTTTCTTATCCAAAACATGTTTAACTTCCTGGCAGTCTTGAACGCAAACATTTCCCTGCCTCCTTTTTTATCCTCCAAGGCCTTCCTTCTTTGTCAATTGGGAGGAACTCCATCCTTCTCTACCTTCTCCTCCCCTCCTTTCTTACACCTGTTCTCCCCTTTTCGTCCCGTATCTCTCCTTATTCATTCAGCTGCTCCTCTCTCATACACCTCCTTCTTTCTCCTCATGTTCTTGTTATACTCCCCTGCGTATGTCCTCCTCTCACGTAAGCCTGTCCGCCCTAGCCCCTTGATTGTAGTGTTGTCTTATGTGTGGGAGGCACTGGTCGCCATCACCTTCTTCTCAAATTTCCCTCTCATAATCTGCCTGTTATTCCTCTGCTTTTTCATGTTTTTACTCTTTGTCCCCCTTCTATCCACTTCTCCTTTGCCCTTCGTTGCCTTCTCTCCTCCTTTGTCCATCCCTCGCTCCCCCTCCATTTCCCTCTCCCTCACCCTGCTCCCTCCCACTCTGTCAAGGTGTTATACACAAACAGCCGTTGCCTGGACAACAGAAACCATAACTTTAGGGGGCTTTCTTAATGGAGGAGGGAACTCTTATACAACTTCCCTCTTCATCATTCCGACACACACACACACACACACACACACACACACACACACACACAGAAAAACAATACACACGCTAGTAACAGAGAGAGTCCAAAAGACACCCCGCCATGCTTTGTTGGGTTTCACCTTTAACCCGGCGCGTCCATGGAGGGCTCTAGCCGTGACACAGCGGCTGTCAGAGCGGCAGAACGGCTGAAACACCAATTCTATTCAGAAGGGGTCTGAATGCACTCCGTCCAAAGGTGGTTTTCTCTCGAGGTGTGCTTTTCATTCGTACACAGTCGGTGACAGCCTGCCTGTTTCTCTCAGCGAAACTCCCTGCTCCCTGCCCAGCCTGGGGGTCAGCCACAGGGCCAGCTGTGGAATGTTTGTCCAGCTCACAGCCGGGAACCAGTGTGCGTATGTGTGTGTGTGTGTGTGTGTGTGTGTGTGTGTGTGTGTGCGTGTGCGCATGTGTGTGTCTGCATTTTCTGATATGCCATACAGTTTTGGGAGGGACGGTGCTGTGGAGGGACTCTGAATTGATAGAGTGACACTCTATCAGAGGGGGTGTGTGCGTGCGTTGGGGGAGGTGAGCGAGTTGTTTGCCGAGCGCCGTGGTGAAAGACTGAAGTTACTCGGCAGCACAGGGAGCGCACTGATTAGATCACGGGATGAGGAGTCGTCTTGTTGCCCACAGGATGAACTCCGCCGTCAGCCCGTTTTAAGCCTCGGCGTCGCCCATCCTGGTACGTCGGCCGGATCGTTTCATCCCAACCACGCCAGGCCGAGCAGGGGCTCTTCAACGAAAAAGGTAGGTGATTCACACGTGGAAATATGGAACTGGAACGAAAACATGCGTGGCAATCTGACATGTCGATTTGTCAATAAAAAAAAAATAATAATAATCTTATCTCAAGGAATTTGCATGTTGTTGGAACAGCGGATCTATGATTGATTGGGAATGTCTGAGGAGCCTGGTTCTCCTGGTTAGTCAGTGCTGTCGTTGTCGGGACATGACATCCAGACCGCCGTCGGTGTGACGGGAGGGACGGGATGGAGTGGCCCACAGGGAGAAGGCAGAGGATGGGGCTAGGTTGACTTTAGCCTGGAGATGGCGACCTGTGGCTTGTTTATCTTGACCTGTGACCCCCGCGACCCCCCTAGCAACAACAAAATGCACACGTGTCTGGGAAGGATAGGTCCTGTGATATTTACCAGCAGCACAGAGAGAAAGAGAGAGGGTGACAGAGAGACTGAGAGAGATAAAGAGAGGGATATTCTGTCACCGGGGACACGGGAAAACTGTTCAGCCATTACACACACACACACACACACACACTATCTAAACACACATTCTCTGTTCTTATCTGACTCTCTCTTTCCTTTCCAGTTTCTGTTTGCTTAAGCGTTGCGCATGTTTCTCTTCCCAAACATCGGACCCCCTCAAACACCTTCCCCGTCCTCATGGATGCCATCACAAACAGTAGAGAACACACACATTCTGTTTTTCCCGTCCCCTTCGTGTCTCTTCTTCTCACGCCTGCTGTCTAGGGGTCATAAGGAAAGTTGGCAGAGCGGCCATCTTTTGTGCAAAGAGATAGGGAGATGGCTGTCGGCCAATGGCGACCCATCCAGGAAGTGTTTTATTGGCACAGATGGAGCAGGGGCTGTTGGGTAAGCGACAGAGATGTTCCTCATCCTGTTTCTATGGAAAACGTGAGAGAAGAAGGCAGGGGACGTTCCAGAGAACTGTAAAAGAGCAGGGAAAGGCAGAGCGTGATGGGTGGAATAAAAAAGAGGTGAGACAGTGATGGGGTGACTATAAAGAGAGAAAAGGGACAGTGATTGGGTGAATTGAGAGAGAGAGGCAGGTGCATCGGGACAGAGAAAGAATCTAACACTAATGAAATAAAGAGAGGGTAGCGTGTGTATTTTCTGACGTTCCGTGTTGTGTGATGTATTGAACATTTTGCATTTTGTGTGTGTGTGTGTACAGAATATAGCATAGCAACAATGTGTTGAAGGACTCCATACAAGCAGTTGTGGTCATTCATTTAAAAATCCCTGGAACAATTTGAAAAGCTAGATAAAAAAGGTTTAGCATTTAAAATAACTGCAGGTTTAAAAACAAGGACTTGATTTGAGAACAAAAAACTGAAATGTTGGTTGTGTGTTTGTGTTTTTGCACTACCATCTGTTTTCCTTCCAGAATACTCTTATGTAATTGCACAATGTTAAGTTCAGCTCCTGCTTGATCATATAGGGATCTGAAGTGAACACTTTGATAGTGACAGACTGCACAATAACAGGAAGTTAGAGGTCAGCACTTCCTCTTGGCATTTAGGCTGCTTCTGCAACTCTGCATATGTCACTTCCTGCGGACAGGGCAACTTGGTGTCCCTCACATTCCCTGTCTATCTCGTTAACATGATGTGTGTTTGTGTGTGTGCCTGTGTGTTTGTGATTGACATTACTCGCTGATTTAAATAGTTGTATGTAGGATTAGATTTTGGCTTTGTATTTAGGTCTATGTATGAATGCTAGATCTCATATTATAATGCGGTAATGTGTTCCATCAGTCTGTTCTTTTCTTCCAGCAAACACGTAAACTTTGTGCCGTGCAACTTTTTTGTTATGCTAGTGGAAATAACGAGCTGTCCCTTAAGGGCACTGGGAAGTTTAGTTTTAATGGGACCATTCCTGTGTATCTTTTAGAGATCTCTGTCATCTGGAAACATTTGGGACGAAGAAGATAAGTACCGATTAAACATTTATGGTAGAGTCTGGGCTGGTGAACCACCTGACACACAGGCAGACAGACAATCTCCAGGCAGAACGTCGGCCCATTCTTTGATTGGTGGGGCGACCGATTCTTATAATCCAATCGCTTAACGGGTTGTGTCCCTGCGTGCGCGAATCAGGTGTGCGACCCAAACTACAGTAGTAATGGGTCACTCATTGGCTAGCTAAAAAAAAACACCTGTCCAATAGCGCTCCCCTCATGTATAAAACATGACCTGCTAATTTACGTTTCACCGCCACATCATTCAGAATTCATCAGCACCCCCATCCTTTATATTCTATGCCAGCTATCTTATCTGATACAATGAATCCCATGCTTCGTGTTATCTATGTGTGCGATGAGAAGTCTGCCGGGACGCTCTAGATAAGGGCTCTCAACATGGAGACAGCCCTAGCCAATCCTAGCAGCACCATCCTCATCATCTCTCTGTCTCTCTGTTCATTTAGACTGTTAATGTCTCAGGCTCCAGACGGGGGTCGGCCTTCTCCATGGTAACAGGCCCGCTCTACGGCTAAAAATCAACCAATCGCCGTGTCTTCCCGAGAGCTCGGTCTTTCAAGTGGCAAGCAGGTGGCCAAGATTCGCCTCGGGCCGATCTCGTCCCAAAAGACATCATTTACTGCATCCACGTCTGTGGGCGTCTGGTTGCTGTTTGGTGGGGCTTCCAGAAGGAGGCAGTGTTTGTTAGGTTACAAGAGTGCGGATCTGTTATGATAAAGTTGTTCTCATTGTTCTGGATCCGGGCCTGTTTCCTCTGGTCCACATGACCGAGCCCTTTTGGACGGCTCCGCCTTCTCTCCGTTAACAAACCAACACGGTGCATTACGGTCTGTTGACCTCACACCCACCGTTCATTCAAGCCATATCAGCAGGTGCCAGACATACATCAGAGGGAGGTTAAGAGTTTGTATTTTGTACGGACACAACAAATATGTTCTACATGTGTTTGCCTGTCTGGGAAACACACACAGACACACACACACACACACACACACACACACACACACAGAAAAGACAGACAGCCCTGCTTCCCGTATATCTCTGGTAGCCAGACTCAACACTGGTTGAATGTGTTGCAGTCCAATGCAGACAAAGATCCCTATCTACCATGTGATCATCAAAGCTTCAGTTTCCCCTGAATGTTTGTGGCTGGGGTTCCCCTCACCCGTCTCGTCCTTCCTCCCCCTCCCTCGCCATCGTTACATTCTCGCTGTCTTCTTCGTTCTCCCTTTTCTCATCTCAAGTTGTTTTACTGTGTCCTGATGTTAGTCTTGGTTCAGGGCTTATTATCGTCCTGTTGACTGTGTGTGAGAGGCAGAAAGATTGTGTGTGTGTGTGTGTGTGTGTGTGTGTGTGTGTGTGTGTGTGTGTGTGTGTGTGTGTGTGTGTGTGTGTGTGTGTGTGTGTGTGTGTGTGTGTGTGTGTGTGTGTGTGTGTGTGTGTGTGTGCGCCCCTTGGCCCCTCCTAAACCAGAGCAAAGATCAGCGTCGGTGTTTGTTTGCCTAAGAGGTGAGAGAGCAGAGACGTGTTTGGAGCCGGGATCAAACACAGGGAGGACCACAGTGGAAGGGCCAGAACCCACACAGCCTCCATGTCCCACACACAGCCTCCATGTCCCACACACAGCCTCCATGTCCCACACACAGCCTCCATGTCCCACACGCAGCCTCCATGTCCCACATGCAGCCTCCATGTCCCACACACAGCCTCCATGTTCCAACACAGCCTCCATGTTCACACACAGCCTCCATGTCCACCACAGCCTCCATGTCCCTCACAGCCTCCATGTCCCTCACAGCCTCCACGTCCCTCACAGCCTCCACGTCCACCACAGCCTCTATGTTCCAACACAGCCTCCATGTTCCAACACAGCCTCCATGTCCAACACAGCCTCCATGTCCCTCACAGCCTCCATGTTCCAACACAGCCTCTATGTCCCTCACAGCCTCCATGTTCCAACACAGCCTCCATGTCCCTCACATCCAACACAGCCTCCAGGTCCCTCACAGCCTCCATGTCCCTCACAGCCTCCACGTCCCACACAGCCTCCACGTCCCTCACAGCCTCCATGTCTCAATCCAACACAGCCTCCATGTTCCAACACAGCCTCCAAGTACCTCACAGCCTCCACATCCCAACACAGCCTCCATGTCTCAATCCAACACAGCCTCCATGTTCCAACACAGCCTCCATGGCTCTCCTGAGAGGGCACAACCAGGCTCACAGCCATAGAGATACCTCATGGAGTCTCCTAGAGAGCTTCAGAAGGCTTCCTTAGACACCACTGGACCATGCAGACAGGCCTGTCTTATGGATTTTAGACTAGATAAGAGAGAATAAGAGGGATTGAAGGAATGTCATTGTGTGGTCCTTGTGTAACAAATAGCATGGCTGTCAGAGTGGTCCAGCTGCATTGGAGTTGGCTGGCCTACTATAACGTTA
Organism: Galaxias olidus; assembly: GCA_026901105.3. Taxonomy (NCBI): domain Eukaryota; kingdom Metazoa; phylum Chordata; class Actinopteri; order Galaxiiformes; family Galaxiidae; genus Galaxias; species Galaxias olidus. Next base: position 72,736 of record JAPMUY010010498.1, read on the forward strand.
CTGAATCTTAAAAGGCGTTGGATGAAGGAGGAGGCACCAGGGCCGACTTCAGGAAACCTACTGGTCACCCACCAATGGGAGCTTTGTGTCATTCATAATCAACCAATTGAAACTGGCTTCGTTTGGCGTCTAACCAGTGGCGTCTTTGTGAGGCCTTGCTCTTATGGGCACTACTCGACTGATCAGTAGACATGCAAGAGAGAGAGAGATAGACTATTTTATTAGTCTTGGCTCGACGTTCTTGAGATTGACACTTCTATGTTTTCATTTGAACACGCTACAGTTGTGTTGGGTTTATTGTCGGAGTGCAATTGATTTTTCCGTTCACACGCTGTTAGAAGCTATCTCCTGCACTTCCTCTGTGTCTGTGTCTGTGTGTGTGTGTTATTGTGTGTTCACGGGCAGATCAGATTGGTGACCACAGGGTAGGTTCCACCCTGTGCTCAAGACTTCTGGGACAGGATAGGAATGTGTGTGCAGGGAGGAGGAGGAGGAGGAAAGATTAGCTGGGACGGGACAGTGGGGGGCGAGTGTGTGTGTGTGTGTGTGTGTGTGTGTGTGTGTGTGTGTGTTGTGAGGGGCATGGGGATATGGTTTCCTAGACCCCATCCCCCTCAGACCCCCCATAGTATAAGTGGTAAGGACGTTTATACTGAACTCTACTGACCACAACAAGGCTACACACTCTGTCCGCCATTGACAATTACATCTGTTGGGGATCAAGACTGTTTTCAAGAAGTTTAAAACGTGAAACAAAACAATAAATACGTATATGTCTTTTTTTACATAGACTGTAGTCAGTAGTCTCTCTCTCTCTCTTTTTTCTCTTCTTTTCTCCATTTTTGCAGTCTTTCTCCTTTTACTTTCTCCAACATCCTACATCCGTCCCTTTCTTATCTTGTCATAACAGTGTTGCCCTCTGCCTTCCCCTATTGTACTCATCACCACCACCCCCCCCCCTCTTCTCTCACCCCCCCCCCCCCCCTCTGCGTTCTTGACGGTGTCCAGCTCCCCTCTCCTCCACCCCTCTCCCCTCCCTCTCGCCCACCCCGCCGTGGGGTCAGTGTATAGCCATAGTGTTGTCATAAAGCACCCAGCCACCTGGAACTGAGTGCGGCTCAATTGTTCACCAAGGCATAGCCATGGCCGCCTCTCTTGGGGATCGGGTCGGGTGGGCCTTACATGGGGGGGCCGGGGCCAGCCTTTGGGAGAGTGTTTGTGAACGTGTCTAGATGTTTATCTCTGTATGTATAATTGCCGTTTCTGGTTCTCAGTACACGAACTACAACACCCATCTGGAGGGCTACCAAGGCGTAGTCTTCCCCGAGCTCAGTCTTCGGTTAGTCCCCGGCTTAACGGAGAGTTTAAAATGCTGAGATGGCTCTGAATCGGCACCGTAGGAAGAGAGGGAGGGGTTTTCCGGTCCCAGAAAGAATCCCACTCCAAACAGTCACATAAACACGGCTGCCTCTGGTAACCATTTTCATCTTTTGGGAGGATCAGGGACTCTGCCACAGACCCCCCCCCCCCGCCATGTAAACATCCGTGTCAACAATACTCCTGTGTGTGTGTGTGTGGGGGGGGGGGGGGGGTGTCTCCTGTTTGATGCTTCTAAAACAGTCCTGCCCTATATTGCCCCAGAAAGAAAGGGACACTGACAGCAGGACACATTTCCTCTTTTTTCTGTTTCATTGATTTGACTCATTTCTGTCATCACATTGTTCCAGTCCCTCCCAGGGTTATGACCTTTGTTCGGCCTCTTTTTGTACGACCTCTCAGTATGCAGTGGCCAGAGGACAGGACAGGACAGAACCGTTTCCGGGACAGCTAGCCGCAGCTCGCGCTAGCTTCTGCCGTGTCCCTGTGTTTTTGATGTGTTCACCTCCCTTTGGGATGATTCCGTGTCCCAAAGATGGATCACTGTGGCCTCACGGGAGCTGGTTTATTCATGTGTGATATTTAAGAGAGGTTTGTAACCAATTCACGAAGTAATTGGCGTGTGTGGCTGTCTGCAGTGCGGCGTGTGTGTGTGTGTGTGTGTGTGTGTGTGTGCAAAAGTGTGTATGCTGTGAGGCGAGATACTGCAGAGTGAACAGGTGGTGAAGTGGAAGAAGACGTGTGTGTGTGTGTGTGTGTGTGTGTAAGGTGGACAGACTGTTAGTTAAAATTCTAGTCATCCTCAGTGTCTCTGCATCCCCACTGAACAGCTTACGTAACGCTGCTCTTTGCTTGATCTCTCCCTCCTTCTCTTCCATCTTTCTAAAT
>JAPMUY010010498.1:77500-100000 GCA_026901105.3 Galaxias olidus
AGCCGGCCGAACGAGCTCACTCTTGCTCTCCAAGCCCATGACATCACTCGGGTTGCCCGGGTAACGCCTGCTGTGAGCGCGTGAGAGGGGCATTCATCTTAGCTGGCCTGGCTTTGTCACTGTCACACACACTTACTCTGATGGCGTGTGTGTGTGTCTCTGTGTGTGTGTGTGTGTGTGTGTGTAAAAGAGAGAGAAAGTAAGAGGGAGAGAGAGTCTCGTTGTGTTTCTGGACACCATCTGAAACTGTAGAGAGAGTCTGGTGTTTTTGGACACTATCTGAAACTCTAGACTCCTCTTTTTCATTTCAGTCTCGAGATTGTGCAAGTTGTGCTAGGGGTTGGGTACTTACTAAAGTATTACTATGAACTATCTCTCGGTGTTCTCTCTTTCTTTTTCTTACTTTCTGCCTCAGCTCCTCTCCTCTCAGTTCCTCTCTCCAACACACTCTATATCGAAACCCCTAATTACCACGAACCCACATAGCCAGATCATTAAACCTCCGTCTGCGCACATTAGTCTCCCCGCGCGGTCGCTGAAGGATGCCCAGGGCTCCTCCACAGTCAGCAGTAACAGGACCACCATGTCTCCCAAGCCCACCACCACACCTGCTGCTGCTGCCGCCGCCAAACAGGAAACCACCTCCTCCACTTATAGGAGCGTTAGGAGAGGTTAGGGAAATAACTACGAGCCGTTTGGGACCCCCCCCCCCCCCCCCCCGGATGGGTGGAGGACCACGCAGTGGAGGGCGAGGACTGCTTCTGCCCTCAGTGTGGGGAAGACCTCCTAGACAGACAGGCCCGGCTAGACCCACTTTCGATGCCAGCATTAGGGTCCCAGCCTTTGAACACAAACACGTAGATGTATCCGTGAGGGAAAACATGTCTAGGTTTCTATACTACTTGACCAGGCTGTATGTTATTGAACCACTTATAGGGAATGTGGGCAGAACCGTTTGGTCACAGGGATAGAATAAGTAGTGCACCTATGGTAAAAAGACTCAGGTTCACACTTATGTGTAACGGATATATGCAGAGGTTGATCAGACTGTGGGAAGCTGAAAATATCTCAGCGTCTCTCTCCCTCTCCGTGTAGCTCCCCTTCCCCCCGCTGTCTCTCCCGGACACATTGCTGCCATACCAGCACCCTGAATCCCCCCCCCCCCCCCCCCCCGCTCCTCCGGTGTGTTAAAGTGTGCTTAGAGAGAGAGACTAGAGCGCGAGACTAGAGTGCTTTCTTCGTATAAAGATTATAAACGACCGGGGGCTTCGAAACCGGCAACGAGGTCTTCAGCTGCAGTCTCCTTGCCGGGGTTGTACGGTTTTTGTACACACCCTCCGAAGGTGCCAGGGCGCGAGAGCAGTGCTGCTTATACGACAGAGCGAGAGAAAGTGACACATTCGAGAGAGACTGAGAGACCGGGGAGGGGCAGAGCAAAGAGAGAGAGAGAGATTTCTAGTTTCATCGGATGATTTGAAATCGCATTTGGAATTACGCTTGATTTAAATGGATACGCCGATCAATGTGAAGGAATCTAAAGAACAACTATTCTTTTTAGTTTGAGATTTTTTATTTGGAGTGCAACTGAACTTCTTGTCATCGGCGGGATCTTGTCAGCAATCATGTATGTATTACAAGCGTTTCCTCTGTCCCACTCATCAACTGTCAATATTATGCTTTATTTCATATGATATTTTGATTACCGTTTAATTAGACTACATTGTAAGTGTCTGCAGTTTAAAAGGTGCACGTGAGAAAAACAATGTCAAAAGTAATTCCATACAATAACAATGCAGCTCATGCAGAATTTATTTTTTGAATATTTATTTATGTCAGCAGTCTAGATATAGGATAACAAACAAATATATATTATCAAGTAGACAGGAGAGAGCAGTTTGTTTTTCGATCGAACTGTGAAGCTAAGAGAAGGGTCTGCTACAGTTGCTGCGTCGTCACGGCATGACAAAGACAACCTTGTGAACCAGGCCTTTGTTTGAATATTGAAATGAATGCAAGAGAAATGCCGGGTATACATGGGTAGTAATGTGTCAAGCCGCGGGAAAAGAATCTCCGGCTTTCTCTTGTGTGGAGCATGGGTCCTGTCTTGAGAGAGTCGCAGACACTGGAGTAGGCAAGCCGACTCCCATGCGCAGTAGCACTCAGCGAAACACGCGAGCAGCGTGTTCTTTTGGCTATTAGATACATTGTAACAATGTTACAGATTATCAGTGTTGCCGGTTGTCTGTGGATGAACAAAGTGTATGGTTGCACTGTGCCGTGTGTTGTTATCGTAATGGCAAAGTGTGCTCTCTCTCCCTCTCCTTCAACCCTGTCTTAGATGGCTGAGGTCCATTAGAAGCTAATCCTCCACAATCTAATCCTTCTGTTGACTTTTTGTCCAGCCATGCAAGGAAATGCAACAATTTGTCTTTACCCCCCCCCCCACCTTTCTCATGTCCAACTGTTAGTTACTTGAGAAGAATTCTATTTTTACCAAGCCACAGACTAACTATTGCACGGCACAGAAGAGAAAACCGAAAGTCCAAAGCATTCTATAACTGGGGTAAAAAAACGACTGTAGGCTTTTGTAGTCCCTTTACAGCGGATGATTGACAGAGACAGTCCAGACACGTGGTCATGAGAGCAGTAATACAACACTGCCGGGGCAGGAGAATGATTCATTCGGGTGTTCTTTTTCAGAGCCCGATTAGCGGCCACAGCGTCTAAAGCCTGTGTGCTCAGGCCGCTGTGGTGACCACACGCAGAATATCAGTAGGGGTTCTCCCTGCCTCACTGTACTGTCCATCCAAAGGGTTCTCCCTGCCTCACTGTACTGTCCATCCAAAGGGTTCTACTGCCTCACTGTACTGCCCATCCACAGGGTTCTCCCTCACTGTACTGTCCATCCACAGGGTTCTCCCTCACTGTACTGCCCATCCACAGGGTTCTCCCTCACTGTACTGCCCATCCACAGGGTTCTCCCTCACTGTACTGCCCATCCACAGGGTTCTCCCTCACTGTACTGCCCATCCACAGGGTTCTCTCTCACTGTACTGTCCATTCACAGGGTTCTACTGCGTGCGTGCGTGCGTGCGTGCGTGCGTGCGTGTGTGTGTGTGTGCGACACTGGACAACTGCACTGAAGCGTCCAGCCAAAAACCTGTCCCAGACCGAGTCGCGGTATCAGTATCCCACTGTAGTTTGTTGGACATGGACAAACCGGTAGGGGGGTGGGGGGGGGGGGTCTCCTGTGGCTTGATCCTCCGGCCTGCTACCTCTCGTCGCCAGCCGAGTGTGGGAACCCGTCTCCTAGCTTTCGGCCTCGCGGGCCATCGTCGCCCGGGCAGGACAATCCGCCCATTGTGCCCCCCGAAGGCGGGTCCCCTGTCAGAGGGCCTAATTTAGCTAATGATCACATCAACGCTGACAATCAGCCTGAAAGAGATATGCAGGGAGGAAAAGAGGAGGGGGAGCAGGAGGAGGGGGAGCAGCAGGAGCAGCAGGAGGAGGAGGAGGGGGAGGACAGGGCGGTGGGAGCTGCAATCATTTGTAAACAGAACCCCGTGCGGGCTCCTGGGCAGAGGGAGGAAGTGGGTGGAGAAGGAGAAGGAGAAGGAGAAGGAGAAGGAGAAGGAGGCCTCCAGACAAAGGTGGAGTTGTCGTCGTCGTCGATGTGGGCAGAGATCATCTCGGCGTTTCTCTTTCGAAACGCGAGTCGCGGGCTCCTTTTTCGGTTTTTGAAACAACAGCAGCAGCAGCAGGAGGAGGAGGAGGAGGAGTCGGGGGAGGAATGTGTGGCCGTCCTGAGGTGTTCCTCCCTCCCTGCTCTCCTGGCCCCACCGTTGTCCTTCGTCCGGCTGGATCCAGTGTCAAGGTCAAGGCGCTGTTCCGGCCCGCTGGCTGCTCTCCCAGCCTCCTGGCTATGGAGGAGTCACAGCTTCTTTGAATGAGTAAATCAAATCTCTCTCTCTCTCTCTCTCTCTCTCCCTCTCCCCCCACAGGGGCCAGGTGGCCTCGTGTTCCCATGCCGTTACGTAACGGGGGGGGGGGAAGAGATGTTCGACGTGGCACGAGTCGGCAGCACCTGTTTTGTGTTTACTTTGCGAGTGAGAGGACGGACGGGAAAGTGTGTTTGGGGGGGGGGGGGGGGGGGGGGGCTTGTTTTAGAGGTCCTGCAGGGATTGTAGAGAAACATAAACTACGCCAACTGACTTCAGAGGGGCCGCATAGTCTTTCCTATGGGGGTGGTGTGTGTGTGTGTGTGTGTGTCTGTGTCTGTGTGTGTCTCTGTGTGTTAGAGAGAGGGACCAGACCATAAACTGAACAGCCCCTGTAGGGGAGCCAATGCCCTAACATTCTATTCCCAGCATGCCCTCTTACTGCGGACCACAGCAGAGTGTGTGTGTGTGTGTGTGTGTGTGTGTGTGTGTGTGTGTCTGTATGTCGGAGCTTAATGACTTCCTATGGCCGCATGTACTTCCTGCTGGAGCCGAGCAAACAGCCAATTAACTTTCAGCACTTTCTGACACTAACTCACTCAGACCCACACGCACACAAACGCATTCAGACACAGACAGTGTTCAGTCCGTACCGTTAGTCGGACCACAAAGAACCACGCCAAACCGAGATCAACCGGACTTTTCCTCCGCTCCGGTATGGCCCCCGTTCTGTTCTGTGCGAGAGAGCGGCTGAGAACACAACCCCCCCCCCCCCCCGTGTTGCCCCGGTGTTCCTGGAACAGGAAGCTGACGGCGTCGTCGCCATGGGGACGACTTTTCACCGCCGTGCCGTGTCACGGAGCTGCACTCGCGCGCCGTTTGGAGGTGGTGGTTGCGTGGGCTCCGTGGTTTGAACGTCTGTCGGGGCGTAGCGAGCGAGAAGACGAGTTTCTTTGGATGCTGCTGCACAATGACCAGATGCTACGTGCTATAGCCACAGCAGGGATATAGCTATATAGCAGGGGACAGAGTTTTACTGGTAGACCATGACAGGCTGATGGGCATGGCGCTGCAACCGGTAGCTGTCTTCCTCGTGATGACAGAAGCGGTTTGCGTGTGTGTGTGTGTGTGTGTGTGTGTGTGTGTGTGTGTGTGTGTGTGTGTGTGTGTGAGGATGGAATACTGTATCATTATCATGGCGGGCTGTTATTTACCGAGCAGCTGCAATGGATGACTCCGCCTTTGACATCGCGGGGCAAGGACAAGTTTGCGCACACACACACACACACACTCACACACACGTTCGAGCTGAATGTATTCACAGATGTCCTGTGGCTGCGTTGCAGAGACGGCTGTTTCTACAAGTGCTCAGCCCAATGGTTATTACACAAACAAAGCAGTGTTTAACCAAGTGAACAAAGTGCAAGCTGAGACAGACAGATTAATCCAGAGTCCACAGAAGAGCTAACAGGCTCTGGAACACTGGTACCAGACCAAATCGGCTGGATCTGGGGCTTTGGGGCTTTGGGGCTTTGGCGTCGGCTGTGAACTGAAACTACAAATGGCATTTTGCTAAAGGACTTTTTTGCTAAATACTTGGAATTATGCTTGGAACGATTTGATCGATTTCCTTGTTTTAGTTTCTACTTTTGTTGCCAAGTACCTAGTCTCACACATGAGAGGGAGTGTGCTGGTGTCTTATCAAAATACCATGACACACACAGGTGCTTTAGGACAGAGATTCCCTCAGGCAGGCTTATCAGGCATGGGATCATTTCCTCCTGACGATTCTATCCCTCTCCCTCTCCCTCTCCCTCCCCCTCTCCCTGTCTCTCCCCCCATTGTTTCTCCAGCTCTCTCTCTCTCTTTCTCTCCTTTTCCTTCTTGTACCTACAGTCCTACGCACATTATGTACCTCCAGCCTCGGGCCTCAAACCCCTTTACCCCCCCCCCTCCCCCTCTCTCTCCATCTCTATCTCTCTCTACTCCTTCCTCCCGCTCTTCCCCGTGTGTCAGGCATTGAACGGACCACAGCCCCATAGCGTGTCCACACGCCGCCTCTATCTGTCACCTCGGCAGCTGGCAAGGCATCATGGGTAGTCGCTAAGCGGCTTAGCACACTGTCCCCAGCAGGTGAGTCTGAAGGAGCAGAGCGAGAGAGCAGATAAAAGATGAGTGGAGAGTGTAAGAGAGCTGAGAGAGGGGTAGTGTTTGTGAAGAAAATGTCCAGCGAGATAGACGAGTGAGGCTTGTTGACTTGTGTGTAACATCAGAACCTCTTGTCACACTCTGAGATCGGGGAGCAAGACTGAGCCTGTCCGTGTAATAGCTGGGTCGTGTGTGTGTGTGTGTGTGTGTGTGTGTGTGTGTGTGTGTGCTCGTGCTCGTGCTCGTGCTCGTGCTTAGGCCTACAAAAGCTGTTTTCCCTCAGCGTTCGCAAGGTTGCACATCTGAAAGGAAGCCGCTGTGTTCGTTCCCAGGACGTTCAAGCCCTTATCCTTGCTCACTCCTCCTGTCCTCCTCCTCCTTCTCCTATGTGTACCAGTGGGCTATGCCAGCAATGTCACCCCCTCAGTGGGTAATCTCCTTCTTAAGGGCTGTAGCTAACGCATCAGGAAAGCACGGTCAGCAAGGCGGTGGGAGAGATCGGCGCACTCTATACTCATCCCATAGCTTAGACGTCTCCTTCTATCCTGTCAGTTTGAGGTGAGGAGGTTCTCCTTTGCCGCTCTCCTCCCTGTCAGTGGGACTGTATGACGGGGGGTACCTGTAGCCCAAACGACTCGGGGGGGGGGGGGGGGGGGGGGATCTGTCGTTGCCCCGTTTGCTTAACAGGAAGAGGACGCTCTCCTTTTTGAGCGGTTGACATTTATCTTGTCAGCTCCGCGTCCCTCTCGTTGAGAGAGAGAGAGAGAGAGAGAGAGAGAGAGAGAGAGAGAGAGAGAGAGAGAGAGAGAGAGAGAGAGAGAGAGAGAGAGAGAGAGAGAGAGAGAGAGAGAGAGAGAGAGAGAGAGAGAGAGAGAGAGAGAGAGAGAGAGAGAGAGAGAGAGAGAGAGAGAGAGAGAGAGAGAGAGAGAGAGAGAGAGAGAGAGAGAGAGAGAGAGAGAGAGAGAGAGAGAGAGAGAGAGAGAGAGAGCGAGCGCGCTGGCCGCTGGCCGCTGATGAAGATTCTTACCTCACAGTTACGGCAGCGACACACACCTGAAACTGGTCACCGTCATAAAACGCTCATGAAGCCGTAAAGGGAATGATGACTCACTCCCTTGCGTCCCGATGACCCACAATTCAGTTGTCCAAACAAGATTGCAGCGTGCCACACCAACAGCCCACGTATACGGGTGAGTCATCCTGGCCAACGGCCGCTCCTGGCCCACACAGAGCGGGGACTAAAAATAGCCTGCCCGTCCCAGAGGTGTGCCCCCCCCCCCCCCCCCCCCCCAGGGCGTGACCTTTTAAGGACTCGTAATGCCTTTCGCAGATCGGGGTCACTCTCAGGTGTCACAGATGACCCGAGGACTGATGTGTGTGTGTGTGTGTGTGTGTGTGTGTTTTGGCGTGTGGTGAGTTTCGGACCCTGCGTGGAGAGACGCGTCGTCGAGGCCTGTTTCCCCAGACGGGGGTCGCTCAGTCCCGGGCCGCGCGGCCCCTCCGGAGCGCAGGCCGGCGGTGAGTCACTGAGCAGAGTGGCGGCGGGCCGGGCAGGACAAACAACAGGGATCTTAGCCTGGCGCTCTGATTGCGGAGCGTCCCTTTTTTTTTGTTTCTCTCCATGGTAACAGAAACACATGATTACGCGTCCTGCCCTTGTGTGTTCCGTCGTAAGGGGGAATGCTATTGGTCACTTTGCGTTCCACATGGTAAAGCCAATCAGCCAAGCGAGGATAATTAGAATGCTGCTGCTGTTGTCCTGTGTCGAGAAACTACACACTGGGAATGTGCTGAAGTGATTCCATAATGGTCTTTGTCGTTTTTACCACAGAAGCAATTACACCCTAATTACGGGATTAAAATACACATTTCCTGGATAAAATGTTAGACAGGGGTGAGGGAGAGCTCCACCTGCTAAGCTATACGGACATTTTAGCTCATGTATGTCTTAGCCTGGTGGTAAGAGAGGTATAATTGATGTTTTGTCAGGTGAATTACCGTATGCATTGTGCTCCGTGGAGCGAGCTAGCAGCGCTGTAGCGATTAGTACAGTAGTATGTGTTAGTGAGCACCCTAGTGACTGCTAAGCCTCTTATTGGACAGCTGGAGATTAACCAGGAAGTCCCGTGTTCAGGGGTGCCGTAGAGCCAGGTGGCACTCTGTCCACACACACACACACACACACACACACACACACACACACACACACACACACACACACACACACACACACACACACACACACATTGTCGAAGGAGTGTAGCCATGCTTTCCCCAGGTCACCACATGCACGCACACTCACACACGCGCACACACACACACACACGCACCGCCTCTGAGTTCACTAGTGAGTCGGACATACCATGGTCAGACCAACCAGGGTGGCGTTTCGTTGGAGCCACGGCAGCTCTGAGCGGGTGACGGGGCTTCCAGGAAGCCTCTGGTCTGTCAGTGCGAGTGACCCAGTGCCAGTCTGAGGGCGCCGGGCCAAGTAGCCGGGGAATTCCAATGTCCTCTCCTGAAGTTACGGCGTTGCCTTAGGCCACGCGAGGAGAAGCCTCATCCGTGGCCCGCAGCTACGTCGACGGGAAACGTTTGAGCCTCGGGTCGGCGACCGGCTCCAGACGACGGAGTGCCCCTGCCCCTCGTCGGAGCAAGCCGGCCGTCCCTAACGGAGGTGGGAGTCGGTTAGAGACGGTCTCTTCCCTGGTCTCTCGTGTCACCGCCGTTTTCAGGACGGCATGCCTGGGCGGGTGGCGTAGGAGGGCAAAGGTCAGGAGGTTAAGGAGGAGACGGAGCTATAGAGGCCTTAGAGAGGGACGCGGCCGGGGGCTTGTCCCGTCGACGGGGGAGCAGCTGTCTCCGCGCCGGCCATCACCACCTGGGGCTTATGAGCTCTGGCAGAGGGGGGGACGGACGGACGACGAACGTGGAGCCTGGCCACTCTTGGGGCTTTGCCGTGCCAGCAAGGGAAAACAAAAAAAAAGTACTCCAGCAGCTCTACGCTAAGCCTCTACCACTCAGCACGCATTTACAGGGACGATAAATTAGGAGGCCTGTTTATGTAGCGGGGCCTCTCTCTCTCTCTCTCGTCCTTATTGGGCAGGCGGACGGCATGCTCTCGAGGAAGAGGGGTGTGTGTGCTGTGAGTGGGGTTTTTATATAGGGGCTATTCACGAGTTAAGAGAGTGGAAGGTACTAGCCTAGTATTATATATGCATGGGCTGATCGAGGAAAGGTGTTCAGATGGTGGTGGTGGTGGTGGGGGGTTACCGTTCCTTGCCACTTGTGTGTTTCACTTTGTACGGGCGTTTCATTTTGTGAGTGTGTCGTTAATCGCAGGCTGGCTCAGTCCTCCAGGCTCATAATGAGGTCTCGCTCGTTTGTGTTTATGTAAGTCTCCCCTTGGCACCTGCTCACAGCGGGCTGTTCCCACCGCCACTTTGGTTAACGTCACCGGGAGACAGGACAGGACAGGAGAAGAGACGCGGAGAATATGAGGGGAACGGAGGGCAGAGAAGGAAAGAGGGAGATAAAAGGGAGTGAAAGGTGAGGGTTATATTATGAAAGGGGGAGCGAGCGAAGAAGGAGAAGCGTTATAAAACCAACCTGTGGTTTGGGGAGGACTAACGGCATGTGGGGAATGGGAGGAATGTGCTCACTTGTGTTTTTTTCTCTCTCTCTCTCTCTCTCTCTCTCTCTCTCTCTGTCTCTCTGTGTGTGTTTTTTTAATCAAGATTGCGGAGGGATGGGCGGGTGGGGGTTGTGTTACAGCGTGAAGGATTCGTTTTCTGTCCGTTAACAACATAGTCATAGTGTCTCTACTGGTACATGTTTGGGTGTACCCGAAAGCTGAGTGAGGCTAAAAGCTGATCGGCTAACTGGGCTTCACGCTGACACCATGGTAGTTTGATCAAGTGAGGGGCAAACTCTGGTCTCTCTTTAAACCTCTTGCGCTCCCTAACACTTTCTTCTCTGCTTTCTTCTCTTTCTGACCCTGTTTTGTTTTATTGATTTGTTTCTTCTGTTAGTGAGCAGGAATCGATATCGACCGTGTGTTTGTGCAGCTGTGTTGTAACGCTCCAGGGTTTGCCTTTATGCTTTTTTGCATAGATGCAAAAATCATCGTGTGTGACTTGACTGCATTATGTTTGTTTAAAGTTTACACGTGACGTTATGTTTTGCAAATTGATATGACACGACCCGACGAGGTGTGTGTGTGTGTGTGTGTGTGTGTGTGTGTGTGTGTGTGTGTGTGTGTGTGTGTGTGTCTGTGTCTGTGTGTGTCTGTCGAGTGTTTGGAAATCATAGTAAGCCTTTCCCCTTCACCTTTTAGTTACCAACCAAAGTGTGTTTGTATGAAAATAAATATAGTACACACGTGTGTGTGTGTGTGTGTGTGTGTGTTTGTGTAATACCGTTGATTCTCATGGACAGGTGTGACAGCATTAACAGACCTTGATGTGATTTGAGCCGACCGCAGTACTTGCCCACCTCTCCATTTTACCTGCTCTGACAGGCCACTAGTCGTGTGTGTGTGTGTGTGTGTGTGTGTGTGTGTGTGTGTGTGTGTGTGTGTGTGTGTGTGTGTGTGTGTGTGTGTGTGACAACGCCGTTATTCCTCAGCTCTCTCACCACCCTCCAGGTTACACTGTATATCAACATCCTCCTTCTGTTTGGGTAGGTTTTTCGTAAGGAAACGCATATCAGCTTCACGGAATATTTCGATGGCGATTCTATAAAAAGACGAATCGTTCGACAGAACTGGCCGGGCAGGAGAGAAAGTAGAGAAAGTCTAGATGAGAAATGGGAGAGAAACATGCTGTCAGTGCCATGGCATGCTGAGTAAAGACGTCCTAATGCTCCAGTGGGATTCCCAGTGAATCAGCAGTTATTCGTCGACCATTTTCTCACAGCCTGACCGTGTGTTGATGCAGCCTGACCTGGTTGGGTTACTCCGTGACTACTGTTCTCGGGTGGGGGGGGGTGGGGGGGATTCCTGATCCCGTCATGTAACAGTTACATCCGTCAAGCATGGACTTAGGAACCGGTAGAAAGTCGGAGGCTGCCTAGGCGGCTTCTCATGGTGCCGTTAAACATGGAGGTTGACTACAGCTATAACGTGGAGGGCTCCGTCCGCTGTAGAGGGGAGGAGAGGGGGATCCAGTCTGCCGGTCTGCTCCTCCAAAAACCTCCACCCGCTGCATTCTACTATTATTACCAATACCAATCAGTCAACTCTTTTGAACATGGCCGGCATCGCGAAGGCCGCTGGGTCGCTAGCGCGAAAGTTTCCGGCATTCTGCAAGGATTTACATTTTACACATGCTGTCGGTCGGGGAATTTTGAGACGCCTGCAGGAAGTTCAAATTGACATTTGTCACGTAAACCCTTGCGGGTGGGTGTTGTACGGTGTCTCTCATTTCACGCGACGACAACTGTAGGTCATTTAGTTTAGACGTGGCGTGCCATAGCTAAGATTCCTCGCTCTGTGACGGAGGCAAACTGTTGCTAGCACACTTTGCTTTTTTTTTACGGCTGTCATCCGCCACCTGCCATAGCCCCCGGAGTCAAACTCCTAATTATTTAATGGTCGACCTTTAGCGTTGTCAGTTGTTTTCTTTTATTTGCTTCAAGGTCGCCGTGGGCTAAACTCTGCGGCGGTAGATCACTTCGTCACAGCCTCCCGGACAGATGGAGTTGTCGTGGAGACTGTCCCCCCCCCCCCCTCCTCCCTGCGGGAGTCGAGCGGTGGCATACTGTCAGAGAGACGGCGGCCTCCTCGCGTGAGGCCAGCCGTTCCAATAGCTACGGAGGGGGGGGGGGGGGTTAGGCAACGAGCGACCGGCTCATTGCCTCTAACAGAGGGGTTGTCACGTGGAGACGGACATAGTTGTGAGCGAGAAGCCATAATTATCGTACGGCTTGTGCGACATCATTGTCTATTTTCTGCCATTGGTAAACACAGTCCTGACGAACGGTGTAAAAAGGGTTGTCTGTAAATAGTCTGTGCTATTACTTCATTTATGAGGTTATAGACTTAAACGAGGCTCCTCTGGTGAAGATATATATTCGTCAAAGTTAATTAACACACAACGTCTGTCCTATGACCTCTGCAGTAGTTTTCCATGTTTCAGTAATAAAGGGCTCCAGCCCCTAGGCAAAGGGCAGTGTACCGTAACGACAGGGCCAGTGATCTCCCTGCCGTCATGTGGCCTCTCAGCCAGGTCAGCAGGTTAAGTAGCCAGCAAGCTGCCCCGCGTCCCCCCCGACATTTCCCATAAGCTTGCCAGGATCTTAGCTCCTTGTGGGATCTGTAGTCTTTAGCACTCCTGCTAGTGTAGTCCCACTGGCAGGATGTGGTCTGTGGATACTTAGGGGGAAAATGCTGGGGGGAAAAGATGCATGTTTGTTTTGTTGGTGAGAGGTCGGTGAACTTTGAACCTCTCTTCCGCTTCCTCTATCTTTCTGTATATATATTTTTTTGCTTTTCTTTTTTCCTTTTTCAAATCTTTCAGACTTGTGGGAGACTTGGATTTCTCCCAAGCGATAAGGATCACATACTTCCGATTTATTTGGCTAAGACACATTTAATCCTTTCTCCTGGAAATGCACGCCCCACAGACAGAGGTTATGACAAACGGCCAGACGGTGTTATCTGCCCGGCGTCTCTAACCCCCTCTCTTGAGTCACCGCGAGGAGACAATGAAAAGGAAAGTTTTTTTCTTTCCCACCATCCTAAGGTTTGTTCCGGTCCGTGTTGATGATACACCTTAGCCATAAAAGCCATAACAACAGTGAAAACACCCGTATTTTCCAGGCGTATGCCTTAGAACCGGATTGAAAACCGCAAACACAGACTGGTGTAAAAGAACTACAAAGATGGCCTATTGTGCTGCCATTAATCTCACAGGCGTTGGATACATTCTGAAATGCATACATGCATAGATTTGTTGCCTAAAAAAAGAAAAGGGCAATGACTGGTAAGTTTGCTATGTGGAGACAGTGTGGAGGGGCAGGAAGACTGATGTCAGCCTGGGAAGAAGAGAGGAAACTAGGGAGGAGGAGGAGGAGGAGGAAGCGTAGGAGGAGAGGGGCTAGGGAGAGGGGGGCACCGCCTTCCCTTTTCCTGGTAGGGCCTGCCTGCGCTGCCACGGCCTCCCTCCGCTCCACTCCCTTCGCTTCCTCTCCCTCCTCCTCCTCCTCCTCCTCCGTATGTTGAAGTAGAGAGAGACAGAGGGGAACATCAGAGTGTCAGCTTTGAAGCAGGGTGAAAAGCAACCGCTTCTTTTTCCCCTCAAGTCCGTATGCGTGTGTTGGGACAGTCCGAGCAGTTTTCGGATCAGGGCCGAGGAGAGGAGTCGACTCGGGGGGGGGGGTCCGGGCCAGGTGCCGTCTCTATCCGGTCCACAGAGGAAGGCTTGAGAGGAGCGACGACCATGTACAGCGGATATGGAGGTAGACCCATTGCTCTTGCGTGCAACACCTAGTTCTGGCCCGTCGAGGGGCTTGCCCTTTTGCTTCCAAAACGACGTTCTGTTTCGGGACAAAAGTAAGCACTGCTTTGTGTGTTGCGGGCGGGCGGGCGGGCGGGCGGGCGGCGTTGTGTTTAGCGTGTGTGCTTTCCTCGGAGAGGAGGCCAGATTGTGGGATGTGTCACGGGGGGGGGGGGTGCGGGGGGGGAGTCGGTGTTTTCTCGGCTTATCAATCGGCAGACAGTGATCACGGTGGTATCTAATCAGTGTTGTTCTCCCTCCACGGCACGCTCCGTGCCTCTCCCTGTTTTGGCCCGTCTATTCCTGGCGTTTCTTTCTCTTTCGGTATGTGTATTCCCTTTTTGTCCGTTTCCCCCTCTCCTTTTGGTTATCTAGCTTGGTGCCTCAGACATGTATGCAGAAAGTGGTGTTAATACTCTGTCCGCATAGGGTCTATGAGCTGACTTGGTTCAGGGTGTATCGTTAGCTGTAGTTTGGTACCGGTGTATAATGTATAGGCCGGGCCCAGTCTTGTTTTTCTATATAGGGTGGCGTGTCTTCATGGCAGTGCCTTCTGAACAGGAAGTCACTCCCTCTTCACCTTCCTGTTTCCTCCTTTGGCTCCTCGGCGAAAGAGGGAGAGAAGGGGGGGATGCAATGAGGCAAGTTGTGACATTGTCTTGGATTGTCCCTCTTGCCTCCCTGTAAAGCTGAGACGTACTGTTTAAGGCCCAAATTCAGCTTTTACCATTGTACTGATAGTTCTTGTTTATTACGTTTTTAAAGGAGCTTTAAAATATGTAACGGTTGGACAGAATAGTACATTAAGAATGACATGAATGTGGTCAGGAGACCTCCCCTGTTTACTGATCATAGTTGTTTAGTTTCTTTTAGGTTATAAGATATGTTTTGACAGAGAGCTGAATTTGTTTGCACAGGGAATACTGTGAGGGGTCTTTGAATCCTCACAGCTGTGCTGACCAGGAGAGAGAGAGAGAGAGAGAGTGCGTGTGTGTGTGTGTGTGTGTTTGGATCCTTGCCGCCTTAACCAGGTGCTCTCTCCAGTTATATTAGGAGGGAGTCCATGTGGGACTGTTCCATCTCTGACAGAGAGAAATGCAGGAAGAGGACGGTAGGAACGAAGAAAAGGCGTGACGGCCCGGTATGTCGGCGGACATCTTTTCAAAAAGGTCAAACATCGGGGTCAGACCTTTAGCATTCTTTAGCTTAACTGCCTCTGGACTAGATATTACGGTAAGAATAATTCGAGTGGTGTGCAGTTTGTGGAGTCCCGCAATGATTCTTCCCTCCCTAAAGCATGAGTCTTATGCAATGGTAACATTAAACCGTTACAGGCCTTTCCCACATTCCTTCCTGGATCTAAGGGAAGTGCCTCGCTCACGTAACTGTCCTTTCATTGTGGCTCCTGAACTGATTCATGGATTAAAACAAACACGCGAACACGACGCCGTTATACTGTCCGTTATCGCTCAGCCGAGTCACTATTACAATGGGTGTTGTCCACGCAATCAAAGAGATATTGAGATATCCCAGGAGGAGCGACTGTTCCAGCGAGTGTGTGTGTGCGTGTGTGCGTGTGTGCGTGTGTGTGTGTGTGTGTGTGCGTGTGTGTTTGTTCTCTAGGAGGAGTGACAGACCCAGGGCTCTGTACCTGGCTCAGTGTGCCTCTGTTGTTCTACGGGGGTTGACCTCCGCGGCGTTGGCCTCTAGAGAACGTGTGAACGCCGGGGCACAATGCCTCGCTCTGTTTACAAAAGCCTTGCAGTGTGCTCCTAAACGTGGTGCTCTCACCTCTCTCTACCCTCCACGTACACCCCCCCCCCCGTACTGCCCAAAACCCCTTTACCCGTGGCATCTTGGCATGTCAGTTTGCCTGGTTCTCTATCCATTCCTGTGGCCCCACACAATGACGTGAAACGTGACCATACCTCTGAGTTTGCATTTCAACTTTATCCACGAGTACTGGCTGATACTTAGCGTGTCAGCGTCGGGGGTCCATGTGTTCCAGGGCTTCTCCCGCGGTCAGTCTGTCTGGAGTGACCCAGTGGGACCTGTTAGTCTACTAGGATCGATAATAGAGGAAGCTCAGGTTTCTACAGAAAGTTGGCTCTGCCACGCTCTGCTGTGTTGATTCTGCTCTGCTCATTTTATTAATGTTTACTACTTTGTCCACGAGATAGACGTACGTGTGTGTGTGTGTGTGTGTGTGTGTGTGTGTGTGTGTGTGTGTGTGTGTGTGTGTGGTGGTTTGGGAGCAGGCCTGCAGCTAGTCCTCTTTCATTTCCCCTACTGTTCGACTGTTGTGTTAGTGTGACGGACATGGCAGTTCCCTGTTTGTTTTGGGTAGTGTGTGTATGTGTGTGTTTGTCCCTGGGCACAGGAGCAAGAGACCCTGTGTGTCTCTGTCATGCCGGGAATGCCACAGCGAGACAGACTGGCTGACCATCAGAGAGTTTGTACACACATGCATGATCTCACGCAAATATTACACAATATCAGTGTATATTAGCACATTATAGTGGCTTTAGAGTTAAACGTTGGGGTGTGGGAGCTCTGAAAGTGTGTGTTTGTAAGGGAGGGGGCTGCGTGCTGGTCCCATGGAGGGCTATGTGTTCTGGAACCATCTAGGTCCGAGGCCTGGCTATTAGAACAATAGGTGTGGTGGCTATCTACGGACAATGTGTGACTCTGGGTGCTCTGCTCTGCTCACACACACACACACACACACACACACACACACACACACACAGTGGAAGCCTATGGAAGGCAGTGGTGTTGTTTATAGGGGCTCAGTAGTTCGGCGGTTGGCACGATTGTGGCCGTGTAATATCTGGGTGGAGTCTCTGCTGGGTCAGGTACTCTCTCTCACACACACACACACACACACACACACACACACACACACACACACACACACACACAGAGGCTTCTAGGACAGACCAGACCGTGAGAGATGGTTAATCCAAATGGAACACAAAAGCCGCAGACAGCCATCAACCGCTGACAGATTTATGGTGGAGAGGGGGCTTTTTCACATTTTCATGCGGCTGGATCCAAGTTTTTTTTCTTGCTGCAGCTGCGGACTATGTCGCCTACATTTTGTTTACGCCAGCCGTGTTTGTGATGATGGCTTTAAGTGGCGGTCGTGGTTCTGATCCGCCTATTATGGGATGTTGAGGCAGGCGGTTGGCCGGAGCGAGGGATGATGTGTCGAATACCAGTGTCTTGCCTGCCCTTCGACACGCACCAAGACCAGGAGCCCCGTCGCCAAGGTGTGTGTGTGTGTGTGTGTGTGTGTGTGTGTGTGTGTGTGTGTGTGTGTGTGTGTGTGTGTGTGTGTGTGTGTGTGTGTGTGTGTGTGTGTGTGTGTGTGTGTGAGTGAGAGAGAGAAAGAGTGGTTGTGTGTGTGATTCTGCATTTCTATTCTTTGAAAAGTTATGCCATTTATTTTGGCCTATTGGAGACCCTTTCCCCCCTGGTTCTCTGCGGACAAATGGCGCTTTGTTCTGTGGAACTTGATGTTGAACTTGTAGAGAGTACTCCCTCTTTTCTCCCCTCTCTCTCTCTCTGTCTGTCTGTCTCTTCGCAGTGTTTGAGGAGTTAGAGGAGGTTAAGTCAACAGGCCAGGCGTCGTGTCAGTCTCACAGACAGCAGCGCCAGCTGTTGGGGAGTTCTCCGGACTAAATTCTCCCCTTTTCAGCATTTCCTGTCAGCACAACACTACTTCCTGCAGAGACGGACAGTTTCCTTTGTAGCTCATGAAATGGTTTTGGGGGTTTATGCGTTCATTGTGAGTTGTGCCTATATGGATAGCTCGTAGCTTAGTTATGTTATTTCATGAAGGGAATGAGTTGTGGCTCCGTGTGGGAAGTGCTTCGATGAAGTTTTGCCCCTGACCGCGGACTCCTCTTCCTCCTCTCGTTGTAAATAACCCCTGGGGCTTCGCTAGCTCCCTTCCTGTTGTCACAAACGGACTCTGCGTCCGTCACAAAGGATAGAAGTCTACGAAAGGTTGAGTAAAGAATACGTTTACTGGAGGAAACATGTTACTGTAAGTGAAGTCAGCAAGATCTTATGCAGTGTGGATGGATGAGGTAATATTGTAGTGCAGCGTGTTGTAAAGTGTTACCAAGCCAAGAGAGGGAGGCTCGTCATAGGTCACACTATAGATAGTCTTAGGATGACCTCTGGACACGGCTATACCCTCCCCCCCCCCCCCCCGACAAGAACGAGACTGGCCTGACCAGAGATAGTGTCTCGCTCTAGAAACACTGGCAGGAGACTGACAACAAAGATATCATTTAAGCGGAGGTGTGATTAATGGTAGACACTTTTTTTTTTTACATGAGTACATGACTGTCACCCCCACAGGTTCAGTTCATTTCTATTGTTCCACGGCCATTTTGTTTTTTAGGATGGGCGGTGTGAACTCCTTTGGTGAGCCTTCGCGGCTCCGTTCCCAGGGTGGAGGTGTTGTGGGCCATGTGTTCGCCCACGACCCCCAGACAGCGTCTGTTTCTCTGGGCCTGTTCTCCGGCTCTGTCAGCCAGCCACCCGGGGGTGTGGGTTTAATCCAGCCTTTCTTGTCCTATCAAAGCAAGGCTTGTTGTGGGTGGCCGTGTTTGTCTATCTATCTGTGTCTGTGTGTGTGTGTGTGTGTGTGTGTGTGTGTGTGCGTGCGTGTGTGTGTGTGTGCGCACGCGCGCCACCCCAGTGACAATGTGCTCAGTGTATCCTGGAGCCAAGTCTGATGACGGATGATAAACTCTCTGTGCTCACACACTGTTTATCTGACTGACTGCCGTGGAAACTCCCCATCTGCTCTTCCCTCTCCTCTCTCTCTCTCTCCTCTCTCTCTCTCTCTCTCTCTCTCTCTCTCTCTCGTTTGGGGCGCGGTTATTCATAGAGTTGTTTTTTATGTACATTTCTTTCTCTCACCCTTTGTTCCTTTTTTTATTTGTCTATTTTTTTGTTGGCTCCTGTTATGTTTACTGTGTCTTTGTCAGTGGGTCACTCTCCTTTATTCCTGTTCTCTCTCCCTCTCTCTCTGTCTTTTTATCTCTCTCTCTCTCTCCTATCGCAAGTGTACAGTGCTTAGCTGTAGAGGAAGTGTGTAGGGGTGGTAGTGATGTGGATTGACGGTAATACACAGTAGTGATGTTCTCTGTGTGTGTGTGTGTGTGTGTGTGTGTGTGTGTGTGTGTGTGTGTGTGTGTGTATTATAGGCCTCCATGTCTCAATGGCAGTAACCACAAAACACACAGACACACACTCTCTCACCTCCGTGTACAGGAAGAGGGAGGGCAGGTGGAAACCATTGCACAGCGTCATGGCTCCCAAGCATTAAACAGGCCCATGTGTTATGGATTCTCTGCTTGATAGAAAAGGTAACGGGCAGTTTGTGTGCTGCCGGAGAGGCTGGCGGCACGAGCCGAGGAGTGGCTCATGGGACTGTTGTTCAAACTCCAGCCCGCTGCGACATCCAAGTCTAGTCGACTTCAGAGTACATCTTTCCAGTGGTGGCATGGCCTGGTTATTTTGAATTTGAGGGGCTTTTTCTGGATCTGCGCTTTCTCTGAAGTTGTGAGAGAGCTCAATGGCTTCAGGCGTTTCTGGGACACTTTGATTTTTTTTCTCTCCCGTGATCTATGAAAGCATTCTCACTGCTCCCTCCTAGTTCAATAACTGAGCATTAGTTAAAGCAATTCCCCTCCAGCACCCTCAACTCTTCCTTCTGCCAAAAGGAGACCCTCCAGAGTGTGTACATCCACAAGCTTCCTGTCTGTGCGACTTCTGAACACTTCCCTCCGTTGTATTCACTGTTGCAACCTATGAATTGTTCCCCCTACAGGGAGTACCTCCAGAGCAGTGTCCATTATGTCATTGCGTCCTCTAAACTCTAAATCCCCTGCTGTGTTTGTGGTGGTGTAACCTCTAAAGACGTCCCCTTGCTGTGTTTGTGGTGGTGTAACCTCTAAACCCTTCCCCCTTCAGGGAGTGCCTCCAGAGCAGTGTCCACTATGTCATTGCGTCCTCTAAACTCTAAAAGCCCTGCTGTGTTCGTGGTGGTGTAACCTCTAAAGACGTCCTCTTGCTGTGTTTGTGGTGGTGTGACCTCTAAACCCTTCCCCCTTCAGGGAGTGCCTCCAGAGCAGTGTCCACTATGTCATTGCGCCCTCTAAACTCTAAACCCCCTGTTGTGTTCGTGGTGGTGTAACCTCTAAACCCTTCCCCCTTCAGGGAGTCCCTCCAGAGCGGTGTCGACCATGTCCCTGTCCGTGCGTCCGCCGCGGCGCCTCACCTCCAGGTCCATTACTAGGAGCCAGTCCTTTGCCGGGGTCAACTCCTACGACAAGTCCTATAGGTGGGTGAGACACACACACACATACACACACGCACACACACACCAAGTACAGTACAGCTTCCTGCGACAGACCTTTCATGCAACATGCACTAACTCACCGTTCACATCAAACACAAACACACACATACAAACACCACATGATTCCTACAACGAACCCCACAGCTGGGCGTAAGACACACACACACACACACACACACACACACACACACACCTCTGTCAGACTGAGTGTCTGCTGTGGAGCCCCACCTGACAGGATGTCCTGTAAGCTCTGCATTTCCTCTGCCTGACTACTGCTGGAGGGCGGGGTGCGTGCGTGCGTGCGTGCGTGTGTGTGTGTGAGTCTCAGTGTGTTTATACACATGGGAAGATTTCATATTTGCTTGTCCTTGATTATAATAGATAACATATTGCAAATGTTGGGGAGAGAATCTCGGTCTACATCAGTCAAATGCCTTTTCTTTTTATTGGAACTGTGAGACCTATTTATGTTGACTAGTAGCTTGCAGATATAGATGAAAGTGGACACATCTTTCATCACTCTCGCAATCTCTCATCACTCTCCTGTGTGTGTGTGTGTGTGTGTGTGTGTGTGTGTGTGTGTGTGTGTGTGTGTGCGTGCGTGCGTGCGCGTGCTTCGGTCTGGTGTAATAGAGTCTGTCTAGATTTGGATCAGATGTCAGACTTCATAAAGCAACGTATCGATTCAACCATAGCTCCATGCATCTAAATGATTTCCTGTCGTCGCCGTGGTTTCAGGAACCTTTCGGTGTTCAGCACTCCAGGGCTCCACAGGAAGACGTCTCGAGCTAGTAGGATGTTCAACATGTCCGTCAAATCCCCGCCTCCTAAACTGCCTCAGCCCGAACGGCTGGACGAGGTCTACAAGGCCCTGAAGAAGGGACTGCAGTGAGTAGAGACACACACACACACACACACACACATGCACGCACACACACACACACCCACCCAAGGAAACATACAAACACACGAACGCGCACAGATACATGCACTCAAGAGGAAACATACACAGACAGGCACACCATATATTTCACAGCCAGAGGGATTGATCTCTTGTCTTTGCTCGTCTTCAGGACTTATCTCCACGTCCACCAGATGGAGCTGGACGGACTGAGCCGACAGATGAGAGAGTCCAAGAGGAACTCCAGACTGGTGGGTACACTACACCCTGCATACTACGCCCTATGCCCTACATAGTGCACATTGTAGCCTTCACTTAGTATGGTAAACACTGATTAGAGAGTCCAGTCAGACTGGTGGGTACACTACACCCTGCATACTACGCCCTGTGCCCTACATAGTGCACATTGTAGCCTTCACTTAGTATGGTAAACACTGATGAGAGAGTCCAGTCAGACTGGTGGGTACACTACACCCTGCATACTACGCCCTGTGCCCTACATAGTGCACATTGTAGCCTTCACTTAGTATGGTAAACACTGATTAGAGAGTCCAGTCAGACTGGTGCGTACACTACACCCTGCATACTACGCCCTGTGCCCTACATAGTGCACATTGTAGCCTTCACTTAGTATGGTAAACACTGATGAGAGAGTCCAGTCAGACTGGTGGGTACTTCTGTACCCTCCGTGCCTCTCTGTACACAGTGTAACTTTAGAGGGGAGAGTCCAGGAAGAACACCAGACTGCTGTGTGCTCTGCCATGCACTCCGTAGGGCTACAGATTACACATAGTGTACAGTACATATCGTTCCATTTTCTTAGTCTGAGAACACCAAGGGGAGAGTCCAAAGGTAGCTTGTACTTTTCGCTAGCTCCCCGACTTATCCTGTTAATACCCTTTATTTTTGCAGGAAAACCTAAATGATTCTATGAACATGACTGTAAGTTTCCTCCAGCTGGCTAGTACTCTCACACGGGTGTCCCCGGGCTGGTGTCTTTCTGCGTTTTCACGCCCCAGGGCCGGGCCGAGCTAAGCTGAACTGGGCCAGTTTGTTTGCCCGTTCAAAATACTCATTTTGGCAGTGCTGTGGTGTGAAAAGACCAATATTCTTAACAAGATGTCCGGGTTGTTCTGGTTTAGTCAGAGGAACGGATGGGTTGCTCCAACTACAAAACATGAACTAACATGATGCTTGGAAATCTACCATTTATTTTATTACTAACATAATTGAATAAAGCGATCGCAAAATAATTGGCTGTGGCATGGGATTCCCACCTAAAGTCCCAAATGAGATGCGGAGTGAAAACAAATTCCTTCAGAATGGTAGATTATGAGCGTTGGATTACGTTATGGATGTCTTCCTAAACCTAGGGTTAAGCCCCATTGTTTAAAGAGCGCACCATATGGACAGAAGCAAAGCCTTCTCTCTTATGGCGCGGATCCACCGATGGGCCCCAGAGATTACACTGACAGCTACGGGTGTCTGGGTGACCGGGTTATAGCCACGGGGGGTTGACGAGGGCCTCCGCCATCTTGACACCGATACTGACACTGTGACCTTTCTCGTTTCTCCGCAGGGCTTTCTCTATGAACTGGACAAGGTGAGTGGAAGCCGTTCTCACGCCGACAGGAA
>JAPMUY010010498.1:102500-120183 GCA_026901105.3 Galaxias olidus
TAAACTCAATGAGAGGGGCAGGTCCTGCCCACACACGAGCTGGATAAAGTGTATGAATAATGTGTATGAATAGGATTCTCCCATGCTTAATAAGGGAGAAATGTCTCTAACGCACCTCTCCCTTCCCAGATAGAGGAGCTCTACGAGGCCTACTGCATGCAGCGGCGCCTGAGAGACGGAGCAGACAAGATGGTGAAGGCCTACACCGCTTCCTCTAGCAGCAAGGAGGCGCGGGAGAGTCTGTCCGAGGCCAACAAGGGCTACAAGGAGTACACCGAGGTATGGAGGGAGGGAAGGAGGGAAGGAGGGAAGGGGGGGGTGTGAGAGGAGGGAAGGGTGAGAAGATAGACGAGGGCGACAGAGAGAGGAAGAGTGTGATACACGGTGGTGCGTGTCTTCCTCGTCCGGCCCCTAGTCCCGTCCCGCTCAGACCCTACAGCCCGTCCCGACCACTGCGCTCTGCCACTGGATGTCGCCTTGTTGCCCCCTCAGTCCGCGGAAGGGACAGCCTGGCACCTTGTTCACGACTTTTCTCTGTCCTTGTCCCTCAGTGGTGGAATGACCTCCCCACGAACATTAGGACGGCAACATCTTTGTTCACTTTCCTCCGAAACTTGAAGACTCACTTGTTTCGACTGCACTTCGGCTCCTGAATGTGACATTGCGTCTAGCAAGCACTTCTACTTGATATACCATGTAATTGGTTGCACTCACAAATGTTTATTTTAAATTTTTTAAATAAAAAATCTTTTTTTTTTAATTTGGTTTAAAGGTTTTGTTAATTATCCTGATGTCTAATGTAGCACTTGCTTAGCACTTATCTAGATTATTAAGCCAGGGATGCACTTATGTTCTCTACCTGACTTGTAGTTTTTACCATTATCTTTTGGAGTCACAATTTTTGTAAGTCGCTTTGGATAAAAGCGTCTGCTAAATTAATGTAATGTAATGTAATGTAGTTTCAGTCCGCCCTCCCTCGTGTCTTTCATTTGACCTTGGAGGTCAGACAAAGGTCACAGGGACAGGGAGGGTTGCAGAACATGCGAACGCAGCCTGGGAACCGAGAGTTAAGCGAACGAGTCGGCTGCAGGGGGGGGAACCTGAATCACACCGAGCGCCTTGTTTCCTGTCCCCTCCACAGCTGGCCCGGGGGGGGAAGACAATGACCTTACTGTTGACCTGCCAGTGGTCCCCTTTGAACTCTCCTTTCATCTCTCTTTCTGTCCGCCCGTTTCTCTCTTATGACTACCCCATCCTCGTCCCCCTCTTTATTCATTGTGTTGTCTTTTCTCCCTCTCTCCCATTCCAGAACATGTGCGTGCTGGAGAGTGACTTGGAGAACCAGCTGGGGGAGTTTCACATCAAGATGAAGGGTAGGGGATGACATCAACCCGCCCACTGATTTATTGATCAGAGAAACTCGTTTATTGGTTCAGACGGGTGATTTATGACAGTGAGCTCCCCCTGCCCCCCCCCCCTCCCTTCTCTCTCTCTCTCTTTCTCTCTCTCTCCCTCTGTCTCTCTCTCTCTCTCTCAGGTTTGGCAGGCTTCGCTAGGCTTTGTGCTGGCGACCAATATGAGGTCAGTGACATACCCTTTTTCCTTTTGACATGCATTGACAGGAAGTGATTTGGTTTGTGTGGGTGCCCAGCCTGTTAGTATGACAGCGTGCTGTGACGCTGTGCTCTGCAGATCTTTATGAAGTATGGCCGCCAGCGGTGGAAGATGAGAGGGCGGATCGAAATGAACGGGAAGCAGGTGTGGGACACGGAGGACATGGTCTTCCAACCGCTCATAACCGAGTTCCTCTCCATCAAGGTGAGACACACACACACACACACACACACACACACACACACAAACACATACCCCGATAATAAAGAAATACTGTATAGATACTTACTTTTTGTATTAATGTGTGCGAGTCCTATTTTAATCAGTCACATCTCAGGGATTTACTTCATAATCCAGCTCACTCGTTAATTAGGTGTTTGCTCAGCTCATGTGTTGGCTTGGTGTCGTTTCCTAGGTGACGGAGCTGAAGGGCATCACCAATCACGTGGTGGTGGGGACCGTCTCATGCGAGACCAAGGACCTGTTCACCGCACTCCCCCAGGCCGTTGCCGTGGATATCAACGACCTTGGAACCATCAAGCTCAGCCTGGAAGTCACCTGGAAGTAAGTGCTGTCAATCAGTCAATTAGTAGAGCGATGAATCAGACAGTTGCCCAGGGAAACGGCTTCTATCAAAGACTGACGAGATACTCCCTGTGACAGTTCACACAGATACTATCTGTAGATTATGTGGTTTATCAATCCGCGCATCTACCTTTCACTCTGTTTTCATTTTCTCTACCAGTCCGTTTGATAAGGACGACCTGGCATCGACGGCGAGCACGGTCAACAAGGCAGCGACTGTCAACAAGCGCTTCTCCACCTACCTGCCTAACCAGAGTCCCCCTGACACCCCGTCGCTACGCGAACAAGCCTTTTACGTGAGTCACTCGCTCGCTCAACAGCCTCATGTGAAGTTCCTCGTCGGGGTCCGGACCCAGTCCAGTGTTTTGTTAGCTCCAACAGAGAAATGAAACATAGAAAGAAACAGGAAGAAAGAAACAGTCATTTGTCCGTTTTAAATTTAAAACTGTTGCTTTTAAACCCAGGTATAACGGAATCGCATGGTCATTGAATTGTCCATAATGGACCCTAACTGTATCCCCCTGTACCCCATAGAAATAACTGCTTCTCTCATGATGTTCCTCATTCATTTATCTTGGTGTGGTGATCACACACACTTCACACAGGTAGTTGAGGTTAGAGGTGTGTCTCTATATAGTCTAAAGGCGGCGCGTGTCATCTTAGTGCTCAGGTGTGTTTAGTAGCCTAGCCGTGATGTGAGGTGGCCGACAAGGTTTACGGCTCCGGCCGTCGGTTCTGGTTCTGGTTCTGATGCTGTGGTGTTGTTGTGCCCGGCCCGGCCCCTCAGGCGGGGAGCACGAGGAGTACGTCCAGTAAACAGCGCTGGGCCTTGCTGGACATGTTCCGCGACACGCTGGCCAACGGACTGAGCCAGAGCTGCTCCTGTAGCGACGTGTCCTCCGTCAAGCCCGCCAACCCGCCCACGGTCGTAAGTTCTGGTAGAACCGTAGATCCCACCCGCTAGGGGGGCTGTTAGAAAAGAACCTAGAACCTCGTCTCATCCTGTCTTGACAAAGAGTCCCTCCCGAGTCGTCTAGTAGAACCTTGAGTAGAGTAGAGTGGTAGTTTTTGTTGTTGTACAACAATAGATTTAGTGTGTCGTTAGTAACATGTCATGTTGATAGGTTACCCTCAGTCCCTCCTCTGTATCTGTGTCTGAATCGGAAAAAAGGGGGCCTAGCGACGTGGCTAGTTTGGCCTGCTAACGTAGAGGGTCAGACAGAAGGGCCCGCCCAGGGTTCTGTTCTGGTTCGGGGAGGGGGGTGATCCGTTACGTTGCAGCGGCGGGTCAGTGGAGCTGAACAGAGCCGTGTGGCGCCCGGGGGCGGCAGCGCGCCACAGATCAATGGGAAGTTGATTAGAGGGAGAGGGCCCTCCCCCCCCTCAGCCAGCCAGTCAGTCAGTTAGGGAGCTGGATGGGGCCCGTTAAGTGGCAGGGCCGCCTGACTGGGCAGAGCGCCAGGGTTCCAGCTCCCTGGTTGTCTGAGAATGAGTGACTGGCACTGGTTCATGAGACGAGCCCGACCCCTAAAACCCTCACGTGGGTCTCTTTCTGCTGGCCCGTCTTTCTCCAATTGATTTCCTCTCAAGAATTTTGACTTTTACCTTAAGGAATTGTCAAATTCCTGAGATTTAAAGCCAGTGCAAGTGCTATATATACTATCCTATACATAGGACTGTATACTCCCACACTGCTCTCTTCCACCATGCAAGCTTTATTTGAGATTAAATTCCCTTTCTGAAGGACGTGGGTTTAATTGCATGTAGTCTTACCCTCATGGAATCTATAACGCTTGTGCAGACCAATTTGGACGCCCCAGAAGTACACGGTGCACCTTTTCTACTGTGATCTAGGAATATGTAAACGAGCCCTTGGCGCGCTTGTCCCTGGTCTGTCAGTAGTCGTATGGGTCTACTTGTATGAGGCACTCACTGTCCCCCCCCCCCCTCTCTCTCTGTAGAACATGCTGCGTCGCAGCGAGGAGGTGGAGAACGGGACGGCCTGGTCCAACTCCTCCGAGTCGTCGGACGATTCCTCCAGCCCACAGCTCTCCCTAGGGGGGCTACGCAGCTCCTCACACCACCACAAGGTAGGCCACGCATGCAGTCTAACACACACACACACACACACACACGCGTATACCTCGTGTGCCACCACATTTCAACAGTCAGAATTGTACTTTTGGATAGTGTCAGTTTAATTTGCTCTTTGACAGAGTTTAATATCGGTGTGTCTCTCCTCCCCCTCCAGCCATCAGTGACCCCAGACCTCCAGTCCGCCGCCACCACTTACTCTACCCCCAGCCAATCGGGGGACAGGGCCGAGCAGGAAGGGGAGGGGCACGGCAAGGAAGAGGAGGACGCCGGCCGAGCAGGGGGACAGGAGGAGTGCGGCAAGGCGGCGCTGCTGAACGGCCACGGGTCGGGCCGCTACTCGCGGTCGCTCAGCCACATCAGCGAGGGCAGCGCCGACGGCATCCTGGTGCCCGCCCCGCCCGAGGAGACGTCCCAGGTGTCTTGCGTCTCCGTCACGGACATCCACGCGGACGTGGCGGGCAGGACGCGGCCGGAGGCGGCTGCCGCGGAGACCCCGGCGCTGCCCGACGGCGAGGCGCCCGCGGGGACGGAGGCGGGCGAGGCCACCCCGGACTCGGGCAGCACGGCGTCGACGGTGCAGGCCCCGCGGGAGGGCGAGGGCTCCGTGGAGGAGGCGCTGGCGGCGGTGGTGTCCTCGTTGGACGACTACAGGGGGCAGTTTCCTGAGCTGCAGCTGCTGGAGCAGGAGCTCCAACTCCTGCAGGACACGCTCACCGTGAGTCGGGACTGGGCCTGGGCGTGTGCGCTTCCGTGTGCCTGTCCACGAGGGTCTTCCTGTGCTCTTAGCTGTAAGCGGGATTGGTGGGGTTGCGGGCGAGAGAGAGTCATTCGCTTGAAGGTGATTATGGGAAACAATCCGTCTAGAGAGGCATACCCTCGGTTCTGTTTTATTGTAGATTATACCATTTCTATTGGGGAAGTACAATTGTAGTCTTTCCTGTTCTGTTCAAGATGTTACGTCCAGATCAAAACACTACAGGAGGGTGCACTTCCCTTCGACTGAAAGGAAAATAAACGAAAGAAGGCAAAGGTTGCTCTCATTTTAGCCTTCCCAGAATGCCATTTCTTCCCCAAGAGACAGCTCCAGGGGAGTTGAACTTCCTGCCCCTCCTACAGGCGGTCTCCGCCCCACAATGCACTGGGAGACGTGTGTTATGATCTGATGTCGGGCTTTCAGCTGCAATCAGCTGTCTCGCACACCGAGATTCTCTTTTTTTTAAGTCAGACACACGCACGCCAAACCACCGGCATTGATTGGTTCCTTAGCCGTGGTTTACCCTGCCAGCCTACGTCTCTATCTCCAACTAGTGAGTCAGTCACGTGTTTTTTTTTCTCGTAACCGGGTAGCCCCCCCGGTCGGTTTTTGGTGGGGATTACCTGGTTGTCCTGCTCATCTCTCTATCTGGGCCAAGCCCCTTTTTAAACGAGCCATCGTTCAGTCAGAGGTGTCTCAGAACAAGCTGATGTCATGTAACACCTCAGGCTGACTGGCCCGGTGGTCTGATCATGTTTGGAAACTCAAAGCTTCCTCATGCTTTTTGACAAGTCCTAACTAATCCGTTTGTTTGGTAGGAGAACGTTTAGCAAAGCATTTTAGCCGTTCACACGGTTTATACGGACGGTTGGATGAAGGACGTGTTTGTGTTTGTTTTTTTTGCGGGTTGTTATTTTATCAAATTGCTGCTGCCCGCTCATTTGCGGTGCGAGATTGCAAGTGCTGTGTACCTAGCTTTAAGAAAGGTGCTATATGCACACAGGTTAACTATTATTATTATTATTATTATTATTGTATTATTAGTGTGTGTGTGTGTGTGTGTGTGTGTGTGTGTGTGTGTGTGTGTATGCGAGTGTGCGCGAGTGCGCGTGTTATGTCTCTAAATGTTATGTCTATGTGTCCTGTGCAGGGTCGAAGTCCCAGCCGTTCCTCTAGTGTGAGTCTGGCGGTGGAAACAGCCCTGGGGAGCTTTGACTTCCTCAACACCTCCGACCTGGAGGACGAGGAGGAGGAGGAGGAGAAGAATGGAACAGGGGAAGGGCAGAAGAGGAATCTGACTAACAGGTTAGAGAGAAATGCATATCCGTCTCAAAGCATTAATTAGTCATGTTGAGTAATCTGATTTATTCTAACCAGAATATTATCAGGACTCAAAAATTGTCTTCTACACATCATCTACACATCTGTAAATAAGTGGACATGGACCAGAATAACTTCTGGAAGGTTGAGTGTACTTAGCTGCAGAACATGTTTGGTCCTATGCTACCCCCTAGTGGAGATATCTGACCTTCACGGTGCAGGTGCTGAAGAATTAGTCAGGTTTTAATCTTTGTCTGCTAAGCAGAAAAGCCAATCAGTAACAACAGTTGGCTTGTGACCATACGGGCGAGTGAGAGTTGTGCCGTGTAGTTAACTTTTTGTCCCTCATACCAGCCAAGGCTACCTATTGTAATCATTCATCTATAAGATCAGGGTTGATGGCCAGAAGGTTATGGTGACTCAAATAAAAAAAATTAAATCCCTACAGAGATTCTGAGTCAAGTATGTCTTGAGATATGTTTAGATATGTTGCCCAGAAACATCTACCATCTTAATAGTATTTTTGTCTGGTATTAACAAATTCCTTTCCATTCAAACAAAGCATTAAGTGAAAGTTGAGCGGTGGTTGGTTTTGAATTCCAAATGTTCGCTTGTAACTAATGTGTTGTGGTTCTAGCACCCATCGCGGTGCCTCAGGAAAGCCCTGGGGGGAGAGCGAAGAGAAAGATGAAGGCTGTGAGGAAAGAGGGTGGGACTCGCCTACCAAGCCCCTGACCACTAACTGTCCTGCGCTAGATCACACCCTGCTGGTCCACCTCCGGAACTGCACCTCGCAGCTACTGGTAAGCCACAGGGCTGTGTTCTGTTTTGGATCCAAGAGAGATTGGTCTGTATTTCCTTGTTTACATAGCTTGTGTTGTTCCAGCTGTTGAGGCCTTCACTCACCTAAAACTCAGACTTGCGAAATGACCAGTCTACCGATTTTAGTTTAGTTGATCTCTAGAAATGCAATAGGCATTCTTTAAACTGCACATTTGTTCATTTGTTTATTATTATAAATGATTGATAATTTATGTTATTTAAGATGCAATAACAGAAGTATGCCCTACACATTTATTAAATCACTTGTGCGTGCATGCACACTTAAAATTAAATATTTCAGTCTTCCGAACATGAGTGGTCTGGCCAGTTTGTGTTGGGTTTGGAGGAGGTGGGATTGTGGTGTGGTTTGCCTGGTCATGCAGCGTCTGATTGTTCCCTTTACAGCGTCTGGGTACGTTTGGTCCGTTGCGCTGCGGTGAAATGTACGCCTTGGACCGCCTGCTCCGAGAGGCCCGCGTGCTCGAGGTCATACGACGCATTACCAAGGAAACGCCCGACAAATTCACCCAACCAGACGAGGGTAAGGGCACCACTGCCTGGTTCCTGTGTCATGCTAACAGCCTACTGTCGACACACATGTTGACCTTTGCGATTACCTATATGAAATCATCAATAATCTAATATATTCAGTAATCAGTACATACCTTCTTATTATGTTAATTTTTACCTGTATAACTGCCCCATTAACTTTCCGATATCGTTCCCCTTATCTCTGTGTCTTGAGTAGTGGTCCCTCAGCTGGAGCAGTGTCAAGGAGCGTCGTTGCTGTGGCAACAGTCTACAGAGAACGACAGCGTGTACAGCACATCTACCGACGCCTTCCTGGCTGCCATGGCCACCACTTACACCCGCAAGCTGCCTGAGCGGGCCACAGCCATGGCCGACACAGGTACCAAACTAACACCAACCGTTCAGAGAAGAATGGTGGCTGCTTCCTCAGCTAAACATGTGTATTTGTTTAGTGGGAACGTTTTTGTTTACCTTGTGTACCATTTATTCTCACCAGTGTTTCTCCGTCTGGTGGAGAAGATCCTGGAGCGCCGTCTGCCGCGACGCGGGCACGCGGGCAGCGAGACGCTGACCCTGTTCCAGTTCTGGAGCTACCTGGAGGCCGAGGGCGTCAGCGAACTGGACACCCACATCACCGAGCTGGCGGAGGAGGGTGAGTGAACCAAACACGCCCACACACACAGACAAGCCATGAGGCCTGTGTAGGTTTTTTTTTACCTGTATAACTGCCCCATTAACTTTACTGCATAGGAACTCAGTATCATAAGTCTCCCACTGTTTCTCACTCTCTGCCCCCCGTTGCCTCTTCTGCTCTTTTTTTTTTACCTCCCTTCCCCACCTCTCCTTTTCTCCCTCCAGTCTGGTTGGTCCAGAGCCTACAGTCACAGGACCAGGAGTCGTTGGTGCGCGCGCTGCGGCGGCCTCAGGAGTGCAGCCTGAAGAGGGACGGACTCCACGCCATCGCCAGGTTACTGAGGGACCCGCGAGGGAAGGTCTCCGCGTCCGCCAGCTCTCTCCTGCGAAGCCTGGCCGACCAGCCGAGGCACAGGGAAAGGGTGGGTTCAGAGGAGCGTCTGCTGACCATGCGCGTGTGTGCGTGTGCGTGTGTGTGTGCGAGTGCGTGTGTGTTGAGACTTGTGGCAAAAGGTTGTGTGTGCATGTGTGTGTGTGTTTTGCCAGATTAGTCTGTGATTTATGTGCCGTTCCTCCTCTTTAGGCCCTGGTGAGCTGTCTGGAGTTGCTGGAGGAGGAGAACGTGGAGACCAGAGTCTGTGGCTGCAAGGCCCTGGCTTGTCTAAAGGTAACATATGGCTAAAACGGCTAGCCAACTAGCTGCCAACCTGTAATAATCAAACCTGGGTTAGTGGAGATGGTAGATAGGTGGCCCGAAATTTCACACTTACACATACTTTCTGATTAGTATAATTGTATTTCCTTTGTCTCCAGACCACATGTGATACTGAGCTATACCTGCATTTGTGTATGCTGGACTTACTGATTTGATATTTTTCCCTCTGTCCATCTCTCTGTTTACCACAGGCCAAAGAAAGTATTGACCAGTTGGTGTATCTGTGTCGAACAGACAAGGAAGAAGTAAGAGACGCTGCCAAACAAGCACTGCTGGTGCTGGGTGAGTCTCATGAAACGTCCAAAATAGTGGATCGATTTGATTTCTGACAGTTTTGACATTGCAAGCAAAAAGCATAAAGAAAGTACTTGTAATCCAGGTAGCTGTTGCCATTTTCATTAAAACGTTTTGGAGAACACTAAAACTCTATTGATGGTTTATGTCAGATTTTGGAAACATGTCCCAAGATTATACAAGGGCATAATTAGAGAGTCATAGTCCTTAGGAAACGTTTGTGTCATCTTATGAGACATTTGATGTCTTTCATTCTCTTCAATGTTTCTCTGCGTGCAGTGTGTGGGCGTCTATGTTAATTGATTACGTAACCTCAGCTCAGAGGCTTTTGCAAGCCTAAAATGAAAGACCCCAAAAATAAATAATATATACCCTCTAATGTTAGACAAACATTCAAACCTGAAGTGTCTACTTTAAATAAATAAGGGCCCGCGGCCCCAATAAACCTTAAGCTTTTAACAACTGGTTCAGGTTTCATCCAGTGGACCAGGAGCAGATTAAAAAAGGACCACGCGGTTTTAATATGAGCTACAGGCGACTGTGTAACAAACGGTTGTTGTTTTTGCTCCTGCCAGGTGAGGAGGGGAAGATGGCCCACAGACACGTGGAGTCTTCTCAGGAGGGCTTACCTCGCCTCTTCGCTCCCGGCAGCATGGCCAGCACTGCCTTCTAACAGAACACTTAAACAAACCACAGACACAAAGACATTTACGAGTCAAGCTGTACACGTACACCGAAAGAGACACTGTCAACAAAAGTGCAATACTAGTAACCCCGCTTTAAGAGCAAACTGTGACTCTTAACACTGGGCATGTATGCTGTACACACAGCAGTCAGTAAGCTACAGAAACACACACACACACACACACACACACAAATCTACCAACGTACAGTATGTATATAAACATCAGTGAACCACTCTGATAGAGCTTTCAGACAGTAGTGAAGACAGGCAAACCATATTGAGCTGCCTTACGTTAAAGTGTGACCTGGCCTGGGATGCAGAGAGAAAAAAAGAACGGATGGAAGCCCAAGAAAACATGATGTCACTCAGGTTGTAGATTGTGTAGCGAGCAAGGAGTGACATTTAGACTTTTCTGGTTGGAGGAAATGTATAAAACAGGGGCATGATGGGAGACATGTGCAGTGGGGTTCAAAATATTTACCCCAGATGTTGGCATATTTTCTCTTTGTACTTTGAAATGAATACGCGTCTTAAGATTTCAGAAGAGATCAAGCAAGGATTTGACTAGACTTCTGAGATCCCTCCCATTGAGTGTGTTGGCTTGTGAAACCAGTGATGAAGAAAAGTACATGCTCTTTTAAGGAGTGTTTTACTAACTGAAACTGAAAATATTTACAAGATCTCAGTGCCATCTTTCGTTACTATCATTATATTCTTCACCTGAAAAACATATGTATCATTCCACTGGAAATGTACATGTTATATACTTGTATTGCAATGTTTATAAGACAATCTTATTCTGTAAATACAAATTCTGTTTTTGACAGCCTAGATGATTTTAAATACCATACACACATTATCAACTTGTCACTAACTGGTTGTATATCTACTAGCTCATTGATCTATACTGTATGTGGTGGAGTCTATTTTTTGTTTTCACCTGCGTCATTCAAATTGAACCCTGGGTTGGACTTCGCCTTCTTGAAGATGATGATGATGATGGTTTCTCACTGGATCAGATTATTATTTTGACCACAGACTGTGGTATGAAGCACTGGAATCTGCCTGCCACCTGCAGTCCCTTATAATCCCCTGTATATTCCTCACATTAGTTTGAGACTGCAAAACATAACTGCTTTGACGAGCTTCTTACACAGTATAAGTGCCTCTACGTTCTGATGAGAATTGTGATGACACAAAAACAGAGAGACTATATTTAAGAGTGAAGATATGCAGATTAAATAAACTGCAGAAAAGTATATATTTTCATTATTCACAGATTGTGCAGCATTTGAAACAAATCTTTTTGTTTTCTTGATTTTTCTTTTCTATGAAATATATTTTGCCAAGCAAATACCTTGCCTGGTAAGAAACGTAGACAAATAATTAAAAACCTGTTCAACCTGTTCCGTTTCCATTTCAGTTATTTATGTTTAAAAGAAGGAATGGCCAGCATATGGTTCAAGGGGCTTGTAACATTTTTATTTTTATAAAAAATATTCACAGAACATTCAGTCAACAGATATTAAAACTGAAAATGAATTGGTAAATATGTAGTTAACATTATGCTTGTTATAATTACTTATTTGATATTTAGATTTACTTTGAGCAATTTCCTTTGACTTCTGTCTGAGACATGGGCATAGAAGGGGGTGGAAAGAAAAAAACTAGATTCTTTTTCAGACCAAATCCGAAAGTAAATCAGTATTGTCTTAATATGTAAAATAAATCTATAATAGATTATAATAACGCTCATCCATATTTCTATATTACTACATAATGGCACTTCACAACAATTCAAACTGTCTAAGATAGCAGGCGAAGTCTGGATCATTTCAGCAGTGATAAATGGTGTAAATGTATTCAAAGGGGGCGCCCCTCCTGGCCAATCGCAGTGTCTACACCCACTTCGCCACCACCCCCCAACGCTGCACAGGCGCACTCATTTCACATGAGCTGCCATTTTGTGCGGAGCCTACTCTGCAAAAGCGGGAGAGGATTAAAACAGACGCAGAAGAGCGCAATTCTTATCCATCTCAGCCACTTTGTAGAACAGACTCTGTGCTTTCAGTCGAGTTAAGCGACGAGATAAAGAGAGCAACGCAGGTAAGCTAACACTACTTTCCAGACAAGGGGGAGTTTTGCAGGAGCTTTCCACGGCCTCTAGGTGTCACGATGGGGCTCTAGGTCCGGGCGGCTTACGGGGGGTGTTTGTCTCCCTCTATCGTTATTGAAAAATAATCAAAAAAATCATTTATAACACCGAAGTTCCAATGAATATACGCGGAAAGTTTCCTCTGAATGCTGTATTCGTTGGTCTAAGTAGGAGAGAAGGTTACAAAGACTTCGTCGTTTTGGTCGAATGTTTAGGCCGGGCGTCCATTTTCCCTCTTCTTTGTTTCCTGTCTTTTACGGCTGAGAAGAAAAATAGCGGCTGTCTGGGCGGGCAAAATGCACTACAGCGAATAAAAAGTACAAATATTTTGAATTTCACATTTAAGTTATTTCGCCTGTTAAATATAAAGCTACCGAATATAGGTTTTTTTAATCCCATGCAGCCCGATGATTTATTGCACCAACTATCATTGATAGCTTGTGTTACAGCGTATTCTTTAGCACGAATCCAGTCCCCACCTCTTGAGCCGAGGCTTGCCATCGACAACAGGCCCCGGCCCAGCACGAGCCGCTGCGAGTCCCACAGCACAAGCTTTGCAACTAAACCCAATTTGCAGAGGAATACCATTATGTTAGATACCATTATGTTTTGCCTGCCGATTAAGGTAGTTGAACATCGTTTGCGATGTTTAACCCAATTGGATAGCATGCTAACTAGTTAGCTTGTTGCGCACTCCGAAAATCACATCAGAGGATGACGACGCATCCATTGCCAAATAACCTCGAATAGCACACCGCGTCCTCTAGCTGGCCACAAAACACTATCTTTACTGATACAAGCTCAAGTGAACTGGTTTTCCCCTTGGGTTATCGAAAATTACTTTCTTCTGTGCCATTCCGCTGTAGTTGATGTTGTTGCACCCATCGCCCGCTTGTCTTATTCTAAGCCCACCTAGAGCCACAAGCACAGAGTGGCTCAAACGGCGGAGAGCTCCCTCTACAACCGGCTAGTAGAGGTACAAAAACACCTACCAATACCAATGATACTCGGTGACAAACGGTTTATCAAATATCATAGCCCCTTGCCACCAGTTTCCCTTTACCACACAGTTTGCAATAATGTAACATTACGTGAGATTCTCTCTGTTTGGGGGGCACCAATGCACCACAAACTTAAAATGTGTCCATTGAGAGGTGAAACTAACTTCACGTCATTCAGTAAAATCCAGAATAGTAACTTGTTTGCATTCCCCTGCAGGTTGATTTGACAGTCAGCCAGCCAGGTAGCAGACAGAAAGGGAGGCAGGGAAGTTGAATCAGGTGTGTTGGTCAGGGCTTACCTGTCCTGAGGAAGGCTGAGGAAGACACTGGGCTGAGCTACCCAGGTCTAGACATGAGAGAGATGAAGTATGGCTTCCTATCCCAGGTAACTAATGGTTGGCGGAGAGAGAGCAGCTCAACGGCAACACTTCTATGTCAGGGATTGTCAAACTACTATTTCGTCACTTTTTTAAGGGTTGGTCTACATTGCAATTAGCTTAACAGAGTGTAGGAATCAGATATTTATGTTGTACGTGAAATCCAAAGACAATGGCCCTAAATGTTGAAACCCTACTCTGGTTAACTATTTATATTGTAGTAGTCTCATTTCCATTTAGCCTGTAACCATCTAGACATTGCAGACACATTTGAATGGTGTGTGTTGGGGTGGATGTATTTTTGACTAATAATGTGTGTCTTCCCAGGTGTTACCCATGGACCCTACAGATGGGGTAGTGGAAGACCCTGGCAATGAGGGAGCTTTCAAGGCCAAAGACTTCCCTATCATCCAGGAGGTCCAGGTGGGTGCTGAGGACTCCTCCATGGTGGTAGCCGACCTCCTCCAGCAGGCCGCCGAGGCAGGAGGGGTGGTTGGGGAGCAGCAGCAGGACGGCGGGGGCATGGAGATGGTGGTGATGGAAGGGCTGGACCCGGCGCTGCTCCAGATGAAGACAGAGGTGATGGAGGCCGCCGTGGGGATGGGCGGGGCCACGGTGGTCGGAGGCGTGGCCGGTGCCCATCAGGCAACGGTTACCACGGTGGACCAGACACAGATCATCACGCTGCAGGTAAGAGGAACATTGCCACACAAACACACACACCCCTGCATGATCCTGACACTCACAAGTCCCTTTACGTCTTACCCTGAACCGCCACATCCATTAGCCTTATGTCTACGGCTTATTTCTGTTGTACTGAGATCGGGTAGTATATAGGAAGCTTTGTCTGCTGTATGGCCTTTCTTTGCCAGACCTCTGCCCTCTGCTGCCCCCTGCAAGGTGGTGAACATGGAGGAGCAGGCGGCTCTAGGGCTGGGCGAGCTGCAGCTGGTGCAGGTGCCCGTCTCGGCGGCCACGGTAGAGGCTCTGCAGCAGGGCAGCTACACCACAGTGGACACCAGTGCCATGCCTAAGGATGGAGACCCGGTCATCTGCCACACCCTGCCCCTGCCCGAGGGCTTCCAGGTACCATACAAGTCCTGTGTACACACTAACAAACGATTATACCTTTTTCAAGCAATCATATATAGATTACACTGTTTGTTTCACCTTATTCCCCCTCTTCTTTCAGGTGGTGAAGGTGGGTGCCAACGGTGAAGTGGAGACAGTGGAGCAGGAGGAGGAGCAGCCGCACCTAGGGGAGGAGGAGGAAGAGGAGGACCAGGTCCACCTGGAGGAGGAAATGATCCAGCCCCAGCAGGAGGACCTGTCCTGGGATAAGGATCCTGATTACCAGCCCTCTGGTCCCGCCAAGAAGACCAAGAAGGTAACACACAGAGATACCACGAGGCAATGTGAAATATTAAAACTATCATTCAGAATTTTCTTTGAAAAGATCTGAAGCCAGACTTAAAAGACAACATAAGCTCAACATCTCCTTTGATTCTTTGGACATGAAGAGTCACTCATTTGAAATGTGTAAAAACCTGACACGGTGTCATTCATTTGCGGGGTATTTCCAGGGTAAGAAGAGCCGCCTGCGGTACAACACGGAGGGGGAGAAGGACATGGACGTGTCGGTGTACGACTTTGAGGAGGAGCAGCAGGAGGGCATGCTGTCCGAGGTCAACGCCGAGAAGGTGGTGGGCAACATGAAGCCCCCCAAACCCACCAAGATCAAGAAAAAAGGTGAGACGGAGCGCCCCGCGCCTGTTTGTGGAAGAGCGGCTTCGGGCCCTTTTTTTCAATCGGATGGAAACACTTTTGGCGTTAGAAACTCTTGGTAGTCTGCTATCATTTTGTCCTTGGCTGCTCTACGAGACCTGCCACTTTCACGTTCGCACGTTGTGTCGTTTTAAAAGACCCCCCTTTACATTTCCAGGCGTGAAGAAGACGTTCCAGTGCGAGCTGTGTAGCTACACCTGTCCCCGGCGCTCCAACCTGGACCGCCACATGAAGAGCCACACAGACGAGAGACCCCACAAGTGTCACCTGTGTGGGCGCGCCTTCAGGACCGTCACCCTGCTGAGGAACCACCTCAACACGCACACTGGTACCATGCTGCACACACACACACACACACACACACACACACACGTGCCTGGCTAAAATAC
The DNA here is from genome assembly GCA_026901105.3 of Galaxias olidus. NCBI lineage: Eukaryota > Metazoa > Chordata > Actinopteri > Galaxiiformes > Galaxiidae > Galaxias > Galaxias olidus. Next base: position 118,258 of record JAPMUY010010498.1, read on the forward strand.
GTAGGAGAGGCTACGCACCATATTACCTATATACCTTCAATGGAGATCATTTGACAGATTTATCCTAACGCTTCCCCCTTTGTCTCCTAAGGCACCCGGCCCCACAAGTGCCAGGACTGCGACATGGCGTTTGTGACCAGCGGCGAGTTGGTGCGCCATCGCCGCTACAAGCACACCCACGAGAAACCCTTCAAGTGCTCCATGTGTGACTATGCTAGCGTGGAGGTGGGTTCGAAAACAATCCTGCGCTGCGCTTGGAAAGCTTGGGTGAAGCATCAGCAGTGCATTGCTCTTCAGGCATCTGTCCAGATAGGCACCGGGTTTGATCCACGAGCCAATGTGTACTGTAATGTGGAACCAAGTGAAGGAACCGGATAAGAATATATAATAATAATATATTGTTTTCACTCCAGTAGATGGAATATATCGTTTTCACTCCAGTAGATGGAATATATTGTTTTCACTCCAGTAGATGGAATATATCGTTTTCACTCCAGTAGATGGAATATGTCGTTTTCACTCCAGTAGATGGAATATATCGTTTTCACTCCAGTAGATGGAATATATCGTTTTCACTCCAGTAGATGGAATATGTCGTTTTCACTCCAGTAGATGGAATATATCGTTTTCACTCCAGTAGATGGAATATGTCGTTTTCACTCCAGTAGATGGAATATATCGTTTTCACTCCAGTAGATGGAATATATCGTTTTCACTCCAGTAGATGGAATATGTCCCAAACTAAAAGCCTCTCTGCCTGTTCCTGTCCCTAGGTGAGCAAGCTGAAGCGCCACATCCGTTCCCACACTGGCGAGCGTCCGTTCCAGTGCAGCCTCTGCAGCTACGCCAGCAGGGACACCTACAAGCTGAAGAGGCACATGAGGACACACTCGGGTACATGCAGCACCCACTCACATCTTTTCCTCTTCCCCAAAAGTCCTTTATAGATGTATTACGTTTCAACGCAAAACACTCGTTGATTTATTATATACGTCATTTGAGAGTACCAATGAAGGAGTTCACGTGTTTTCCTTTTGACTCCCGGCTGCCCAGGGGAGAAGCCATACGAGTGCTACATCTGCCACGCCCGCTTCACGCAGAGCGGCACCATGAAGATGCACATCCTCCAGAAACACACGGAGAACGTGGCCAAGTTCCACTGTCCCCACTGTGACACCGTCATCGCCCGCAAGAGCGACCTGGGTACGACCTCTTGTTTTCTGCCTGGGGGCATCAACGTGGGGCTGCAGGGTTGTCCTTAGCCGTGACTAAACGTGTGTGTGTGTGTGTGTGTGTGTGTGTGTGTGTGTGTGTGTGTGTGTGTGTGTGTGTGTGTGTGTGTCCTTCCTCCGACGACTCCTGCTTCTTTGCGGACGTCCTTCTCTCTCCCTCTCTCTCTCTCTCTCTTCAGGGGTCCACCTGCGCAAGCAGCACTCGTTCATCGAGACGGGGAAGAAGTGTCGCTACTGTGACGCCGTGTTCCACGAGCGCTACGCCCTGATCCAGCACCAGAAGTCACACAAGAACGAGAAGCGCTTCAAGTGTGAGATGTGTGACTACTGCTGCCGACAGGTGAGTTGTGAGTTGTGAGTTGTGTGTGTGTGTGTGTGTGTGTGTGTGTGCGTGTTACATTTGTATAAAGTGTACACGTCAGCGCTGGTCGGCTCTGAATGGCTGGGTGTGGTCTTTGTGCAGGAGCGCCACATGGTGATGCAACTATTTGACCCACACCGGGGAGAAGCCCTACGCCTGCTCCCAGTGCGAGAAGACCTTCCGCCAGAAGCAGCTGCTGGACATGCACTTCAAGCGTTACCACGACCCCAACTTCATCCCCACCGCCTTCGTCTGCCCCAAGTGCAGCAAGACCTTCACCCGCAGGGTACGCCATTTCAGCCCGAACATTTTTAGGTGGTACTGCCTACGAGG
>JAPMUY010010499.1:0-22500 GCA_026901105.3 Galaxias olidus
AACTGGCTCCTTTCTACGCAAAGAAGCAGCGGCTCTACTCCGAGTCCCTCACGAATGGCTGAACTTCTCACCCTATCCCTAAGGGAGATGCCAGCCACCCTCCGGAGGAAACTCATTTCCGCCGCTTGTATCCGCGATCTCGTTCTTTCGGTCATGACCCTCCCTTCAAGACCATAGGTGAGAGTAGGAACGAAGATAGACCGGTAGATTGAGAGCTTTGCCTTCTGGCTCAGCTCTCTCTTCGTCACAATAGTGCGATAAAGCCACTGCAATACCGCACCCGCTGCTCCAATTCTCCGGCCCATCTCTCGTTCCATTTTCCCCTCACTCGAGAACAAGACCCCGAGATACTTGAACTCCTTCACTTGGGGTAAAGACTCATTCCCTACTTGGAGTAGACAATCCATCGGTTTCCTGCTGAGAACCATGGCCTCAGACTTGGAGGTGCTGATCCTCATCCCAGCCGCTTCACACTCGGCTGCGAACCGATCCAATGAGTGCTGCAGGTCGCAGACCGATGATGCCATCAGGACCACATCATCTGCAAAAAGCAGTGATGCAATCCTCTGCCCACCAACCCGCAGCCCCCCTCCCCCGCGGCTACGCCGTGAGATCCTGTCCATGAATATCACAAACATGATAGGTGACAAAGCGCAGCCTTGGAGGAGGCCATCCCTCACCGGAAACGAGTCCGACTTACTGCCGAGAACCCGGACACAGCTCTCGCTTTGGGAGTACAGAGATTGGATGGCCCTTATTGGAGACCCTCTCACCCCATACTCTCGCAGCACCTCCCACAGTATTTATATTTATTTATATATATAGGTGTATGGTTTCTTGTTTGTCACTTTCATTGTGTTACAGAAATCCAATCAAACATGCTTTAAAAAAAAAATAAAAAATCAATGTCACAATCAGCATGACATCAATTACAGTGATAAGCCTTTGTTCAGCGTTCACATGGCAATGGGTTGGGAATACGCTGACAGCGCTCGGCTACAGCTTGGATATCCCCCACTTGGACACCGCGGTAGATCCCAGAATGTTTTGCAGTACGGATTGTGCCGGTGGTATAGGTGCGCACGAGCAGAGCTGTGAATGGGATGTTCAGTTTGTACAGCCTTCCTTCCATCTTCACAGTGCAGGAGTGGTTCGGCGGAACCCTTACTGTCACTTTGAGTGAGTGACTGATAGTTTCTGTCACAGAGTTTCCATTGGCGTAGCTTGCCTCCGCTCCCACTTCGACACCAAACGACGCGCTAAATATTGGTATGCCGACTTCAATCGAGGCGGTGACTTTGACTGATTGGGAGTTCCGGATTTCCCAGCTGCTTTGTGTCTCTGTACTCTCCTCAAACATAGCTTCCTTATCTATAGAGTGACAGTTGTTATTGGTGACTGTGTACCGATGTAGCACAGCTTGTGATGGGTTGGATGTCATTGCCACGTGAGCATTACTGTATTATTGTACATCGACAATTTTCTCTTCATATTTGTCTAGACTTAGTGTTAGGATATGATAGTCGCTATGATAAATATACTCTGCAAATTTTTTTTATTTTTTTTTATTGCTCCAATACCTTCCCAGTTCTTCCCAACATAGACATCATGATGAGATGTGACTCCATCATCGTGTCTTTTATTGAATTTCTTCCATTGCAGAATCTTCAAGTTGTCCTCATTCACCAAAACGTCAAACTGAGAGTCTGCCTTCCTTTTTTTTGCAGGGATTAAAGCAGTAAGGGCCTTTTGAAGGGTTGTAATAACCAGTAGACCAATGGCAGCCATTTAGTGGCGCACAAATGTAATCTGTACGTTTGAGTGTAGGAAAATCTACTCCCACAGCCCATTTAGGTAAAGAACCAGACCACCTTACCCATTTGAGGTTTAAGTTGTTCTTGAAATTTAGACGACCAGAGTTCTTTTGAAGGCGAGAGGTCTTTGTCAAAGTTTGTTCTTCCGTTGCCGTGTTCACCACAGTTTTAGTTATGGTATGTGAGAGGCTTTGGTTTATAAACGTTGGTAGTATATTCACAGCCAGAGTGTACTGGTGCAAAACAGCACAACATACTAGTAACAGTAGCAGACTCATCGTTGTAAATACAAATGGTCTTCTACAGTGATTCTTGTTGGACTAGCTTTTGTAGAACTTTTAGTTAATCAATCATTTACAATGCAATCATTTGGGATGCGTTAGTCTAGTAATGAGGAAGAACATGGGTATTATTGGATTTGCTTCATCATTTGTTATTTTTTGATAAAGAGTTACTCTTTGACTAACTGTCTAAAAACACCTTTCTGTATGACACATTCATTTGCGGTGGTTTGGTTTGAGTTTTAAATATTTTTTATGCTTTTTTTCCCAAGAAGTGTACCAAGCTTCCTCAAACATTATCTCAATACTAAAGGCCCGCTAACCCTTCAATATTTTAAATGTACATTGGAAGAATTCTAGCTATTATCATAGTATATTTTATACGTTGGTCGATTACACACCTAGCCAATTAGTATTCAAGTTCGGTTAAACAAAAGTAAAATCTATAGCCAATGAGATATCCTTTTGATGGATTGCTAGATTAGTCTTCTAAAACGTGTGTGCATGCTCCTATGCACGGTGCACAGGAGTGTACAGACTTTGGCTTCGTATGAAGGTAGACATGCGTTTCGGAACACTTCCGGCAATCTGCCAACACTTATGAAAAGCCCTCTAGTTTATCAGCCCAATGTGTTAGAAGTAAAACATTTTACCCAGACTTGAAAGACATATTGTTCAATGCATGTCCAAATTATTGATGTATTACATTTTAAAGGTTACACGGTGTATGAAAACTCCATTTAGTGTAGGTTTTATAAATATATATATTTTTTATTTATAAATATATTTGCCCTTTCAAATAATACTGAATACTTGCATTTAAAACACCTTTTCAGTTATTTGTTTAATTTATGTATATACTGTATTTTTAGCTATATTTCAAAATAGAAGTATATTGCTAAGAGTAAACAACTACTTTATTCTAGAATTAGTTCTACAGTAAATAATGCATGGAAATATATTGGTTACCAAATCCTCAATTAGGATACTCAATCAATCTACAACCTACAGGGTAGTGGACAAAATAGCAAGAATAGCTATCAGGAGGTGTTGTAGTTACATATGCTTCTTCATATAGTTATCTATTTGCTAGTCGATAGCATTTAATTAAACCTACTCACAAAGGGAACTCCCTGGCTCAGTCAGTGTATTGATGGAAGAAGCAGTGCGTTGATGGAAGAGTGCTCCACACATGGGTAAATGTACAGTGCATGCAAAGGGTTGTAATTCCCATCAAATAGGACACTGGCAATGGAGAACAGCCAAGCACGTTAAGTGCACGGTGCCGGGTTGCAGTTACTCAGAATGTACATTTATTGAGGAGATGTTAACCAGAACGTGGCTCAATACCTGATCCATGATTATGTATATTTTCCCCAATACACTGAATTCGCTAGTATGAATTAAGATCTTTTAATTGGGCAATATTTCCAAAATATCTAAGCTCTAAGCAATGCCTGATTGTTATATTATTTATAAGAAGATTATTTCATTAAGTATAACTGAAAAAGTGTGGCGTTGTTGCTTTTGACTGCAACACATTTTTATAACACGTTGAAGTCATGATTGTTGAAAGGAAGTAGAATGTAGAATGTTGTAGATTGTTAAAGGAAGTAGAATGTATTTTTATAAATGGGATTTTCCTTTGTCATTAAGGTACTGGCTCCATGGCCATTAGCGTTCCACAGGATGACTACAGCATTGAGTTTGTGTTAAATACTATAGCATGGATAGTCACCGACACATGACATAAAGAGTGATGGGCAGTTTAATGAAATAAATTATGATCTACATGGATTTCTTTTCTAACATTGACATCATAGACTTCATAGAAGAGAAGTCAGTGAAGACGACTTCCGTGCTGCAGGGTTCACTGTGCTTTTGTGCAAACAGACGACAGCGCTCAGATAAACAGCTCTTATCAATTGCTCAATTAACAAACACTGGGCCCATGTATGATTGTAAGTGTAAAACTAGCATCATCTACATCTGAAGTTCACACTAGGTTAATACAATTTATTTTAGTTGCTCATAGTTTTTAAGACAAGTTCACATTATTCTAAAAAGGTATTGATTGTAACTGGGTATATCTGCTTTGCCAAGATTAAACATTGTATAGTGTAGCAACTGCTGGTTTAAAACGATGTACTAAAAACATCTGTCTGGCGTCATGCCAGTTTACATGCTGAATTAAAGGTCTGACCTTCTTTTCTGTAATCTTTTCCAAGGTTGCAGCAATCACGTCAAGAGATCCAGCAAGTAACCAACAAGGCCAACGAGTGAGTTATTACTTGTCTATGTTATTACTTCTCTATTTTCTTTACAGCTGAAATATCTCCCATTCACAAAGTTTTTACTCTAAACTTTTATCATGTGCTCTAAGCTGTTTTGTATCTGTCTCTGCCATCATCTTATGTGTTTCCTTCTTACAAATGGTCTTCATAAAATGTTCTCTGCCATTCACTTCGAGTAAGCTAGTTTAACTCCCTCTGTCTGTGTGTGTCCGTCCAGACTAGAGGAGTCGCTGGGCCACTCAGACCAGCGTGTGGCTGAGCTGAGCCAGGCTCTGGACCACAGTGAGGATCAGCTCAGCCAGCTACAGGCCCACTCCCACGGGCAGAGCCTGGAGCTCCAGCGGCTCACCGAGGTCCACAAGCAGCTCAAGGCCATGCAGGAGATGAGCGAGGTGAGCTGGACGCCCACGGTTTGCTCCGGCTTCAGCTTTTAGAATACGTGGCAGAGTGGCTGTGTTTAGCTGAGTTTTGCGCTCCTGATCTGTTCGTATATTTTGTACCTTTGTCAGCTTTTATCAAAGTCTTCGACTTTAGCCTTGGTTTCCCTCTGTGGACCCTTCCTCCTCTGAAATGGTCCAACAACAGGGAAAACAGTGTGTGGTCAACTACAGTTCCTCATATTAACCGCCTGTGTCTGATGGGTCAGTTCCTGCAGATGGAGAACGAGTTGGCCAGGGAGCAGGTGGTGGAGAGCGAGGGGCTGCTCAGGGCCAACCTGCAGGGCCTCCGCCAGAGGAACATCGACTACGAAGACCTGAAGGGAGCCTACGGCCAACTACAGTGAGACCCCCCCCACACAAACACACACCACCACTCCTCTTGAGGGTGACTATGTTAAGAGACGTTCATTGTCTTGGACTATTGAACGCTGGATCAAGTTTTGCAACATGAGATACAGTGCATCCGGAAAGTATTCATACTCCTTCACTTTTTCCACATTTTATTATGTTACGGCCTAATTCCAAAATGGATTAAATAAAAAAATATTCTCAACATTCTACATACACTACCGTATAATGAGCAAGTGAAAAGTTTTTTAGAATTATTTACAAATGTATTAAAAATATAAAAATATAATATCACATGTACAAAAGTATTCACACCCTTTGCTGTGACGCTCAAAATTGAGCTCAGGTGCATCCCATTTCCACTGATCATCCTTGAGATGTTTCTACAACTTGATTGGAGCCCACCTGTGGTAAATTAAATTGATTGGACATGATTTGGAAAGGCAAACACCTGTTTATATAAGGTCCCACAGTTGACAGTGCATGTCAGAGCACAAACCAAGTTATGAAGTCCAGGGAATTGTCTGTAGACCTCCGAGACAGGATTGTATCGAGGCACAGATCTGGGGAAGGGTACAAAAAAATTTCTGCAGCATTGAAGGTCCCATCATGGTCTCCATCATTCGCAAATGGAAGACGTTTGGAACCACCAGGACTCTTCCTAGAGCTGGCCGCCCGGCCAAACTGATCAATCGGGGGAGAAGGGCCTTGGTCAGGGAGGTGACCAAGAACCCGATGGTCACTCTGACAGAGCTCCAGTGTTCCTCTGTGGAGATGGGAGAACCTTCCAGAAGGACAACCATCTCTGCAGCACTCCACCAATCAGGCCTTTATGGTAGAGTGACCAGACGGAAGCCACTCCTCAGTAAAAGGCACATGACCGTCCGCATGGAGTTTGCCAAAAGGCACCTAAAGGACTCTCAGACCATGAGAAACAAAGCTCTCTGAAGCATGGTGGTGGCAGCATCATGCTGTGGGGGTGTTTTTCAGCAGCAGGAACTGGGAGACTTGTTAGGATCAAGGGAAAGATGAATGCAGCAATGTACAGAGAGATCCTTGATGAAAACTTGCTCCAGAGAGTTCTGGACCTCAGACTTGGGCGAAGGTTGACCATCCAACAGGACAACGACCCTAAGCAAACAGCCAAGATAACAAAGGAGTGGCTTTGGGACAAGTCTGTGAATGCCCCTGAGTGGCCCAGCCAGAGCCCAGACTTGAACCCGATTGAACATCTTTGGAGAGATCTGAAAATGGCTGTGCACCGACGCTCCAAATCCAACCTGATGGAGCTTGAGACAATCTGCAAAGAAGAATTGGAGAAACTGCCCGAAAATAGGTGTGGCAAGCTTGTAGTATCATACTCAAGAAGACTTGAGGCTGTAATTGCTGCCAAAGGTGCTTCAACAATGTATTGAGTAAAGGGTGTGAATACTTATGAACATGTGATTTTTTATTTTTTATATATTTGCAAAAAATAAAAAAAAAACCTGTTTCACTTTGTCATTATGCGGTATTGTGTGTAGAATGTTGAGGAATTTTTTTTAATTTAATCCATTTTGGAATTAGGCTGTAACATAATAAAATGTGGAAAAAGTGAAGGGGTATGAATACTTTCCGGATGCACTGCAGTTGATAGGGTTAGATAGTATTTTGAAATTTTCTATTTCCTGTTGTTGATTTAACTATTCATACAATGATTCTGTGTGTCTGTCTCTGTCTCTCAGAATGGAGAAGGAGGCATTGGTGGTGGAACTGCAGGAGACACGGGCCCAAGCCAGTTCCGTCCAGCTGGACCTGGGAGAGCAGCTAGCCCAGGCTGTCACCGACGTCACCCTGCTGCACCACACCCTCCGGGGGCTGACCAACCAACTGCACTGTGCTCTCACTGACAAAGTAAGAAGGCGCGCACACTCACCAACGTACAGGCAAAGAACCCAGCCGGAAAGGGGTGAACATGTGTTCCCTATGTTTATTTGACTTTTGTCAGAAGCCGCAGCCCTCCCATGTCCACGGGTCCCAGCCGTCACTCAGCTTTGAGCGCCACCCTTCCAGCTCCTTTGTGGACAGCGTCATGGTGGCCCACACTGCCCATAAGGGAGAGGTCGAAGACAAGGGGAGCCCTGCGGGTGAGGCTACTGCACACACCTGTGCATTCTTACACACACACACACACCTTTTATTTTTCCGTGAAGTGTGACAATCCTACAATGTTTCGCTGTCCACAGATACCCCTCCTGAGAGCGGGGGCCTGGTGAGCGAGACCAGTGCCTTCACCCGCATCGCCCCCGTCACCCCCCGGCGCTGTCACGTTACCGAGGTGCAGGCCAGGGGCGCAGGGCCCGAGGTGGAGGAGGAGCACAGCGGGGTGGTGGAGCTGCTGGCCGACCTGGGCAACACGGTCTCCGAGCTGTCCTCAGCCCTCGGGCTGCTGCGCCAGCTCAAAGACGCCCAGCTGGAGCAGCTCCACAACACCATGTAAGTGGCTTCACGTGTTAAGAGAGCCAACGAGAGAAAGAAGCCTTTTTGCTTGTCAAGGTTAATTGAGTGATTCGCGGTGTAATGCCTGGTGGTGGTTCCAGCGGTGCCCTGCAGGGGGAGCAGCAGAGCCAGGCCAGCAGGCACGCTGCTGTGGAGAGGGAGCTGGGGGAGCAGCTGAGTCGCCTCAGCAGCCAGGTGGAGAGAGGCGCCCAGGCACTGCAACAGAAAGCCCAGGTACCACTAGTGCACTGCTCACAGGGGGCTGGAAGGTGCTTTGTACGTCCAATCTCCCATTACGAACATTTGCAAAGGACATGGTCGAGCAACCAAAAGGATCTGTTGGTGACGACGTGGTTGAATAATCACAGTCCAAAACCCTGTCTGTTCCCGTTCTCTCCATCAGGACGATAAGATGCTGACCGAGCTGTCCACCGAAGTCAACGAGACCACGGAGCTCCTGAAAAAGCACAAGACTACAAACGCCGTGAGACAAAAAAAAACGACCAAAACTAATGAAAGAATGTTCTTTATTTTCAACTCATTTTGTGCAGCAGGGGGCAATGTCTGAACATTTTCTGACCTTGCGCTCCGTAGGAATTGCGCACGGAGGTGGCCGAGCTACGTCGCTCTCTCCACCAATCCCAAGTGGAGGCTCAGGCATTGAGGGAGGAGCTTGGGAAAGCCAGCAGCCTGTCGACCAACCCAATGGATTCTCTTGACGAGAAGATCCGCCTATTGAAAGAGGTAACCTCCAACATCAGCCTAAACTATTGTGACCTGGTTACCTCTGCCCCAGCCTTTTCTCCTAATTCCTAGTAAAGCCCATTGGGTTGACAGGAAAAGACTAATAAATAGTTCATCTTTTTTTTTTACTTCATCCATAGTCACTTAAGTCCGTCGTTGCCTTTTGGTTTGATTCTAAAGGTCTCCGGTATCTTTCCTAAAACCCTGTTTCAGCTCTCTATTGACCCTCACATTCACTGCCTGTCTGACCCAGTGTTTACCCCTGTGCCCCCTACTTAGGTGGAGAGGCTGAAGGGCTCCATACAGGAGGGGGAGCAGGCCCGGGCCAAACTCCTGGAGAGGGCTAAGAGACACGTACGTATCTGGGTGGAGGGGGGGATTTAGGTACAGCACCGCACATCAGCGTCTTCTCCCCACTGGCTTAAAGCAGTTTGCTTGATCAGCCAATCGTAACCCTTTAAAAAATAAATTATAATAATTGGAGATTTAAGCAAAAGACCAAGTAAAAAAGATGGCTGTCTTTACGGTGTGCTTAATATGCTCTTATGTCTCTTCAGCAAACGATACATCAAACAAATCAGTCCAAACTGGAGAACGAGCTGCGCGTGCTTGACAACATGATCGAGAGGGTCCGACAGGTGAGGGTTTGATGTTTGGTTAAACGGTAATAGTTTTATACTGTGGCAATGGTGGATACTGCAAAGTCTATCGTGTCATAATAAATTGTCGTCATATTCTTTCTAAATAAAAAAAATAAAATAAGGATGCTTTGAATGTTTTGTTTGGTGTCTGCTCAGCTGGGGTTGACCAGTAGTCTGTTTTTTCCCTCCTAGACTTTGTCTTCTGTTCCTGATGTCGTGAAGAATTGTGAGAAACTCAAGAGGCTTGTTGAATACATTGGCTAAAAACTTTGTCCTTTCATTGTCTTCTTGTTAGTGTACATTTTGTGTGTTTGCCGTGGTTATTAAAAGCCATTAACTTTTTTTACTGTTTGTATATTAAAAATAAATGTTTCAGATTTAAAAAATTTTAATGAATGTTTTTCTTGAACGTGTCTTTATGCCGCTAAAGGGTATGACGTTCCAAGACAAGTACAGTGCAGTGTTCAAATATGAACGCTTAGAAATTTGAGCAGTTGAGTCAACTGGTTATGATATTATGATGTGCTCCCTGCAACCTGACCGATTGTAGCACTCTCAGGTGCAGCAGACGAATATGGAAGACCCATTCTCTTAATGACCGACCATTTTAGAGCACCTGTTGTGCATGCAAATTATTTTATAATTCTTAGGGTCTAGTATTGAGGCCCCTTAGATAACATTGAATCTGCTTCTAGATGTAAGTAAGGTTTGAAATTAAGTAATTAATTTGGTTTAAGTATACATTGGATTTCAAGTAGTGCTAATTATTCTGAGAACTGTGTTCCTGTCTCTTGATAGTGGTTAGTGATGAGTTAATTTATGCCACATTACAATGGCAAGTATAGATGTGTTGGACAAGTTTGTATTAAGTGTCATTCTCTCACTGTGGTCCTACCCAAATGAATGTACGGTGTTGAGTGAGGGCCAAAATCCTCTAATCATATCAGTGCTTGTGAAGACCTGATTGAGCTCCGCTGCTCTAATCTACTGCTCGTGTGTGTCGAGCTCATCTCCACTCTGCTTCACTGATTCTCAAAAGGCACACATTTTTCCTTTTATACGACGTGATTGGCTGCTCCCAGTCAGCCGGAACAAATACCTCTGGCATTAGTTGTGTCAGGAGAGCCTTTCCCATGCTGTGAGCAATGGGACCATTGTAACTGTGGTTCTTATGGTGTTTTTAAGGTGAATTAATAATTGGTTTAGCTTATTGGTGTGTTGTAATGGTTTATTGAAAGTAGTGTTTTTGAGAAGCAGGTATTTTCTTGGTTACACTTTAGCCATACTATATTTATTAGAAAGAGCTCTTGGTCCTAGTTAAATCAATTTCACCCATTCAAAAGTTTCATGTTTTTCTTTTGCTGTTGACGGTAGGCTTGTAGCATTGTACGGTGTCTTTTTATTTATTTATTTTTTACTTTGGTAGATGTTCGTTTACAGTGGTTTGTATAAAATGCATTACAACAAAGTGTGTTATGTTATGTTATGTATGTGTTATGTTTTGTGTTGTCTTTCGGTGTTCTTCCGTCAGTTTCAGAAGGAGCCCTGCATTTAGATAATAGACTTTCTCTTTGGCACACCAAGTTGTACCTAATGCCACCTAGCTTTATGGGTTAAAATATCAGGTTCCAAGTCAGTGCACTTTCATGATGCCTGGATGTGTGTGGTAGATTAGGTCAGGCTTTTTGCCTAAGTGCTGTGCTGATGTCTGGACATGATTATTGAAGCTGGTCATGGTAAATGGTGATGCTTTGGCTCCAGACGTCACTTCAAACTCAGCTAAGCTGAAAACGGAGAGGAATTGGCCGAAGTAGATTTGCACAAGGATGTGAGATGCAAGCATGTCTTCTACAGAAAGCGAGTTTGCCGTATAGCAGGCTTTTGTTGATCAAGTAGCAGCTGTGCAAATATTCTGTAACAGCTACTTGCTTTTGCTCTTTCTTATCAGAATAATTGTATGCGAATGTAGAGCTTATTTAGAATGACCGTTCTTTGTATTTTTGTATCAACCGTTTATGTATCAAATGAAGAAATATTTAAATGTAACCAAACCATAGCATATTCATTTGAATCATATATCTTGATTTATAAGTTGTTTAAGTAGCTCATTTGACATGATACAAATTTTTTCAGTTTTATCCCATTGAAATGTGTACTGTCTTTGTCCTATACCTAAAATGAATGTCAGTCATGTTTTCTTTGAAGAATTCATTTATATATAAAAAAAGATTTTCGCATAATAATTTATAGAAAACATTGGAACACATTTCAAACACGGAAATACAGCTTATAACCTCAGTAGTGTATTGACTTAATGTAATGAACGACAGAACCTCATCCACACTGAGATTTACTCAGCACAGAACTTCAGTCTTCATAACAGGTTCTTTTTTTTAATTATTACTAATTATTACTTATGACTAATGGGCTACATAGACATTTGGTTCAAAATCACACAATGTTTTTTCCTAATCTGAGGAAAAGCCTCATGTTTTGATGACTACATAAATGCAATTCTGGTCTTAGAAATTCCACCATTTTGCATCAAATCACAGCAACTAGTTAAAAACAATATCCAGTTCATTTTGTAATGTCTGTGATATTGCTTTAACAACTTATATTAAACAGTTTGTGGAAAAATAAATTGCTGGATTTATAGTTGTTCAGATAGCGGACACAAACCTGTCCATATTCCCTGCGTATGTGGGGTGTCTGAGATAGGCCCCTGGGTTGGTAATAGAACCACCAGCTCCGTTATACTGGGAGAAAGAACCTAACTGGCCCGGTGAAGCTCTCCCGTAGGGCTCCATTGAGTCTACTGACCCTGGGGGTGTTGAATGGAGACGCCCAGGGCCGCTGTACCCCTGGCTGTGCCCCTGCCCATATGAGCACGAGCCCGGGATGGCGGCAGGGTGGTGAGGGTGGTGGTGTCCATTTGGCCCCGAATAGCTGAACCCTATGTGGGCCGATGAGCGGGACAGCACTGCCCCTCCACAGGGCTGACCCTGGAAGGCCGAGGGTCCCAGGCTGCAGGGGCTGGACATGGACTGGATGCCCTCCGGACTGAAGTTCCGACTGGGCTGTTGCATCAACTCCGGCCCCTGGCTTCCCAAGCCGTTTGTGGAGGCCGGATGCCCTATGAGGGTGTTGATGCTAAACATGCGCGTCTGGTTTGGAGCAAAGCTAGGAGGCGAGGCGGAGGGGTAGTATGGCGAAGGCAGCTGCTGCCCGTAGGCTGGACTGCCCGCCATGTTGGGGTAGACAGAGTTGGAGTATGAGCGGGGGATCTGCACAGGGGAGAAAACGGGTGACTCGTGGACGTAAGAACTGTATGTGGCAAAGTCACAGCGCTTGAACCTCTTCCTGCGTCGAAGGAAGCTGCCGCTCTCAAACATGTCCTCCGCATTGGGGTCCAAGGCCCAGTAGTTGCCCTTCCCGGGTCTGCCGGGCTCTCGGGGGATCTTGATGAAACAATCGTTCAGGGTCAAGTTGTGACGGATGGAGTTCTGCCACTTCTTGGAGTTGTCCCTGTAGAAGGGGAAGCGCTCGGTGATGAATTTGTAGATGCCACCCAAGGTGAGCTTGCGCTCGGGGGAGTTGGCGATCGCCATAGAGATGAGGGCGATGTAGCTGTAGGGGGGCTTGCCCCGCTGGAGGGGCCTCTTCCTCCGCCGACCCCGCGGGGGATCCTTCATTTGGGGGGAAGGGATCGAGGCAGGCAGGGACATATCTGGTGGAGAGTCCTTCTCCACTTTGACCACGGGCATTGTCATGAAAACGTCTCAAAAGCGTCCCCAATTAGATGACAATAAAGGCAGCACCACAAAGGCTGTTGAGGTTTTCATAAACTTTCTTCCAACAAGTATGTCTCAGAAAAAAAGTGCAGGTTCGGAGACAAAGCAAAACGTCCCGCTCATTCGAAACCCAAAGTTATCAAATTAAAATAACACTTTTTCTACTCACTTTTTTTTAAGTCCAAATTCAGATGTTTTTAAAGCATTATCAGTTGTTTTTTCCAAGGGATGCTGTTTCAACAAAGTAGTTCCTCGTCCAATAACTCCAGAAGTTTGTTTTTCGAGTGGAGATGACAAGATAAGGTGAGGTGGATGTTATCAGTGTGTGTGTCGAGGTGTGTTTGAGAGTGGCAGCAGCGTGTTACCTGAAGTCTGTACTCTGCCCAACACCTGAGGGGCCACACCTTCCCGCAACGTGTCACATGTACCCTGACTGACAGGCCTCAGCCATGGCTTACCTCTTCTTTTTGTAAAAGGGCTGCCTGGGAAGGAATGTTCACTTCAATATTTTTTACAGAAGCGAAGAGCACATGAAACATTTGAAATGTAAAACTAAGTTTACTTTGGATATGTATCGCAGTACTACCGCTTCCCTCTCAGAATTTATATTTGAGTTATTATTTCATTTATTCAGTTCAGTGTTCAGTTTTGGTGCCGGTAACAGCGAGAAACAACAACTTTTCCTCTTAGTATTCAAATCCAGCTTTGAAGTAGACCTCAGTTGATTTTAAAACATCTAAAATGGGCCTCGTTGTTTTGACGTTTAACTCTAAAAGGCCTCTTTAGTGGTAACCTAACCTACGTATTGTTGTTCTACTAAGCTTTCTTGTTTGTTTTGTGCCAGTGGTTGGCGCAGCCAGCTGTGTCAAGCGATGTAAATGTTATCCCTAGACCAAACCTGCCTTGTGATTTCAGCATGCAAAACACAGACGGTCCGTCTGTCCTTGTCCCTGGACAACCAGAAGCTAAAATGAGAGTCAACCCAGAAGATAGGGCCAAGCTTTAAAGGGGCCCCTTGTTGCTCTTATTTCTAGAATAAAAGAAAGTGTATAAATACCAATAAACAAATAAGTTAATATTTTCCTGTCTCATTGCTGTATCTCTCTTTTCACAAGTGCCTTACACTTGCTGTGTAAAAAATGCATAGCTTATTCATAAAACCAAATTAATGTTAATGTAATCAATCAAACTAATTAATCTAAGTCTTATTAATTTTATATACTTATTTTGTTTATTTTAAAGATGTTGTGTTTTGACTTTTTACTACTGATGAAGCTGAGTGAAACCCCTCACCTTTTCGGTATGTGTCCCTGCACTCCCCAAGTGCCAGAGTTCACCATCTCAATCTCTTAAGCAAACAGAGAGAGGAGAAACACGACGGCACTCTCCAGACACTCAACACCGGGCCGGGCGAGCGTAGAAGGCAAGTGTCAGAGCCGGTGGAGGGAGAGGGGAGGGAGGGTTCCCTTCAACAACAGCCTGTTGAAAGGTTAACCCCTGTGGGGCGGGTGGGGCCCGGGCGGGTGGGGCCCGTGGGTCCCCCTGGCCCGGAGGCCACAGAGGTCCAGCGCGAGGCGACGAGCCAGCAGTAAGGTGGAGCCACTCAGGGTTACCGTATGATTCCTCTCACCTGACAGCTGCTGGGTAATCCCACGGCACTCTGGAGCGGTCCATCCCGGGCGGATCCGAAGGCTGGCTCGGTTTGTTTCAGTAGATGAGGGAGGTTCACTGCGATGACAGAGACATCTCAATATTGGTTATCGGTTCAACGTGATATCAATATACCCATGTGATTGTTAAAAATCATTCCTGTTATATAAATACACAAAGGCCTGCTTAGCTGTGATGAGGTGTGTACTGTAACAATGCCACATGGGGCAAGTGTCATCAACAGCAGTTGGTTCACTTCTGGCTGGATAGATTTGGTTGTTTTTAATGTCGGAAGGAAGGACATTGACAACACAGTATTTCAGTTAAATCAACAGGTGCCTACTAATCTATTTGGACTGACGCATCCTAGCATCTGTCCGTTGAAAAAAAAAGAAAAAAGAAGCTGCTATTATAATGAAGGTTTCAGAGTCATATACAAAACCCAACATCCGCACGTATTGTTTTTGATCCCGGGGACGTGAATTGCTTTATAAAAAGCCCTGCATGCCGGTTAACTTTCTAAGGGAAAGTCGTGATATGCCGTGTTGCCCTGGGCTTTCCACAACGCACTATGTAAAACGTGTGTTAGTGTTCACAGGGCATGCAAAGTCGGCTGACACCCCAACCTCAAAGGAGCAGCTCTCCAATCAGAGGAAATTGGCCTATGCAAAAAAGGATGACATGCGTTTGTATAAAAAAAAATGACATTTTCAATTGTTATGTATGCAAACATTTTTATATTTTTTTATACTGGGTGGGAAAGAAAAATGCCGCGGTCGGGCCATAGTCGCGTAAGTGATTTTCTTTTTCACGAATGTCTGACACCACACACAGAGAAATTATGAGAACAAGCAAAAAAGGACAGTTTGGGAGTGGGCTTGACTTAGTATTGGGGCTGTCTATAGAAAGATGTGCCTAGTCCTCGCAACGCTTTTTGAATGGAAAAATCTGTCTGCAACTGTCACGACCAGTGGGCCTGCCCTTGTGAATGTGCGTGGTGGATTGTGCTCGTGGATCCATGACAGGCGTGATGGACACGGTGTGTTTGCCTTGGGCCTCACCCTGCTCATAAGCCTGGATGTCATGCTGTACGGCTGTTAACAATAGTCGTGACTCACTCTCCAGAGACACATTGAGAGATTAGTCCTCCAATTTTTGTCATTGCTGGTTGACACAGCCATCTCTTTCCCCTTTCCATTCGAGCTGATCGCTATCTTGTTATCTCTGTGTGTGTGATGGAGCACTGTGATAGGACTTGTAGTTTGTTAAGGGTGATGAAAAAACTGCAAAGCAAATATTTCATTTGTACTGTGTATCACAGAAATTGAAGTCACTAATGAAGAGGTTTTATAATGCTCAATTGACAATGTTATGCTAGACATAATATAATAGTTATTTCTGCTTATAATAAAATAAATAAAGATAAAATGCTACTAAAACAACCTCACAAGATGACCGTCAGCTTATTGGGACATAAGCTTCAGTCAAAGCGGTCTCCATGAGCAGAGTTGCGGTCACATATCTGCGTCCCCTTTATTTGGAATTCAAGCACAAGAGGCCCCAGCCAAGGCCCCTCAGCCTGCCCAGTAAAGTGCACTTTGGTTCAGCGTCGGTGGACTCACATTAGCTAGTCCAGAGCTAAGAGGGCCGGAGCCATGCATTGATGCTGCTCTGAGAGCTTTGTGCTCCCCCGTCGGGGCATTCGAGTTCAGCCTAGTGACGACGCAAATGGCCCCCGTCGAGGCTCACCAAGCTGCCCCATGATGCAGGGCGTCCACCAAGGCAAATGAAGACCAAGGGGTAGAGCGAGTGCGTGTGTGTGCGCGCGCGCGCGTGTGTGAGTGACACACTCTCGTGCGGCATCGCAGAGAAACGGCTCTATCCAAACAAAGAGAAGCAAATGAGCCATTTGAATTTGGACACTTGGCTTTTAACCATTTGCTGGCTGTGCTCTGCCAGGTGGGTGCGGGTTGGAGCTGTTGCAGGTGGATACAGGAGACTGAAGCACAGGTTGGTTTAGCAGGGTGGGGACCTAGGGACAAGTATGGGGAAAGTGAAGACGATCTTTGAGGACTATTAGCTGGAAACGTATTCTCCTTTCTTTTTTTAGGTTTAATGTTCATGTTGGTGCATGGGAGTTGGATCGTAGATATGGTTTTCATGTTACAACCTGTGTGTGTGTGTGTGTGTGTGTTTGTGTGAATGAATATGTGAATGTGTGAATGTGTGCCCGTCCCAGCCAGCATCAGGATGACTGGCAGCACCATGGTGGAGCAGGGCCTCTGGTTTGCATGGGCAGCTGCAGGGGCCTGGTGGGGATGCAAAGTCCTCTGGACGGTTGACTGGATCGCAGCCTGGGCCAGTTTACATAACTGAAGCACTGTGTCGCATAGGGGGGCCAGTCGTCCGCCGTTAAATCACTGTGTGTGTGTGTGTGTGTGTGTGTGTGTGTGTGTGTATGTGTGCGCGCGCGCGCGTCTTATGTGCGCGTGTGGGTGTGTGTGGGTGTGTGTGGGCATGTGTGCTTGGCAGGTCGTTTTATACTGAACACCTGGACCATACAAAAGGCAACGATCACAATGACACACTAGTATGATGTATTTCTTTTGTTAGAGTGCCTATGGTGCTGTTGATTCACTTTGCCCGTTTACTATTTGCAAGGGTGTCATTCTTTGAACAATTCTGACATTATTTATCTGGAACGGTCTGTATGGGTAAGTGAGTGCGTGAGAGTGTATGCATGTGTATATGGGGGGGGCGGGGGTTAATAAATTCAACTCACCTGACGGAGACAGAACCTGTCCCTCTCCTTGCAGCAGCATCGCTAAGCCCACAATTACCAGGCCATGCCTGGTTGCAAATGTCAGCGTGTCTCTGTATTACAGAGCTCTGTGTGGATCTGTGTGTCAACACCTGAAAACTGCCCCAGCCTGCCAGAGCCATCGCAGCACCGCATCAGCATTTTTACCCTTACCTGCACATGAATGGTGGGCCGGGTTATACGATAGTAAGACATTGTACAAAAAAAGAAAAATGGCGAAGGAGCAAAAGCGCCACACTCCCTATTTTGTTCTACTTCATTAGCAGGGATTCATCTCACGCTCCGTCTGGGAAGTCTGACAGGCTAGACACAGAGAGAAAGAGAGAAAACGAGAAAAATAGAGAGGGCCAGAGAGAAAAAAAGAGAGATGGGTGGAGTGGGGAGGGGGTCGGGATAATGGAAAGCGGTTGAGGGGCCAACCTGTGTAGTTCTTGAGTGAGTCTTTGAATACTGTAAGTCTCCTCTACAAGGCTAGGCTGTTTCCCTTCTCTACAGAGAGATCGAACGATTGTTTGGGAGCACCTCCTGCCGAATGTCCTTCTAACACCTCAAATGACCTTCAAATACATGACCTAAACCTGTTACCGAAGACCATCACTTGGTATGACAGCACCCCTATACAACCAACCAAAACAGTAGAGCCTTTTACTTATTAAAGTATTGGTTTGATTTACCACTCCAATTGTTGCTGTGGCCCCAAGTGTTGCAACTATTCAGTTATGTACACCAAGGGTTTTGTACGTCATTTCTGAGAAGTTTCTCACCACTGCCTAAATCCCTGTCCCAGGCAGGAGGATACAAGTATTCACCAAGCTTCCACTCAAATCCCCAAGCACAGGGCAATGTTTTTACAGCTGCAGTCAACCTTAAGACAAGTCTTACTTGGCACAGCGAGATGCTGCGAAAAGGACCTGGCTCAGGATGGGCACTTCTTTCACGATATTAAACAGCTGAACATGTCTAATTGTGACACATCAAAGCATGTTTGTTTGTCATGTGTAGAGTAAACACAGTTGCACATACAAAAACAGGTCGGCGCTGAAAGAGCACAACGCAGAGGATGCCTGGAGCTTCTTTCGTCTGCAAACGCTCTCTGTGGCCAAACACTTCTGAACGCTGAGGAGGTTCTGTTTGTTTTTGTGGGACGCACTTGTTAAACTGTTGACTGGGAATTGTCCGTGATGCCTCGCGCTTTCAAGGATTTGTCGGAGAAGGTGCCGCTGGTCTTAGGCCGGCCATGTTTGTGGCAACGTTCGAGCCGGATGTGGTGTCAAAACTAACACCGTCTGCTGTCCTGAAAACCTGTCAACTCCCGTGTATGTTTTAATAAGCACACAACACATGTAAGGGCTGTGTGTGTGTGTGTGTGTGTGTGTGTGTGTTTGAGTAAGCCCATTTGCATTGTGTGTTTAATGTGTGTCACTGCTTAATATCGCCTCGTTGGGCTGGCCTCAAACATCTCTTTGTGTTTGCTTTGGCCCGTACAGTACACCACAGCTCCAGGAGGTGAGCGGCTTAGATTTGGAGGAGGTGGAGAGAAAGACAGAAACAAAGGTCCGGTATGTTGTTTCTCTCCAGTGCCACCTGTGTGTCTGCTACTGTGGGATTTGTACCTCCTCAATCACTGACACGTGTGGATTATCTGTACTTAAGGCTAAACGCCAATACAAGCCACATCTTGTGGGCGAGCTTTCAAGCACTCAGATGCTGCGTATCGCCTCCATTGTGGCTCAGATCACCGCTCCAGCACCACCGAGGTAATTATGCCTCGATTTGGAGTCCCTGCTATTGTAACGTAACCCTTTCCAAACATAAATTAACACATTCTTAAACATACAGAGGTGGTAGTGTTTTCGGAAATGATGTCGAGAGTACAACGTACACAAGAGAACTGTTGTGTCCTCGGGCACTTTGTACCTTCTTCTTGGACCTGCTCAGGTGCAAGCTCAGGTGAAAAGGTAAATCCACTGTGGAGCAAATACACACAGAGGTGTTACACACACAAACACCCCACAGAGCCAAAATGAGAAACGGCCCCGACATAATCTCTCCCAGCAGCGATTAATTAAGGCTCTGCTCATTAATTTTGGGTGAAGTTTGATCGTCAAATGTGGTTGTGTGCTAAGAGTTTAGTTCAGTCTGATTCAGAGAGGCCTCTATTGGCTGCTTTTCTTGTTTTTGTACGGTTTTACATAGGCATTCATGGTCTGCTAAGATTGTGGTTGATGTAGTGTGTGCTTGGGTCAACTTGTGTGCTCAAACTATTGTCTAGTAACACAGAGAATTCAGCTTGAACAACACATGAATAAGGGATGTGCTCACATTGGTTTCAATTGCATAAACTGTGCTTTTAGAAAACTTGTCAAAATGGTTGATTTATAACCTTTAATCCACCACTTTTAGAGAATAAAATAGTAAATAAAAACAGCATGGTAACATTCTTGTGTGAATATGAATTGTTTTCCTTGCATGGTTTCAGTTTTGAACTTAATTCATAAAGATGTGTTTTATATAATGAGTTAATTAAACTGAGTTCATGACCTTGCTGTTCTAATATTTATAATCATCTGTCTGCCACTGGTTTTTAACCATCTGCTTTGTATGTGAACAGGGAAATTGTCAATGGGGATTATTCAATGCAATGCTACATTTCTAGGGTTACATGTTGGCATCCCACTGCTCTATATCATGATGGGGGTAATGTGGGTATCCTGGTCTTTGCTGACTTTGTGATGCTATTGCTTTGGAGACCAGGGCTTTTGTTGGGGCGTTCTTTATGACAATGTTCTACTCTATATGGTTACTTATTGATCCCCTTACACTTAACTTAGTTTGTGTTATTAAACTAAGCATTGAGACAAAAAAGAACCAGAATTATTCCTTAGCCATATCATACTCATATTTTACAAGGACCTGTGAACAACTCACCTCAGACTTTACATGTGGTTGTTCCAAGGTGGTGTTCCCGGCGTTTTGGTTTTTGAGCCTGAGGTAAGAACAATTCCAGTATTTGACTAACCTGACAACTTATGTTGCGATTTTTTGGCATCCATGGCTTGTCTTGGTTAGTGTCTGTGTGTGTGCCCATACAGTTAAATGCAGTGTATGTACATGGGTATGCATGCCTGCGTGTATGTGTGTGCCAACTACCTGACAGAGCGATCATGCATTACATGCTTTCAACACAGCACAATGGTTCTCTATGGGTGTAACTCTCTCTGGGATTACAGTTAGAGAATGAAACCAAAAACTTTCTGGTTCTACTGGCTGGCTGACTGTCTCTATCTCACAGAAACCTCTCTGGGCAAACCCGTGTACAATTTTGCAGAATTACTGGGAAGAGAAGTCCAGCTTTAAGGTCTTTTACCTAATGGATTGCCAAAGCTGTTTAACTAGATACATAAGAATCTTGTGACAAGTTTCATATTTTTTTTTTTTGCAATTTCACCAAATAGATGCAAAAAATTATATCATTCTGTCTTTATTTTAGTTCAATTACATTATCCTTATTTAAGGATGAATATGTATAGTGTGGCATGGCCCTGTCATTCTTTGGTATGTTTTTGCGACATCAATTTATTCCTAATTTAGACAAAAGTTAATTCATTTTTTAATTATTTTACTTGGTCACATCTATTTAATGTATACCCTCTTTACATTCTGCCCATTCACACGGCTGGTTTAATCAGTTTTCTTGATTGCACTCAATTAACTGCAGGTGTGTGAAAATATGGCACAGGCCCTTATAAGAGCATGCCCAGACACATGTTGGTGCACAGCCTGTTCTGAGGGGAAACATTTGAATTGAATTGATGGATTTGCACACCAAATGCTGTTCCATTGTGTAGTTTTGCATGCAGAGCGGCCAGCCTTTAACCTAGCACCATTTGTCTTGAAAGCCCTGTGTTTGGTTCACTGTTGGTTCACACTTAAAAACCTATTAGAAACTAAACCACTGTGGACAATTAATTACAGCGATAAGAGCTACTACACCACACCATGTAGTATCAAGAGGAAGTGCTGTCGAAATTTAATATTTGACATGTTGGTAGCAAAACACGACATTGTGAAATTCATATTTCATCATTACACTGTGTATATTTGCTGACTGTGTGTTTGTTTATGATTAATCATTTAAATGGTGACTTTATTCTGAGGTCATGTTTGTCTAATGTCATGGTGAAATCTCAGTAATAGTAGATGATAACCTGTAAAGATTCAGTCATGTAAATTAGCATTTTCACATCGCCTTCATTATCTCCTTTTAAATTTGTAAATTCTAAATACATATGAATTTGGATTTGACAGGCTAAAGGGAAGTAATAGTGGATAAATAGAATTTCCAGGTGTTTGGGTGCAAACATTGACATGTAACTGGATCCCATGGCCTCCACCCTACCTCACATACACAACACACACATACAAATTCTCCAAGTCAGATTCCTAGTGAGTCTGACTGACAGAAACCCTTAGTGAATGTAACTCCGTAAACCAACATTACCATCACTGTCCCCTACAGGAGACCTGCTAGATAAAGCATGGCAGAAGACACACAAATAACCCCTGGGGCATGGCTGACAAATGTGTCTGAACTCACACACACACACACACACACACACACACACACACACACACACACACACACACACACAAAATCAAAAACAACTTTACACCAAAAGATGTAGAGATAAAAGATTATTATACATAATAATAATAATAATTATTATTATTTATTTATGTAGCACTATTCAAAAGAGAACATACAAAGCGCTTTAGTCTTAGGCATGCATACTCTCCCGCATTCACACATACTGTATCACTTCATTCCACACCAAATGTCAGGGTTACCCAACACGAGGAAAAACACACACTACAATTTTCCACTGCGTCTTTTCTTCCTCCCCCCTCCTCCCTCCCTCCTTCCCTCCCTCCCCCGGTGCCTGTAGCCGTCTGACCCGTCTTACTGCCTCGTTTGTCATCCCCAATCACTGGCTCTTTGAGCGGTGCTGCCTGACAGACGAGGGTATTAGCAGCTTCAGTCTGGTGTTGAGAGCCGGGCCTTCCTGCCACAATGGTGGAGCTATGTAGGAACGTCGCAAGAAAATATGAAAACATGTAACCCAACACACACACACACACACACACACACACACACACACACACACACACACACACACACACACACACACACACAC
>JAPMUY010010499.1:25000-110000 GCA_026901105.3 Galaxias olidus
AAGTGGGGGGGTTGGAGCGTGCGTTGCCGCGTCGATAGCTCTAAAAGAGAGGGCTGACTCAGTAGTGTGGGGCAAGTGGGTGGATCCCTGTCAAGCGGCGCCAATGTATTTGTGTGGGTTGTAATTATGGATATTTCTTGCAGTTGCAGGTAGGCCTATGGATATTTCTTGCAGTTGCAGGAATAGATATTTCTAGTCTCGACGACCATGTTGTGTTTATTATCAAATCCAGTGCTTGGCTGACAACAAAAGCTGGAAGCTCAGAGCTTGTAGGGTGTAGTCTCTGCCTCATATGGTTGACTGATATGGGTGGAGACAGGCAGATGATTGCACTGACACACACACACACACACACACTCGGTGGTGTATCATGGATTAATGGTTCCATGTATGTTTAAGGCAATCCAAATCAATTAAAGCCCCTATTAATCATGCTCTATCGCCTTGACACGAGGAGATTTCTCCGTTTATCAGATTATCCTAAAAACACCCAGCATTTTTTTGGATTACTTTTTTTGGAATGCTTTTGTCAAGTTACATTGGGCAATTTATCATAACCAACGACTTAGCTCAACACAGCATCTAGTCATTTCTAACTGTCCATATCGTAACGTTTATCTCCCTCCGGCAGTGTTTAGACAGACGACAAAAAAGCAAAAAGGCTTTGTGTCTTGGTATTTATTTCAATAAGTTACATTGAGAGAGATTTTTATCTTCATTTTTTTTATTACATCAAGCTTACTGTCTTGTAATCCAGTGCGGGAATGAGAACAATTCAGAACAAAACTAAACTAAACAAAAGACAAAAGAAGATTTCAATGACAACAATTGTGTGCAGCACAGAGAATCCCTCTCTTCACATTATTTACCTATATAATTAGAGTATATATATATTGTATATATACATCTATATGTATATACTTTATCACAGTTACAAAAATAAGATACGGTACTGTAGATGCGCGACTATACACACAGGGTGAAAACAAAACACAGAAAAGCTGTACAGTCCTCATTGAGGGCAAAGATACACACAAGAATTGTTTTTAAAAAAAAGATAAGAGAAAAAAAGGAAGGAAATATCTTTTGCCTTTAAAAAAAAAACAAATACACAGCCAGTTCCAGCTTTAGCTCCGTTTTGCCCCCCCCTTGCAACAAACAATACTTTCTGTTTAAAGTTGTGCTCCCTTTAAAAACACTTAGAATGGGATTTGAAGTCAACAATAACACGGTCACCGCATGTAGGTATTGGGTTGGTCCTCTAGCAAGGAGACATCCATAGTGATTCCAGTGTTGAAAGTAATACTGACGGAAACTTCAGCATGTACATCTCACCATGTGAAGACCTGCATTTCATGTAACCCTTAACATCTGCATATGGTGTATGCAACCCCGTTCCCTAACAAATGCACCCACCCACCCCATCCCACACACATTCACAAAAAACCCCCATTATGTGACAAAGTGGGTGAAACACTATTCTTTTTGCCCCATACTCAGATTGATTTCAAGGTTAATACATGAACAGGCAAGCCACTGGAGGTGAACTCCCCCAAATGGGGGAGAATACATAGAAAGACCCAGAGCTAGAATGTGGCTAGCTACAGCAGCATCCAATTGCTTAATTAGTCGTCAACATAGTCAGAAGATTTGTTTTATGATTTATGGAATACTATAAGGAAAGGAAACGATATCCTGAGCCTCCTTTGCAACTTCTGTTTGCAACTGCATACAGTAAACTGACACAGGAACACAGAGAATACTGCTGCTTTGGTATGAAATATTTTAGTATATAATAATTTCTCCGCTACACAGACATTAAGAGGGAGAGCTGCTAGCACTTATCGGGTAACATTTTAACAACAGGGTGGTTTACCCCAAACAAGTGTAGTGGACTTGCATCTTCTTACTAGTAGTCAATACATATTCTTGAAAGGAATAGTGCCACTCTTTTACAGTACTTTTGCAGTACTTTCAATTGAGCCAATGATCTACCATTGGACAGTTATTAATTGATACGAGAAAATTGTAGTCTAAATCTACTCTTTTCAGAATCCATGGCTTATAGAGAGCTAAACTACAGAGTAGACTACGGATCAAACTACCAGACATTCTGATGCGGCAAGAAATACTCTGAGAACAAAGGAGACTGCCGCTGAAAAACGGTTATCCGAATAAGAGTTAAATTCCTATAAGTTATTATAGCACAACACACCAACTATTTTTCACAATATTTCCACATCATTGATAATATACACATTGAAGGTTTCAAACTTAGATCAAGATTTGCTTAGTTTACATCACTTTAAATTGTTTTAAATTCAACAGCTAGTTTTTTGTTGCATCAATAGGAATTTTCTGTGGATTACCATTGGCTCAAATACAGACTAGAAAATGACTTGTCTGAATCTTTAATTTTGGTATGAAAATCCCAGCAAAAACAAAGTCAGGATAAGAATTTCTAGTCTTACACTCCCTTTTAGATATATTTGAAAAGGCATATCTACTAATGACAGTTGGTTATGAGGAGTCAGTGTGTCCAAGTCCTCAACAATGCACAAAGAAAGGGAGGTGTACATATGAACAGAATTAATTCTGCATGAAATGGACACTGTCTCTCTAAGAAACTAGCCATGCATGCAAACAGAGGACTACCCTTTAAAACAGGAATAATCTAACATAGTAATTTAGCTTTAACATACACAGAAGTAAACTTGGTAAAACACTAAACAGCTGAAAACATGCCTGATCAACAGTATCAAACAAACTGTGTAATATGAAATACATGGACCAGAAATCACCCCGTATGTGTGAGGATGAGAAAAAGTGCTATCTAGGAAATTCCACAAATTACAGTGAAGGAGAGAAACGGCCATTTTGAAAAAAGTGTGAAAAGACCAACAGCCAGAGAAAATCTTGACAAAGCCAGGAAGGGCAGGTATAGAGAGAATACAGAAGTGGCTACTTCTGTGGGAAAAACCAAAGAATTCTCATCTTAAATACACACCAAAAACAACCACAACGTAGCATTTCAAAGCATTGGTTTGATGTTAATGTCCACTATGGCCTTCAAAAGGACATCATTGCTTATTTTTGTCAAAAGTTTGTTTTTTTCACACTTAGTTGGCGTAGTAGACACCATGCTTTTCTTCATTTCGGTCTCATTCCTATCTTCATTACCGCTGTTGTCATTTCTTTTTTTTTTTTTGTTGCCTAGAGTAAGGGTGGTTGGCAGGAATGTTTAGGAGGCGGGAACTGGGGATGCAGGGAAATCGTAGGCTGGGAAATGCTTTGCCGCTGCTGCAATTGCCGTTGATCATTGTGGATGCAACCTCCCATCCTAGTGAGGCAAGGCCACCAGGATATCCACGTAGTTGACGGGGAAGAAGCCGGA
Organism: Galaxias olidus; assembly: GCA_026901105.3. NCBI lineage: Eukaryota > Metazoa > Chordata > Actinopteri > Galaxiiformes > Galaxiidae > Galaxias > Galaxias olidus. Next base: position 28,395 of record JAPMUY010010499.1, read on the forward strand.
GTTGCCGTTCAGCATGCCCTCGTACCAGTTGTCGTCGATTTTGTTGGTCAGGGTGATCAGGTCACCCTCTTTGAAGCCTAGCTCCCCTTCGTTCTCAGGGTCAAAGTCGTAGAGGGCGCGGCAGCAGGGCTGGTCCAGCGGGGCTGCAGGGGGAGAAACAAAGTCAAGCTAGTGGTCGTCCAGAGAGATCGGATACTACAGATAGAAAGAAAGAAAGATGGATACATAGAGAGATATGGTCTAGTGAGAAGGTAGATGGAGAGATACAGATGAATACGTGAACAGAGACATAATCTGGTGGGTGGGTGGGAGGTGGTGGGTGGGGGGGGTGTAGGTAGGTATGTAGTTACGTAGCTAGGTATCAGTAGGTAGGTAGGTAGGTAGTTACGTAGGTAGTTACGTAGGTAGGTAGGTAGTTATGTAGGTAGGTAGTTAAGTAGGTGTAGGTAGGTAGGTAGGTAGGTAGGTAAGTAGTTATGTAGGTAGGTAGGGATACAGTCTTATGAGAGGAAAGGCTCACCTGGTGACCTGGCTGAAAGTGACAGGGTAAAGGGGTGGAAACAAAGCAAAGAAGAAAGTCTTCAATTATTCATATACACAACAGACAAAGGAAAAAAGAACAGCAAAGATTAAGTCCAACAAAAAAAAACATAGGGGGTTAAAATGGAACAAGAGTGGAGAGAAACCAGGAAAACAAAACTGCTAATAGCAGCACAGCAGAGGGGGAAAAAGTCAAATCAAAGAGGTAAAGACAGACATGGCAAACAACAGATACACCAGCATGTTTGATTGACACAAAGGTAGGAAGGAAGATAAGAGCGATGGAGGGATAGTGTTTGTATCTCTCCCCAATTCACTCTAAGCTCACCTGGGGACCTTGCTGCAAGGATACAAGAACAGAACAAAAAGAAGAGGAAAGAGAAGAGCAAAGGCATTTACATCTCAGATCACTTGGTTTGCCTTGACGCAGGACAACTTGTTTAAGGTCTCGAGTAATAAGGGCTTTGAAGTGTGCTGTTACAATTCATTGAGTTTGACATATTCCATACAACAGCCCACTTCAAAGTGTGTTATTTCGCTTACACTGTGGCCCCCTCTTAACAAACAAAAATGTAGGCTGTTATCCAGGTTAATTTGAACAGCAACGTGTGTTAAATCTTGTTATGACATTCAGATCTTTAGCCCGCTCAGCAGTTCATACGTGGATTGGCTCAGTAGTCTGGCATATTGTCTCAAAGCAAACCTACTGTTAACTATAGAAATAGCTTTATCATTCGCTAGGTTGTTTTTTTAGACAGACAATGCTAGGTAATTAGTAGTATTTAGTTAATTTAGCTACATATAGCTATTACGTATGCCACTAAAGCCAATCAGTATGGAGAATTCCCCCAGGGCCATTGTATAATAGAAACACGGAGGGGAGGATGGCTGGGTGGATGCAGGGACATGATCTGATGAAGAAATGGCTGAAAAAAAATTAAATATGAGTACGCATTAGTTGGAATATAGACCGACCAATGGAAGGAAGGACACAAACACATAAAGACACGATGTATTTGAGTGGCGGAGGAGATATAGGCGTATCTCTCCCGCGTTCACTCTTGGGGCACCAGAGGACCTCGCTGAAAAGGGGGGAATCAAATTAGGACAGACGAGAGACCAGGAAATAGGGGGGTTTTGTGATGAAAAATAACATTAGATAACTGCTGGATGGATGAAGGGATGAAGCCATGACCGAGAGGACGGAGAGGGGGAAAAGATGACCGACAGAGAACGGGTAAGGGTTGACTCTGGGCTCACCTGGAGACCTTGCTGCTGGGGAAAGGAACACCAAATCACAGGGGAAAGAGAAGAGAGCAGCAGTGTTGGTACGGAGTTACTCTTGGCTGACGGGTGTATGGTTAAGATCAGTAGATGGAGAGTTAGTGGTTAGTAAAATGGCAAAAGAGAAAACGTGGGTAGAGGAGATGTGATAGGGCGTGTACACGTTATTTTGAAAGGTATACCACTACGAGGAAATAAAAGTGAGGGATTATGTTGAAAAAGGTTGGAATGCCAAGTCCAGAAACAATCGTAAGATCAAAAGGAACTGCATGTTTAGGTAATACACTTGGTATAGATTATGAATTAATAGCCATTTGGTAAAATTTAAGATGTTTCGTAAATCAAGTCAATCGGTTTTTTTTTGTTTTGTTTTGCTCTACTAGAACAAGGAGCATAGGTGTTAGGCTTTGCTTCTGGACTGGGCTAAAGGTCAAACCTATTCCAGTGCTGATGCCCACCTGGGGACCTGGCCGAGCCACTGTGGATGCCTCCATTGTGGTTTTCGCTGATGGTGGAGAAGTCCAGAGAGGTTCGTGGCTTAGGAATGTACTCTTTCCTGGGCTTATTGGAGGAATCCTTTATCCTGCAATACACAAAGTATAAACACAGTTTTAAGGAAAAAAATACTACATTTAGGCCTGTGTGGTCCATAGTGATTATTGTTCGTGTTGAGCAGAATAATTAATGAGTGATGTTATTTGCTGGATAGTGTCGTATTGGACAATCATGAATTAATATCACTATTGTTATTGCATGGGCCAATGTGACTTTTGATTGGGAAGGTGTCTATTTAAGGCCTTAACCAGGCAACTGCACGAGCGACAAATAGGACAAACAAAAAAAAGGCGGTGCTACTGACCGTTCCTCCATCTTGCTGGAGAGCTGTGTGAGAATTTCGGCAGCTCTGCTGTGGTACTCGGACTGCGCCTGAACCAGAGCGGCCAGCTGGCTCACCTGCTCGATCTGCTGGGAGAACACGAGAGGCGCAGGGGCCACTGTTACATCAGGCTGGACACACACGTGAGGACGCGGGGCACTCGCACATTACAACTCTCCCTTGACAGCTTGTGACGCGTCATCACCAAAGAACACTCTGACCTCCTCGCAAACAAAGACTGCATGCATCTTAAGCACCAATTCATGATTCTGCGTATATTAATTATTTTTTAAACTGTATGAACATTACGTAGGTTGCATTCTCTCTTACACCCCCCCCCCCCCCCCCAAGGCCTTGAGTGGTTGTCGGTTAACTGTTTTAAAAAACGTTAGGATGAGGCTGTCATACTTAGTTGAGCTATGGCATTCAACCTGTGACCGAAGTGGTTATGCGCCGCACATTCTCGTACACTCAGCACAACACAAGGAAAACTGCTTACGCAGAACCATAAATTGGCCTTTAACGGCCCTGTAAATTCAGAGGTCTTCCAGAGACACGGGCCAGTGGTCGGGAAGGACCAAAGGGTTGCAACCCACTCTGTCGATGGGGCTTCAACTGGACAGAAGGGGGAAATGAGAGCAAGAGTTGTAGATGTTAAAGCTAACGATTATCCATGCGTTTGGTGAAATCAACAATGGCGCACGTTGCGACACACTGCTCCATAAATAGCGTTTCAAATAACGTCATCGTTTCAAAAAAAAAAAAGGTCATGTACTAGATTTTAGGTCGACATTTTTAATTGTACGATTGTATTTCATGTGCTTTTTACTTTTGTTATGTTGTTCAAATGATATGCTCATGTTACGTTTGTGGCCATGTGGCTAAACATGCAGACTGAAAAGCGTTGAGAGCCTAACAAACGTCATGATGCATATGTCTATTACGTTGCTCTAAAACATAGGCCGATATGGCCTTATACAAATATATAAATATTTATTACAAAATACTGGTCGTCAAAACGATGCAACATGTTTGCATACCATCCCTCTAAATGAATCCCGACAAGACGGATTGAGTTTGCCCTACTCTTGTATAACTAATGACTTGAAAACGTCACCGCGCCGTCATCAGGAGACAGAGAGCATTAGGACGAGGAGTCAACGTTTTGGCGCCAGTCAGCCCACAGGGTGACAGGGAGTCGCAGGGGGCAACCCCTAAGTCCTTACATCACTCTCCAACAGGTTGAACATGCTCTGCTCGGCGATGTCCTTGGAGTCGTCAAACTTCTCCAGCGCCTGCTTGATCTCGTCCTCCGTCACTTTGCCCTGGCGCTTCTTCTTGTAGTCAAAGTCCAGGCGACGGCCCTCGCACTTCTTCAGGTGGTGCTGCAGAGAGAGGGAAAGGGTTAACGGAAGGGGTCGGTTTTCCGTCACTGCCCAAGTCTGGTGGATCACCCGATGGCTGCTTGGGGAAAAAAAAACAACGAGGAGCCAAGCAAGTCACAATGAAGCTCCCCGCTCGCATTCCGACATATTAGTTATTTATTGATTCAGTGGTCAGGCAGAATAGATGGATGTAATTCCATTTTGCTACTCAGCGAGAGAGAATTAAACTCCCCCCTCCGGGCATGGAAAATAGACTGAGCAGCAAGTTCACCAACAGAGAGCTATGTCAACAAGGAAATGAGCTTTTCTTTATTTCAGTTGGAGCTGAACACATCTTTATATGTACTTCATCGAGGGATTTTTATATCCAAGTAAATGAACCTTGAGTGACCAACGGTTGTTAAGTGACAACGATATCACATTTGTTTGGCTTTGTGGCATTTAACTCTGACGTTATTCTGTCTCGCTAGAGGCATCCTGGGTAAAAAACCGGGCAAACCTCAACTCGATCTACAGTTCATTCAGAAGCTTTACAGCGCTGGCCACTCACTGCGATCTCCTTCAGGTCTTTGTCGTGGAGGTTCTGCAGAGGGTCGATGAAGTTCTGCTTGACCTCCATGTCCAGGGCGTCCTTCACCTCCCCCAGCTCATGCATGGCCTCCCCAACGTCGATCAGGGCCAGGCCTGGAGGACCAAACACACAGATGGAGACCTTTGTGAAAAAGAGTGTAGTGCGACTCCTCTTCAGAATGTAAAACTTACAGTTCACCATTTCTGTGAAATTCTACGAATGCTAAATTAGCTTTAATTAAGGTTACAAACTTCAGGCTAATTACCATCTGGACCAAAAATCCTACTGCACCATTTTACACTAGCTTCTTAGTGTAATACCATCTACCCACAATGTAGCGTTAGCTATTGTGACATAGATAATTGAGCAAACCCCAGGCAACACATGCAACTTCGCATTTCACTAAAAACAAAAAGGTTCACGTCTTCCATATATTATGCTGTTTTAAAGGTACAACACGAACGCTAATAATGTCCGGTGTCTTTGAGCAGCCGTGAGCGTTCTATCCCCCATCACATGCATGGCGTCTCCCTAATGTGCCACGTGCACGTGCACGTCCATGGACCGCGCCGGGGGCTTTACCAAAGTTAGACTCCTCCCCGAGCTCCCGGCCAAACTTCTGCATGGACTCCCCCAGGATGGTCTCGGTCTGCGTGTAGCCCAGCCCTTTCTCCTGGCCCCGGATCTTGGACATGGAGTTGATCATGTTCATCTTGGCTCTGGAGGCTGCCGAGGAGAGAGAGAGAGACACAGTCAGAAGGCTGGGCCAGACCTAAAACAGGCTCCGGGCCGGCGTTCCCAGTCGTGTGCCGCTCTGCACAATGAGGACGCTACTCGTCAAGGCCTCGGAAGGCTCTGCTGGGCGATGGGATCGCGCCGCGAGGCTCTCTCTGCCTATTTTTAGATACGTGAACTGAACAGACATGGACTTATGAACTTTATAAACAAGACTGAGAAGCTAGGAGGCTTTGAATGCAGGATTCAGAGACTAAGGCAAAAAAAAAACAAAGCCAATTTTTCCTTCTGGTACAATCCCAAAACATCAAAATTTGTTCCTAAGGGACATCGTTATGTGCAGTACACAGCTAGAGTATAAAGACAGGGAACCACGCGTCCCACCTGGGTTGGGCTGCAGATACTCAGTGGTCTTGGTCATGATGTCCAACACCGCCCGGCTGGTGGTGTCCACCTTCTGCACCAGGGAACAAACAGGACGGAACGGAGAGAGAGCGAGAGAGAGAGAGAGAGAGAAAGAGAAAGAAAGGAACGTGAGTAGGAGGTATGAAAAGACAAAAAAAAAAAGAACGGAGCACAGAGAGAGAGAGTGAGAAACACGTGTCGGCCAAACTAAATACTTTCAACAATGGGGGGGGGGGGGGGGAGAAGGAGAGCAACGGCACGCCACACGTGCCACCAGTCCCCGGCTCTACAAAGCCCACAACGGGAATGAGCCAAAATGATCCAGGGAAAACGACGTGTCACTTTGGAGGAGGGGAGAGACGTGTAGAGTGGACAGGTGGGGCGGACCGTTTCGGCTGTCTCCCCCCTCGTGAGGGGGGATGAGCCCCTGCAAGTGTGTGTGGTCTGCTCCATTGGGGGCTCCTCACTGCTTAGCCTCTCCTCCATCTGTCAGCTCCAGGACCCCCCCCCCCCCCTGGCAGAGGGCTCTGAGGGGGCAACCAGCCCACACGGGCACATATGGTGGGGAGACTGTTAGGAACGCCATGCTGCGTTAGGCACGCGCACACAGGCACGTACATACGTGCACGAGCACACGTTGGTTACCTAAACGCTCGGCTTCGACATCTTTTAATGGAGTGAGAAGTGGCACAGTTGGTCCTTTTTAACACAAATTGCATTTTCATTTTTTTTTTTTTTTTTTGCTTAAGGGCTCGTGAAAGCTGTGGGCAGTCATGTTGTGACATTGAAGAACAAGAAAGGGAGGGACTCTTGCCTTTTCCATCTCGGTGAAGTCCTCATCGTGCTTCGTCCCCTCTGCTCCACCCACCTTCTCGCTCACTCTCTGCAGGAACACAGGGGAGAAGAAATGAAGGTGTTAAGGCTGTTAATGACTGAACACTTTTCTTGCCACTAGAGTACTAAATGCACACAGCGTGTAAACGTAGAGGCACAAAAACAAATCATGTCCTGAGTAATGCAAGCGGAATGGAGGTGAACATTGTTTAGTTCTATCTGTACAGAAAATGCATTAACGTATTAGGCAGATTAAATGTGTTTGGTCAAAATGTTCTACGGAGAGAAAAAATGGCTATGACTTTCAACAAGCAAATAGTTCCCATTTCTATTTTCCCTCCAGCTCCACTCCGGCGATTCCTTTGTAATGGACGCCGTCTGATCTGCCCACGGAACTCACAAGGTAACGACCCTCGTTCTATGCTAATTAAGATAATAGTGCAACAACGGGGGACACCTGGGCTTGACCTTGCGTCTCACATGGTGCCTGCCTCCTCGTTAAATCCTACAGCACCGCGCGGCAGATCTGACCCGACGCTGCATTCACTTCAAACGTCGAGATATAGAGCCTGCTCATTATCGAAGCTGTCGTAAAGGTGCTTATGACCGGCCTCTAAAGCTGTCACAAGTTTCATTTGTGCCGTTTATCTGTCTCGAACACACACAGATAAACATGCAAACCGATGTATTGTGCTGGTTGCACACACACACACACACACACACACACACACACACACACACACACACACACAGAGTAGCCCTCTTAAATAAATCTAGACAAAAGCCAGCATGTTATAGCCTCCCATTGACATATGTCAAGGACGTACAGGGTTACACTTTCTATCTCTCTCTCTCTCCAATGAAGTGAGAGAGAGAGAGAGAGAGAGAGAGAGAGAGAGAGAGAGAGAGAGAGAAAACTGTGTGTATATATATATATATGTTTATTGAGAGAGAGAAGAGTGAAGGGGTGACATTGTTGGGTGCAAACGTGTTTCAATTGGTGGACCTCGCCCTTCCCATTCACTGGGACTTCTAGAGGCCCTCTTCCAAACCATCCCAGAAATGCCTTGGACTTGGATACTTCCTCTCTCCTTCCCAATGTCTGTCTGCCGACAAGGACTGCCAACTGTGCCTCCACACATGAACCCATCCAGGCTCAGCCTGTGACGTAACCGGGGGGCCTCCAGGGCCTCCAATCTGACACAACCAGGCCAGACAAGGTCCCTCAGAGCACGCAAAGGAGGAGGGGGAATCGGAAAAAACATCCCACGTAGAGGAGCAAGTGGAAAAAGCTGACTTCATTTGAGACTTGTAAGACAGAAATAATGAGCTGTAGGGCCCTCTTTTCCCCAGAACTTCAGCTTCTTTTTGTCAGAGAGCAACAATGGAATGAACAAACGAGTGGCAACGTGTAATGACACCAAGGTGCTGTGACATCATCACTCCTCAGTCCCCAGTGAACCATGGAACTGGTGCCCGCATAATCGTCTTAAAGAAAGTCTTCACGTTCCAAATGTGAAACGGTTCGATCATTTGATGGCGACTCAGAAGCACACACACACACAAAAGAGAAACCGCAGACAGCGTAAGCCGATCCAGAGAGCCGTGGACCCTGTCATCACTTTCTTCATACGCCAACGTTCGGAATTCTTCAAATCCTCAGTGAGCCGGGCAGCGGTTGCCATGGAGACAGGCACCAGCCCGGCTCGGCTCATCGGCTATGTGGGTCTCCTGCTTCGCGTTCCTCTCGCCATCCTTCTACCCCGCCATTCCTCTTTCCTCCCTCCCTCTCTCTCTCCCCCCCTCCTCGCCGTGCAGGGGATACTGGTCTACACACACTACCACGATCAAAGACAAACCACGGAGGAGAGGAGAGGAAGAAGAAAGGAGGGGAGGGGTGGTGATGAGAGGAGACAGGAGAGAAGGTATGGGGAGGAGCAGAGCCAGCTCTTCAGAATCTTTTGGAAAAGGGAGTGTTTGCGTCACCCTCTATGGAGGCACGATGATGCTGCTGACATTCTGAGCTCTAAGATGGAGGCTTCTTTTGTGTTTCCACCCCGTGTTTCTGTGTGTGTATATATGTATGTGTGTGTGTGTGTGTGTGCGTAGGGGATCGGACATTGGACTGATTGGGTTGGGAGGGACAGCCAGCTAGACAGCCAGACAGACAGCTTGTGGGCACAGTCAACCTCTGCTGTTTCATCAGCCCTCGGGGACAATCCTCTGGGGATTTACGGGTCATTGCACACGCACACGCACACGCACCCGCACCCGCACCCGCACCCACACCCACACCCACACAGATCCCAAAGCAATCAGCGGTAGAACATTCTCAGACCCCTGTCATTGACTGAAACAAGGGATCTAGTTGTGTTGAGCTGTGGACAGGGGATGATGTCTTTGCGTGTATGAGCATACAATATAAAAGATGGGGTGGCGGTGCAAGTGTGTGTGTGTCCATTGTGTCAGTGTGTGTGTGTGACCATTGTGTTAGTGTGTGACCATTGTCTGTGTGTGTGTGGACTAGGAGGGTCCATATGCAGTGAAGTTCTCCTGCTGACACCTCCCAATAATCTCCCTGCCCCCAATGAGTTGATTAACAGCCAGACGGCTAGATAAGTACCTTGTCCCCCGAGCCGACAGTGATCCACGCACACACACACGCGCCCACACACACACACACATGCGCCCACCCACACACACCCTATAATTGGTACGAAATCAACCATCATTAGCGCGACAAGCAGACAGAATCGGTGACCATAATCAAATGTTTTACTGGATGGAAACATCAAGACGAGGGAGGTGAAGATCCATTATATCCCACCGGAGCGGCGCGCGCCTCGGGCGGTGTGCTTGAGAGAGGTGGAGCGCGCGGCGGCGGCCACGGACACATTTAGACGAGAGTAACTCAGCCATCGAGAGTCACTGACGGTGGAGGGTAGAGAACGAGAGACGGGAGGAAGGGAAAAGTGAAGAAAAGAGAAGGATCTGTCATAAAAAAGATTGAGAGAGAGAGAGAGAGAGAGAGAGGGGAGACGGATAACGATAAAGAGAGAGAGCAGGGACAAACAGCGAGAGAGCGAGGGGGGGGGGGGGGGGGGGGGGGGGGGAGTCATTCGACTAAAGAGCCGAACGGCAACTCAATTGAGCGGAGGCGATGGCGACCGTCTGCCCGTTGCAAGGGACAAAGGCACGGGAGTGGACCGCTGGAGGGCGGCTTCACGGTGTGTACACAAACCGTCCCCGTCAATGCCACAGTCTGGCCTAACCACCGTGCCGCTCACTGAGCCAAAATGGAGGACACCGGGAGAGAGAGTGAGTGAGTGGCACCGGGAAGACAGGGGACGGCCAGAGAGCCTGGCGGAGCTGGGAACAGGGACCGATGGTGGAAGGAATGCATGTTTCAAATATGTGCAAACACATGCCAGACGCACACGCACGTCCTGGAACATATACCCAAAACAAACAAATAACCAACACACACAAACACGTACCAAGCATGGACGGAGGCATGTAGGAGGAGGACAAATGAAAGAACATAGAATCCAATACATAGAATCGAACGTGTTGATAACGCGTGTGAAAAGACAAGGACAGGGGGGACAGGGACGAGCTGTTAACTGTACGGACATCCTCCATGACCAGAGCTCTCTGAAATGTCCCGGGAATGAACATCACACAGCAGGCGTTAGAACCACTAACACCGACATGAATGTCCAGAAGGGGTTCAAGAGAGGAAGGACCTAAGTGCCAGCGTGTTTTAGTGCTTTGAGAGTGACACACTCTCTCGCTCTTTCTTACTCCGTCCCTCATTGTTCCTACACCCACACACTCCCCCTGTTCTTTTTCCACCTCCCTTGCTCTCAGGGACAAGGCAACAGGAGGAACAGAAGCGTGCCACACGGCTCAAGTTGCCCTGCTGGCCTCTGGGTAGTGCTGCGGTGTGGCACAGCTTAGTAGGGGAAAGGCAGCCGGTGACGTCACCGCTGACATCACTGACGGAAGTGATGTCGTTCCAACTGCGGAGAGACACATGGAGAATGCAGTAGCACGTCATGGGGGGGGGGGGGGGTCACAATCATCTAGAATGGCGCCGTACACACAGACACACAAGCCCCTTAGTGCGCATACACACACGTGCCCGCACACACAAACGCAGCGCACACATTCAAATCCTGTGCAGTAGAGCGCATTCCTAAAATAGCTTTTATTGAAACCAGAGGGTATACTGGGAAAAAGGTGGCGGCAAATCCCTTCCTCCTACGCCTTGTCCTCTTGAATAAGTGCTGCATCAAACATGATAATCACCGACTGGAAACACACCTTGTAAATCGTCACAGGAACTCAGTGTGCTGATAGCGAGCAGAGGAAGGAAGGGCGGGGCTCTATTACATCATCACTATGGGCCAGGCGGGTGTCCTTACGTGTCCCATTGGACTACACGCTGGCTGTGTTCGGAATGGCATACTATGCGTCCTTAACATACAAAATATGCCATAAAATCAGTTCATATTAAGTATATATAGTGGGTGATTCTGAACACAGCAACACAGCACTAGTGTAGCAAAGGGTTCACTGAAAAGTTTATTGAAACAGAATAGAATACAATGGAACGGATGGGAACTGGGCTTCTGCACGGAGAGGGGACTTCTCGACTCAACACAACCACGATGAGATAAATGACAGTCATCTTACAATATGACTCAGTGTCGTCAATGCAACAAGATGCTGACTACTCAAGGTGTTTTACCCTCACCAATAACGCGTCAGCGACACAGGCCAAGCCGCGAACTGCGGAGCACACGGTGCACTTTACATATTAGCTAAGGGAAGCAGAGAGGGTGCTGCTCTTTGCCGGTCGACAGCAGCCACCGGGTAGCAGTAGCTCTGGGCAGGAACGAAGGGGCCCAGTCGACCTCCGTAAGAGCTGGACACTGCAAGTCCGTAACCCTCCCAAGGCTGGATCTACATGAATGCACCCAGAGTGGGGCGTCACAGCGATCCCACCCGCCACTGACCTTTGCGTTGGTCACCCACAGACTGAGAGACAGCGTGGGAAGGAAAGATGGATGGACGAACGTGGGGAGGACCACGAAAGAAGAGGGGGATGGAAAGAGAAGAGGGCGAGCGGTGTCAATAAGCCAGCTAGAAACACTTGCTGTTAATTCTCCCTCTTCCACTCAATCTTTCATGTGAAATGAAGTGGATGAAAGTGTGACAAATACACCACTTCAGTTTGGCATGGCAAGGCATGGAAAATGCGATTGCATTTTTCAAAACATTCTTCGAGAGTAGGTGGGATTAATTCAACTGCGGCTGCAAAACTAGTAATCCAATTATTGTGATTACTGTTTATCGACATTACGCGGCCGCAAACCTCGAATCCAGAGCTTCTTTTTTGTTTTTATTCAAAGCAACTCTTAACTTTTAAACGGCGGTGGATGACTGGTTTCAGCTCTGAGGTGTAAACAGAAGGGGTAGCTGTTAGGAAACCACTCAGCCATTTTGTGTCAACGGCGGAGAGACACGCGCCTGCAGGGCACGAGCACTTCCTCCTCTATCGCTAAAAATACTCCAACCCCAGTCGGATTACTGGAAACACTTCTGGCAGCTACGGACCGTGAGTGAGGGCCAAAGCCAGGAGCCCGCTACCGTGAAGCCCGACTCCAGGAGCTAACTCTATTACTGGCCACACAAACACACATAATTACACAAACAGACACACTCACCTGTGCACCGATACACTCGCATTACAGAAAGATCGGACTAAAAAAGGAGGCCGCTTTAAGTACAGACCTGCTTTGGGATTGGACGGTCAGGTGGCCATCCTGTTGGCAACTTAAATGATTAGTTTGATCGTGCCTGTAAAGGAGGCCGTTTTAATCCAAGTACCTACACTGTAAACGTGTTGGGTTTGTTTTATCGTTCCTTCAAAGCACGCATCATTACCTAGCATTTATTATTCAGCAAATATAAAGGAATGGGTGTAAATTAATCGTCTTCATACTTTTCAGACATAAGTGACCAACGATACTCCTTCGACAAAAACAAGATCATTAAAAAGCTAAAGAGAGTTTGGCATTCATTTGCCGGCTATCAAACGTGACCAGTGTTCAGTGGGCATTTTTGAACGAGGGCACCTCACCTTCTAAATGATCGATGCTAATGAGCGATAGAGACGTCCACTGTCTACACTGACCCCGACACATTCACAGTATGTGAAGGTTTTCATAGAGTGGACACTGGTCATAGCTCATAACGATCGTGGGCAGGCTTTTATGTAACGTGTCGGTTGCACAATAATCTATATTCAAGACACGTCCTTGTCCTGCACCAATAGCTCTCCACCTCAAATGACCCCTCCCTCCCTTTCCTCCCTCCCTCTTTCCTTCCCTTGCACTTTACATCTCGGGACACTGCAAATCGACGCGGGTGCCTGCAGCTAACCTCCGCTGCAGCGGAGACACCGTCTCCCCCCCTCTTCCCCTCTTCCCTGGGCCGACCGTCCATCAGTCCCCCTACGCCCTGTCACGACAGCCACCGGCCACCGGAACAACGAGAGGACGAGTTATGGGCGTTTGAAGAAGTGGACAACTCAGAGCGCTGACAGTCCTCCTATCCTCCCCTGACACCCAACAGATTGGCTCAATGGGGGTTTGGGTTGTTTTCGCAGCGTTTTACACAGGCAGAAGCGGCCGCTGAACCAGCTAACCGTTCCACTTTAGGCCCCGAGCAGCGATAGCATTAGCGTTAGCGTCTGTCACATGGCGCCCAATGTGAGGCACACGTGGAGGCCTCCGCTGTGCCCTCCTCCTTCTGCTCCCTCCTCCTCCTCATCTCTCCATCCTCTCCTCTGTGCTCTAATCCCCGTCGGGCACATCAAGGCCCCTGCTTAAAATACTGCCTGGGTGCAGAGAGGAGGGGGGGGGAGGGGGAGAAGGATTAAAAATGATTAGTGAGGCTATAAGCGAGACCTGGACGCGCACTGGACAATAAAAGGAGAGGCTGAGACTTCCTGCTAGCATTACGCTGGCTAACCCTCCTCCTCTTCCGCCTCGACCCTTCTCCAACCAGACGGACGGACGAGGGCAGGAGGAGAGATGCTCCCCTGCTGACTCAGAGAGGGTCCGTTCTCTTAGTTTGTCACCCTCCTGCCTAGCTGGCATGTAGGAATTGACAAAAAAAGGGTTCTCTCTCTCTCTCTCTTCTACTCATTCACACTTTCTTATTCTTTGTACCCTGTCAGGTTCCACCTCTCTTCTCTTGTCTCTCTTCCCCTCGGTCGTGTCCTTGCTCTATCCATCCGTGGTGGAGGAGCAGAGGGGCACAGAGAGGGTGGTAGAGGTGGGGGGCACGGTGAGAGGAGCGGGTGACTTTGCCAAACGTTGGGCTTTAAAAAACACGCTTGCGTAACAATGCCCAGAGGATTTTCTGTCTTTGGCGTTTCTCCTCTGTTATCCTGTCGTCTAACCCTCCCCCTTCTCTCTTTTTCTCTCCCTTTCTCGCCTCTGCTTACACCTACCCTTGTCCTTCATTCCTCTCCTCCTTCCCCTCCCTCCCCTCCCTCCCCTCCCTTCCCTCCCTCCCCTCCTCCGTCCTCCATTGTCGTTCAGGCCCGGTAGAAGCACTCGATGTCCTCATCAACCCTTTTGGCCACAGCCTTACTGTTCTCACGCTACAGCGCACCTCGCCTCCGGACTGTGACTCAGCAAAAGTTCCCACTGCATTAATCTTAAATAGAATCTGCAAAGTCATGATTAGCCCTATACTGTATGTCTGATGAGTCAGCTCTAAGACTTTTTAGGTGCAAAGTTGGGTCCAAGTTTGTTCAGAAAAAGGACTGATTAGTGGACGGATCTCTTTCAGTGGCTAAAATTAGACCTGAGCTCTCCGTGGGCCGCTGAACGTCCAATCGCAGGCCTCCAATCCTGGGAGGTACCAAAGACAGAGCCAGCGCGGCGGTGGTTCTCCCACACCTCGTCCTCTTTTAGAGTGGCAGTAATCCACCCCGTAAACAAAGCCCGGGGCAGCCTTTACAGCACACTAAGCCCAGCTGTGGCGGCTGTAGAGGACCACTGAGGAACGGGACAAACCCTCCTGAACACTCCCCGAGCCCAACGCCACGGAACCGACCAACCGACCGAGTTGTTATGCCCCTTTCATGGCAGCTGTGATCCGACAGAGGTGAAAGTCAACCACAGAGATGCTAGGCTCAAAGACAGCTGTGCATATTCTGGGATCACCCGCAGAGGAACCGTGCAAGCTAAACAAAACCTCTCTGGCCATTCATGTCAACAACAATGCCCTACGGGCGGGGGGGGGGGGGGGGCGACAAACCGGTTTAATTGACCCGCGTGCTCTGTGCTTTACTTAGTGTATATGACATCTGCATGCATATTTGAGTGTCTGTGTGTGTGTGTGTGTGTGTGTGTGTGTGTGTGGCCCATGGCTATCTCTAAGCTGATTAGTAAGCCTTTGCATGGTTCTTATGTAACAGTAGGGATGAGTGGAGAGCCTGGTCGATGAGTGCACATTCCAATCCATCCATGTGCCGCTGGGACAGGAGAGACAGGAAGCAGGCGGGGGCTGGACCAGCCGGCACGGTGTGTGTGTGTGTGTGTGTGTGTGTGTGTGTGTGTGTAGAAAGAGTCCTGCAGAAGTGTACCAGAGGTGTGTGCGTGCGAACTTGCATTATGATGGCACACAGATGGAAAATGCACACGCATGTTAGAGAGAGATATGTGCACTCTTGAGTGACACTTGTGCGCGTGTGTGTGTGTTTGTGTGTGCGAAGCACTGATAAAGGGCAACTCGTTCTGCATACAGTGACGTGTGTCGTATGACAGAGGGAATTAAAAACGTCCATTAGCAGCACTACCAAAGATAGTCCACAGCTGCCTTTCAACAATGCCCCGACGTCATCCATGCACTACGGCCTTCTCCTAAACATTACGGCAAGCTGCTTTGGAACAACGCATTCCACCAAAACAACCGGCAGTAGCACTGTAGCCGCCTCTTTAACCGAACGTCCGACTACTTGTCCTCGTGTCAAGGTCCTTCATAGCACTTGTCTCATTTCCTTCTGGAATATCCGAAGGAGGTTTCACCCGTTAAGACGTCAGACAAGCACGAAAAGGAGTGAGCTTTCGCTCGTATGATGAAAACCTAATCATCCTAACGAAGCCGAGCGATGCCAGTGTTCTAGAGAAGCCCCCCACGGGGGCGCTAATCGAATTCTGTGTTGTCGTTAGGTAACATGGATCCACTTGCAATGTGTCGGCGCCCTCGCCACAGCGAGCGTCTCTCATTGGGTGTTAACGACAGCTCGTCATGGTGGTGTGTGTTTGAAACGGCGGGATGAGATGGGTTGGTGGTGGAGGTGACGGATGAAGATGTAGTCACAGCCACTTGGCAGATCTCATTAAAGTCTCACCCCCCCCTCGTCCCCCCCTCCTCCTCCCCCGCCTCCAGGATGCCACTCCAGCTAAGACGGCCGCTGGCGAGTTGTGAGGAACGGAACATTACTGTAGCTTCGTCTGCCAGTCTGTGTATCTCTCTCTCCGTCCCTGTAACTCAAATTTTATCGCTTCATTTTCCTCACCTTTCTCGATTTGTTTGCTACTCCTCGCTTTTTCCCTTCGGCCGTTCTCTCTATCTTCGCCCCCCCCCCCCCCCCCCCCCCCCCCCCCAGGACTCTTGCATAGAGGGTGGTCTCCGAGGACGGTCAGCAGGGAGGGCTGCTGGGGATTATGTAAATGGATACGTGAGGACAGGAAGTTAGAGCTTAGTGACGATGGGGGACCAACCTTCATACAGAGCCGGTCACCAGCACAGGGGACGGAGAGGGAACAACAGACAGAGAGGGAGAGAGACGGGGAGGGAGGACAGAGACGGGGGGAGAGAGAGAGAGAGAGAGAGAGAGAGAGAGAGGGAGGGGAGGTGAGACGACACGGATTACTTTAAAGTCAATCCGGCTCCATCACGACACCCAGTGACTCATTCTCCCTCCATCTCTCTCTCCCTCTCTGTGTCTCTCTCTCACACACGCACGCACGCACGCACGCACGCACACACACACACACACACTTCCATTGCAAACACACTGGCTCTGTGACGCTCCCACTCAGAGCTGCCATCTCCGTTTCCGCCATGGGATCCGACAGAGAGAGAGGCGCTAGGAAGAGGGGATTTCAGAGGGGAGGTCTTAGCTTGTCCTCACCCGCTGGCGCTGATTGTTAGGGCTTTGTCTTATGTTGTTACGACGATCGGCTGCCCTCCCCCACCCACTACCCACACGCGGGGTTAACCCCGTCCAGCTGTTCACTGGGATATTGGACTGAGTGAACTGCAGCTGCCGCGCTGCCAAGCGACACGTCGGTCGAACCCGGCCACGCGGCCCCTCTGCGGCCTTCCGGTCCTCTGCAGTCCCACTCTCTCACGCCACATGGTTTCGCATGCCGCCGACATTCAGCGAGAGATGAGCTCACGTATTTGTTCACGCGACGCCGCGCTGACTCTTCTTATCTTTAGCCTTGGCAGACACTCTTTTTGAAACAGCTCGGTTCTAGTGTTCGGGGTTCTGGTGTTTTGAGAGTGTGTGTGTGTGTGTGTGTGTGTGCCCTGTAATCCGCGGAGTCATGACAGCCCCACTTATTATCCTTCCGTTACAGCCATGCAGCCCGGGCCATAACTCTCTGGCTCTCTCTGTCAGATCCAGCAGCATCAGCAAACCAAGCCAAACCAAACCAAACCAACACTAGCCGTCCTGTCACGACACTGTACAGCCACAGGAGTACAGTACAGCCAAAGGAGTATAGTACAGCCACAGGAGTATTGTACAGCCACAGGAGTATAGTACAGCCACAGGAGTATAGTACAGCCAAAGGAGTATAGTACAGGAGTATTGTACAGACACAGGAGTATAGTACAGACAAAGGAGTATAGTACCGACACAGGAGTATAGTATAGTATAGCTCCTTGGTTAGAACATGACCCACATGATCCATCACCAATCAATAAGTGTAGGCTGTGGTCTGGGGAGTGAGGGCGCCTGGAGGTCTAAGCTGCTCCTCCTCCTCCTCCTCCATGCCGCCTCATTGCCTTTCCAGACTGTGTTACCGGTCGGCGTACCAGTGGAGTCTGCGGCTCACATTAGTTCCCTCGCCCTTTACACCGTGCACTCCGTAACCACACACACTAATAATTAGCCACTCCCGGGATCAAGCAAAGGTTGAATCTATCAGTCTTCTCTCGCGTCCTGACTACTGATGCAATTTGCGTTCCGGTAACTAACCTTCCGGCCGTCGTCCGGTGACAAAACGCCGAGCGAATCAATCCCATTTTATCCCCCTCCCTCAGTCCCCTTGCCCAGCACACAGTCATTACAACAGAGCCAGCCCGTGACAACGTGCCGCACCAAGCTAACTCAAACTCCCGCGGAGCTGGAGATTTGCCATTCTCAATAACTACCATTAATCTCTGCCAGGCGAGGCGAGACTAAGTCGCTTTAACGGAGCGAGGGTCATTACACACTGGATGTATGCAAATCTGTGGAGATGTGGAGCCAGTGGCAGAACTCCCGACCCGGCGCGGGGGGGCTATCATTCACCGCCTGTTGTCATGTGGCTACGTCGGCACGGCACGGGGGAGCGCAGGGGGCGCAAGAAGGCAGTACGAAAAGAAAGCGAGAGACGTGCACAAAATTTCACGAGGAGAGAGAGAGAGAGAGAGAGAGAGAGAGAGAGAAAAATAAAGAAAAACGGCAGAGGACACGGAGAGATGGAGTGGGTATGAAAGGACAACGTGAGGGCCCCCCCGCCGTGGCGGACCCTAGAAGGGCCAAACAGAGCCGCACGGAAGGGGAGGAGAGGACTGGGGTTGCCATGGCACCCGGGGGTGGGGGAGCGAGAGACAAGACGACAGCGACGGAGGAGCAGGAGAGAAGCCGACATCCCGCAGTGTCACAGCAGCAACGCCCGAACGTACCGTCTGTCACATGAGTGGGGTCGTGTGCTGTACACCCTAGCCAGTGCACATCTCCAAAGGCTGGCACTCGCTGCATCCTGCCACCCCGGCCTCACCCTGCCACCCCGGCCTCATCCTGCCGCCCCTGCCTCATCCTGCCACCCCCGCCTCATCCTGCCACCCCCGCCTCATCCTGCCGCCCCTGCCTCATCATGCTGCCCTCGCCTCATCGCGCCGCCCTCCCTGCATCGCCCTGCATCGTGCCGCCCTCCCTGCATCGTGCCGCCCTCGCTGCATCGTGCTGCCCTCCCTACATCGTGCTGCAATCACTGCTCCCGCTATTTCCCTGCACAGCGGCTTTTGGGGGTGGGGGGGTGGGGGTGGGGGGTGAATAGAATCCTGGAGCGCGGAGGGGGGGGGGAGGAACACGATGACGACAACGCTCCGATCAATACCGCAGCCCAAACACCATCCGTCATCCTCTCAGGCCTGACCAAACGCTCCCTCAGACCGTCCATCACAGACAGAGCACGACGCGCCCATATCTGGGAGACAAAAAAAACAAACTACTACTGATTCAAAAGGTTTCATTTTACAGGGAGAACGGAGTTCAAAAAGCTCGCTCCCCGGCACGTAGCGGCTGTCCGCTGCTATGGTTTGGTCTGGCATTGATTGGACTTTCCTGTATGTATGTAGTAGAGGTATTGACATGGGGGAGAGGTGCTCCAGGAGGGTAATGCTAAACCCACAGCCACCGCATGTCTCGGCAGCCTCCCACACATACAGAGTGGGCCGTCTAGGCAGGAACACCCAGTACCAAGACCCAGCGCTGGAAAAAACCAGCACAGTCGCTGCTGCTCCAATTAGCTGGCTCTTTTTTTTTTTGAATGACTCATTCTTTCCTTGTGTTCTTTTTGTGACAGGGTCTTCTTTGAAAACCAAATAAAAACGGTTAACCTCAATTCATTTTAAAAGCATGAAATGGTGTTAGTATAGTCATAGCTAATGAGCTGTGAATTTACACGGAGTATATTAGCTGTGAATGGCCAGACAAAGGCCTAGTGATCTCTGCCTACATACACCCTTGGGGAACCACGTTAGAATACATCTTAATAAGAGTACGGATCGTTTACACCCCAACAACAGTATTAGTAGTTTCACGGTCTTCTGTCAGCAAATTCAGACTCGTTAAACTCATAAACTGTCTCTTAGAAAACCAGAACATTCTACCAGGACGACCGCTATACAGCTGCTAATATGCGCACACACACACACACACACACACACACACACACACACACACACACACACACACACACACACACACACACACACACACACACACACACACACACACACACACACACACACACACACACACACACACACACACACACACACACACACACACACACACACAGCGTACAGCCTGTTCGCGCGCAGTGGGAGGGAGCACGAACAGAGTGTGTCTACTCATCCATATTTAATAGAGGCGTGAGATAACCAATCACTGCCGGCCGGGAAGCCTCTCAAAGGAGGACACGGTCAACAGTGGCCTGATAACAGCTGTCTCCGAGTCGGGCAGCCATTCAGGGAGAGGCCCTTACAGCGTGGCCCTGGAGGGAAGACCTCTGGAGTCCATCTCCCTCTCCGACACGGGGTCCACTCAGGGGAGCGTGTACATACAGAGAGGGTATTTAGGGAGGGAACCATCACAGGGCTGAGGGGATGATGTTCACCGTGTGTGCGTGTGTGTGTGCGTGTGTGTGTGTGAGAGAGACTCGGGTTGAAGTCTATGAATAATTGAGGGAATTTGTTTCGCTAGAGTGGGAACGTGCACAGCTGCACACGGGTTACGCACACACACACACACACACACACACACACACACACACACACACACACACACTTGCGTGTTAAACACAAAGACGGGAAGACGAATAATACACCACCGTCGACAAAAAACCTTTTAGGGTTGACTCACATGCGTTGTCATGCCAACCGTCTCGAGCACCCGACCTCATTCGAAGCGGCTGTCGCCCCTTTAACACAGTGTCATCCATCTCACCAATATGTCACCATATTCTATCTCTCACACACACACACAGCTTGCCAACACCTACCAGGCAAGTGACTGGCGTGCTAATTAAAAAAATAACCCCCCCCCTCTTTCTTCTCTCGTTAATCCCAGCCATCCAATCCTTCGCTCACGATGGAGTCTGGGGTACTTGGGAGCAAATTACTTTTGTGTCTCCACTCGGGCCGGGGGGATGCTGTGGCAGCAGGTTCCCCGGCTCTTGGCGAGGCTTTTATACGTTCACAGAGGAGAGGACGGGACGTCCAAAGGAGCACCTATGGAAAAAAACAGCGGGGAGACCGAAAGGCCGCGGTTATCAAACCACGACCAGCGGCTCAGCATTACGGAGCCATAGCCTCTCAGTGCTAACCCTCTCATACAGACACACGTCCAGGGCCATACTGCTCCAGTGGACGGGCACCACGGAGGCATTTATCCAGAGAGGGAGACAGTGCCAGTCACCACACACACACACACACACACACACACGTTGACCAATGTCGGACAGAAACCCATGGGTTATTATTCGGAATCCATTTTGGGGTTATTCAAAAAAGACAGTTAATCCGTGGAATTCATTCCTACAACCGGAGCAGGGTGGACAGCGCTTTGTCCCCGGCTGAGGAGGCGTGGCGTGGAGCGCAGAGGGCCAGAGCGGCTCTGCAGCCTCCGCCACAGCTCCTCTATGATTCTGTAACCTCTGATTAATCAGAGTGTAATCCCCCTCAATCCATTTAGCCTAGCAGCCCTGGAGAGAGACGGCAGAACAGTGTACCTGATACGTGTGTGTGTGTGTGTGTGTGTGTGTGTGTGTGTGTGTGCAGGAAGACCTTGTTCCATGTGTACTTCAGATCTCGTTCTTACGACTGATGATGCGCGCGCACGCACGCACGCACGCACGCACGCACGCGCGGGGGGGGTTAGAGTTCTAAGGCCAGCTGGTGCAGTTATAGCACTATTCACTGTTGAGCAGCCGTGAGTCATCACTGGACCCCGTCATTAGCTAATACATCCGTATATTCCCATCCACCCACACACTCACCCACTCCTTAGGTTGTATAGAACGTGCACACTCACACACAAAAAGCTACTACTGCATTGTGCGGTGTGTGTCTTTGTGTGTGTCCACTGTCACACACACACACACACACACACACACACACACACACACACACACACACACACACACACACACACACACACACACACACACACACACACACACACACACACACACACACACACACACACAGCCACTGCATTGGATGGTGTGAACAAAAGGCCACTGCATTGGATGGTGTGCGTCTTTGAAAGTGGTCACCCATCAGTAGGGGGCTTCATCATCCCCGGTGACATGGGGTCAGCCAGGGCCTGGTGACCCCGCTGCTGGAGAGCACGGCTGCCCTCTCCCCTGGGCCCTCCAGCCCCCTGCTCTCCTCCTAGCCCCCCCTGTACCGGGCATCTATCACTCTCTGTCTCTCTCTCCCTTTCCTCTCGTCTCCTCCCATCTCACGCCACCCTGTCACACCAGGCAGGGTTGGCGCAGCTAAATCAGGGCTGACAGCATCAGACCTCTGTGCACAACCCGCCCCGTGAGATTCAGGGACTCCAGGAAGGCTACAGAGGCACGCGTGTCGTGCACCATAAAAGGGGGTAGTAGTGGTGCATCATCGAGGTGCATCATTGATGCATTGGATTCAAAGGCCTAGCCTTCACCCAGTCCATGAATCCTGCAAGAGGGGTGAACTCTTACCCTGAACCGAAAAACTACAGATGACTGACGGACCGTCAAATCTCATGAGGGCCCACAAGTCAATTTCACACGCACGCACGCACACACACACACACACACACACACACACACACACACACACACACACACACACACACACACACACACACACACACACACACACAGTTACGAAACAAAGCATAACAGAGACAGACACACACACCACCTTCAATGACTAAGACCACACCACCTTCAATGACTAAGAGAGGCAATAACACATTCTAGGGCGCTCTATATTAATCAACTGTGTGAGGGGGCGGGGGTTTCTCTAATAGAATTCGGGTGATAAAGCTGTCGAGCAGGCGCTCCAGCGTGCTTCACACATGTAGCAGCCAATTGTGTGTATTCTCTGGGGGTTCTCTGCGGCCTCCTGGATGTCCGTAGACCCAGCGTTTGAAAGCCCCCCGTTTCCAGAGGCAATCCTACAGTGACAGCACATCAATAACGCATCAATGGCCAATCAAGAGATCGTGCAGTGATGTTTTGGGTTGTGTAGGTCTGAAGAACTTTGTAACTCGGTAAAGAAAAGTTCTTCAAAAAAAAAGTACGTTTAATGTAATTTCACCTCCAATTTGACACGTCTGCGGTGTTTTGTGAACAACTAAGAGGCCACACATGATTTAATAAACGGGCTGTTTTTCATCTAACGCTTGCCAGGCAGTCCTCCCCGACCCCACCCCTCACCTGGAGCTTTCCCTCTCCAAGCCTCCTCCAACCTGTGTTTCCCGCAGTGAGCGATGCCCAGAATATATAACCTCAGCCTTGAATAAAACATCAGCCACAGCCTGAATACCGATGTGGAGCTAGAGAGAGACAGAGTAAACAGAGAGAGAGAGAGAGAGCGAGAGAGAGAGAGACAGCGCGACAGATGAGAGAGATAGAGAGAGCGGACTAGATAGCAGACTCCGGTGCATATCTATCTGCATCTTATCCACCTAACAAACTGCAGAGCCTCTCCGTGGACCAGTGCTCCGGCAATCAGGGGGGAAAAGAAGGTGAGAAAGCCAAGAGCAAGGAAACAAACAAACGCTTTGTCCCCCTTTCCGTCACGCGACGTGTCAAATGTCAGCCTGTCACCTAAAAACTAGTCCAACGACCGTTAGGGAGAGCCATAAGGTCTGCTCTGTGCGGCAAACTCCCCCCATCCCCCAACCTCCCCGCTTGGTCACGCTGTCTAACCGGGGTAGGAGGAGGAGGAGGAGGAGGAGGAGGAGGTCTGATAAAAGGATTGGCGCGGGTTAAGGCTTGGGGTGGAGGTAATTAACCTGGAGAGCAGAGTCTACGTCAGCCGGCCGGCCGGCGGCTGCTCTCAGGGTACAGGCACTCAAGTTCATGTTCAGCCGCGGCAGACACTTGTTCACTTCCTCCCAGCAGTGTCTTTCTTTGGTCGCATCAGGCAAAAGGGCAAAGGGAGCAGGGGACGCTGCACCTCGCTGAGGTTCCCACCTGTCAGATGTGTTCTCTCGGGTGGGAAAGGGATCTAGAAGATCAGACGGTGGAAGCGTCTAGGTGTGCGGACGTTTTACCCTCTCACTTTTCATCGGACGGCAGCAGAGAAATAGTTGACGACGGAAAGCGTGTCGTTCGAGGAGATGGAAGATGTGTGGGAATGAGACGGGCGTTGTGATTTGTGCTGTCGCTTTGCTGTGGAGCTGGGTTTGAGAGGGAGAGGTGTAATCTATTTGTGGATTCTACTGACAGAAAGGCTCGGTTTTAACAGCGAGAGGGTTATCAATGCGAGGTTGGGGGGGGGGGGGGGGGGTGGCGTGTGGGAGATTGAGGGCGGGGGAAGGGGCTGTATTCTACGCACAGGCGAGTCAGCAAACGGTCACGTCCACCAGAATATACGACCAGAGAGCAGAGGTCTGTGAGGAAGCCATCATTCTGGGAGGGAACCGCTTTTTTTGTGCCAAGGATGTCGAGCAAGACGTATCGCTCGATAACTGCACCAGGCTTAGGGCTGGCCAAATGCATGCCTGTTTAAAAAACACACACACTATGATATGACAGTTGCGTACCGCCCATGGGAAAATACACCTTTACTGGTGCATTCCTGAAAAGGGTACTCTATGCGGCAAGTAAAAACAGGCAGAGGAAAAGGCGGAGGAGAAGTGCACGGTCACAGAGGTACTCTGAGAGATGAAAGATAATACGGCCCAGTGGATGGATGGGCTGCAGGCTCTGCACTGACGGAGAGATAGGACGCTACAGCACCTGTCCCGCAGCAGTATCCAGTCAGGAGCAGACTGCGGACACACACACACACACACACACACACACACACCGTTACGAAACAAAGCATAACAGAGACAGTCGAAAACATCAACAAAAGTCAAGGTAAACCCACACCCTGCTTTTATTGAGCAGGACACCCGGGGGGGGGGGCCGCACCATGGGGATTCTGAGTCAGGGCTGTGCACCTCAATCCCCCAAGGTAAGAAGTATTTCACAAACCCATACAGCGGCTGTATTGCTTGTCGTACCTCCCACATCAATAACGCCATGAAAAAACAAACAAAACAAAAAAAAACCCAGACCGTGACGGGCGGGGCCAGGCTCTGGTCCGTGTGAGCTCAGGGCGCCATGGAGCAAACGTGGCCTAGGGAGCGCCGAGGGCCGGGGAGGCGCGGCGGCGGCCCAGGGCTGCAGATCCCATCAGGTGTGCTAGGGGGATTTGGCGGGTCACACTGGACTCTGATGCTGGCCCGGCTCCAGGGCCTCGTTCTCCAGCTCAATCCCTTGATCTTCTTCCCTACCCGTCAGTGCCCCGTCTCTCTGCCTCTGGCCTCGACTCGCTCTCCTTTCCTCCTGTTTTCCTCTATCCCCCCGTCCGCTCGTTCCAAGGTCTTCCATTCCCTCGCCGGATCCCATTATCTGCCTCACCACATGCTTCTCCTCACTAGCCAGCCTCGATGCTCCCTCACCCCTTCTTGCTTTCTCTACCCTTCCATCCCCTCCTCTCCGCCCCTCCCTCTCTCGCTCTCCCTCCCTCCCTCCCATTAATATCTCCCAGCTGGATCTGTTCTCCCCTGCACTGCAGTAGGACGAGCAGGCAGCCAGCCCGGATGAGTCACCCACTCACAATCTGCTGCCCTAAAGCCCCGCGTCGGCTCCATCAGGACCACACTGCAGCCCACCACACACACACACACACCACACCACACACACACCACACACACACACACACACACGAGATGTTCAGAATTCTGACAAACAAATGTGCCCATCAGAACAATCCTGGATGGGTGCCCAGCGTGTCTTTAAAATAGCCTCGACATCCCGATCCCACACATTAGACCTCAGACAAACGCCTCTTTCATGTAAACCCGATATGGGAAGGCTGAAATCATCGGACAGGGAAGCGGGTCCACGCCATGGAAGGAACACCACCAGGGAGCAAACACTGTGGAGGCTGAAGGGGGATTCCCAAAGCTCCCCCACCACACACACAGTGGCATTTCTTTCTGCAGGGCTCCTTCCAGTGCTGTCTGCCAGTGTGTGAACGATGGCATCCAACTGTACGGTTGCGTGTGTCACTGTGTGTGTGTGTGTGTGTGTGTGTGTGTATGTGTGCCCCTGCAGACTCCAATGACGCACGTTATGTTCTTTTCCAGTCTCGGCACAGAAATGTCGCAAACACACGGTAATTGATGTGTGCGTGCGCTCATCTTGACTGCGCACCCTCACAAGAGCAAACCGATCAATTGAATGTGCACTTTTAACAGCTCTTGACAGTCACAGTAATGCATATAGAGCCCCCCCAAATAAAATCTATATTTATAAATCACTTCTCCTCCTCACAGATCGCGTAAACAACTAAATGTAAGCAAACCGCTTCACACCAAACAAGGAAAGGTCACGGACACGGCCAAGCCTCTCACTGGCAGATCACTCTGAGTGACAGGCGGACGAACAAACCACCATGCCTCAGAGGGACACCTGTCACCGAGTCCAATCATTCAAAACAAAGTCTTCGTGTGTATTTTTAGATGAAAATCGAGGGGTGCGTTGATCCAGGGGTAACGCAGCCTTGCTACCGTGGGAAGCGTGTGGCGGGGGTGGGGGGATTTTTTGTGAAGGTTTATCACTCCGTCACTAATTGCAGAGAAGTACAGTGACGGTTCTGCTGTGGACTCCTCCTTTGTTCCTCCTCCTTATTGGAAGACGTAATTAATTGAGCACTTGAAGCTCAGCATGGTGCATTTGCTTCGATCACTCTGTGTGTGTGTGTGTGTGTGTGTGTGTGTGTGTGTCAATGGAGAGAGCAGTGAAAAACCCTGTGTGTAACGTGATAAGACGACCCACTCCAGAATGATACTATTAAATGAAGCCATAGAAAGAGGCTTGCCTGGCTCACACAGATAGAGGGAGTTAAACCTCAAACCACAGCCTGGGGAGCTGGCTGCGTCTTCATCCGGCCACAGCAGCCAAGATAGACGTGTCTACGTTCACAAATAACTAGCACGCGGAAATAGGTGTGTCTACAGTACAACCACAAACAACAGAGATAGCTGTGTTTACATCCACCGCCACCACAGAACACCATGATAATTGAGTCAGAATTCCAACAACCAAGATAGCGGTGTCTACTAAAAACACAAAACAGAAATGGCTGTCTTCATCCATCAACAACAACAATAGCTGCCCACACCTAATAACCACCAATATAACGGTGTCATCTGCACATGTGCTAACCCGAGAGATAGCTGTGTCTACATCTGCTAACCACTGGGATAGCTGTGTCCACATCTGCTAACCACAGATATAACTGTGTACAGTGTCCACATGTACTAACCAGAGGGATAACTGTGTCTACAAAGCTAACCACGGCGATAGCAGATGTAGACACAGCTAACTACAGAGAAAGCTTTGTCTAGATCTGCTTAGCACAAAGAAAGCTGTGTCTACATCTACTTAGCACAGAGAAAGCGGTGTTTACATCGGTTTAGCACAGAGAAAGCTGTGTTTACATCTGCTTAGCACAGAGATAGCTGTGCATGCAGCAGTACACCTTACGCGGCTCCACGCTGCTCCTCCAGCTGTTCCCGATCCCAACACGGACATGGAGCGATGCACAATAACTGTACGAAACCTCACGATTATTCATATCTTCATTCAGCATGGAGATCCATGTCACGTGAGGTGCTCTATATTGGTCTCAGCTCCCTGTTGTGCTCAAACCACGTGCTCCAAATTCTATCTGCCCGGGCATGTTTTGCTAAGGACGCCGCATGTACACAAGCATCCCACCAGTTGACAGCACAGTGAACGCGCACGCACACGCACACGCACACACACGTTTTACTGCAACCACTTGTGAGATAATTGTGCCCGAGGGCTCAAAGGTGGTGAACATTAAGGTAGAACGCAGGCAGTTGCTGTGCTTACTGCTTAGGATGGTTATTTATTTACACATTTACAGAGGACAGGTCCCCAAAACAAACTCCACAAAGAAAATTAGGCTTTTGTGTTTCTTTAAGCAAAAATAGGTCTTCAAATATTCTTCCTTTTGTAGGGGTTCAACACAGGCCCAACCATCTCTCCCAGGGTCTCTCTCCCAACTCTAGCCTCCCTGTGCCATCCCCAAAATGGCCTCTTTATAGCACCATTAATTAATTAATATACTCCTCCCCTGTAGCTTCCTGATCGGCTATTCCAATAAACCCTTTACAAGGTAAGCATACAACAATTATCACTAATATCAGAAAACAAAAGCTCCCAGGAGAAAGAAACCAGTTTACTAAAACCAAAACACAAAACCAGTTTACTCAAACCAAAACACAAAACCAGTTTACTAAAAACACTTGCATTGGCCCTCAACTGGCCATACAGGTTGCATTTGACCTTTAAGTGCCAACCAATACAGCGACCTGCAGCATTGTTAGGTTGAACTTCACCCTGATGTCACCCTCCAGGTACGAAAGAGTATCTAGCTGACCTAGAAAGACACACCGAGGCAGAGGCAGCCGCCACACCGGTGTCATGGACGCTTGTTTTAGCCAGGGACATTTATTGGGCCCAGCAAGCGTCTCATCTGGGAAAAACTCTGTCCATCCAAGGACCCCGCAGACTGCCTCGTCTCCCTCCGTCTCCCCCACCCTCCCCCTTCCCGCCGCAACAGCGGTTGCTCTATGATGTTTTCATGGCTGCCTGCTGGCCGTTCCGTTACACAGGGAGGGAGTGTATTTTACACGATACACTCCGTACCTCTGGGCCATGCTTTCCATATCGTCTGGACGGCCATCAAGAGATCCCGCCTTTGGGTAGCGCCACAACAAACTCACATTAGCTACCGGCGAGAAACACGGGGTAGCTCCAGCGTCGTCATCAGGGTCTCACCAGGGACATCTACAACGGTCGATACTTTTCCCAAAGAACACATCTACATAACATGATCCTGGATTTGTGAGACACAACATGAACAGCAGCATGCAGGACGATCTATCAACAATAAGCAACCCCTCCCCCAGCCCAGCCTCCACAACTCGTATTTTGCTGCAGTGTGCGCTTTGGAAGTCTCTCCTCCGCCACGTGCAGCCTGCCGGGCCCAGTGAAGCGGCATGGCTCTCTATGTCTATATGTCTCTCTTTCCATGGGGCCTGGGCCGCCTGCTGCTCTGGGAGCATCTGCTGAGGCCCGGCTCTGGCTGACTGATTCAAGGAGCCCTGGCTGAGGGGCACCGCCCACCCGGGGCATGACAGCATGCCCCCCCCCCCCCACACTTAAGTCACGGCGGCGCCCACGAAAACTCCTCAAAAACAATCCAACAGAACCCCCCGTTTCTGCGCTCACCGACCGGGTGATCTGTCGCAGGTACAGCCAACACTAGTTTCACGATCACGATCACATCCCAAAATGATTTGCCCTGCCCGCGTTATGTATTGCCTCTGCCGTGGGGAGTGTTGATCACGGAGCCATGTGCCTGGTCACGTAGCCATTGGGCGGTAATAGATTGGGGGGGGGGGGGGGGGGGGGGGGGGGGTTGTATTTTCCGGTGGACCTGCTGACTTTACCCTTCATACCCTTCATGCCTCAACACTCTTTTATTTAATGGCACCCGTTATTAATGCTACCTGCCAAGATTCAATGTTCTCCAGTGTGTGTGTGCGTGGGACGAATATAATAAGTATGTGTGTGTGTGTGTGTGTATGTGTGTTTGTGAAGAGGGATATTTATGCACGCGGGTTGTCCTTAGTAAAGTAAAGTCTCGTTCGCTCCTGGGTAATTGTATTTTGATGTGACTGGGCCCTTGCGAGATTGCTTTGGTTGGTGTACTTTTTTACCGACTCCCTCAGCAAAGCCATGCCACAGTGCCTTTTATGGCACAGCTTTCCCCCACAGAGTCCTGCTCTATAAAGCCCTTAATGAGGAAGTGACATTAGCCTCCATGCAAGGGAATGAAACACGCACGCACACACGCGCACACACACACACACACACACACACACACACACACACACACACACTGGTTACAGCACAACCGAAGCAGATGCTGCTGCAGATCAGCACAACCAGTCAGTTAATTAGCATTCAGCGGTAGCACTGGAGGGTATCTTGCCAGTCCCACCAGACTTCTGCTACTCAGAGAAGTAGTAGCTATTCAATTCCATCTAAGCTGCTTAAAGGTCTGGGGTTGTTCTGACCGATCTTCACTGAGAACTATGCACCGCGTCCCAAATACTGATTCTGGACCAGCTACAAATCCACCCTGTACAACACCTGTGCAAGCAGGGCCACAGTGTAACCACTTGTAAAAGGCAGTGCAGCAGCCTATCCCAACACCACCTAAGGCCAGCCTTCTAACCGCACGACTTCTAACACTGCAGGCACCTCCAATGCTGCTTGCCTTGCCTCCCCCTCCCCCACTCCCACATCCCTATCTCAGCAGGAGGGGTGTAAGGGGGGGTCTGAAGAAGCAGGAGGCTCCGTGGCAGATTGCAGGCCTGGGGGACCCAGGGACGTGGGGAGTCGGCAGGGCTGGATTACAGAGCTAGACCATGGGGGGGGGGCCTCTGTCACTGGAGAGGGTCAACCAGAAAGCCCAGAGCTTAGCCACATATGTCCTGAGATGTATGGAAGGGAAGGGAATACTGAGGGCCGAACAGGGACCATATAGACGGGAGTTGTTTACAGGCATGTGGATGAACCTCTGGCACAGTCTCTCTCTCTCTCTTTCTCTCTCTCTCTCTCTCTCTCTCTCAACTAGACATAGCAAACCTGGAGGCCTGGCCAAAAAGGGACACCAGTCGTCCCAGACGCTGCCGTTTGGTAAAAGAAACATGCTTCCGCGCTCAACCACTGTGGGAACCATGTTGTGATGCAGAGCAGCTTCCTCCGACCAGCACCGATGCAACATGGGTTAGCAGCAGGAAACCACAGCCCAGTCACTGAGTTTTGTCATGTTAGTTTGGTGAACAGCTCAGCCTGGTTGGACTTACACCCTTTGACCAATTGACCGTAGGGACTAATCGGCCTGTTCTTCCGATGCAGAGATCGCAGGTTGGCAGTGGTTCCCTACACTCAACAGGGAATGGACAGGTGAGCTTACCACTGGTGGCACATTTAGATTTGTCTAACCGCGCGTGTGCGCCCAAGACCTGTGCCCCTACATAAGTGCAGCAGGCCTCACGTCCATTGTGCGTTCCACCGAGATGTGCCCAGTGACAGCATGACTCAGCCCAGGCTCTGGGCCTCCTGCAGAGTGCAGCCAGGCGCCGGGCGCCCACGCCGCTGCCGCCTCAAGCCAGGCGACCTCCCCCGCACCCTCCCAGAGCTTTTAGCTCAGCCCGGAGATCAAACGTAAGCCCTTCAGTGACATCCAGGCCACCCTAGGCAAGTACAGCACACACTTTAACATCAATCTCAATAACACTGGCAATATTCTGGTCAATGGCTTCTGCACTGGTTGATACATGATTAGCTTTGAATCTATTCTAATAACAGGACACAGAAAAAAACAAAAAAAAACGAACAAAACAAACAAAAACATTGGCTGTATAAAGAACAAGGGAATAGTAATGCTGTTAGAGCATTTTCTCTTCTTGAAGTAAAGAGCTGTCTCATTTTCCGCCAGCACTAAATTAATTAACAGTTAAATTAACGTTTAATTAGCAGTTGACGACGAATTCCACCATTAGCTGGTAATTTAGCAGATTTTTCCAAACACAAATAGCTTCAAATAACCAGCATTACAACTGTTGTGACAGATATGCGTGTATTTTAGAGGACGGCGAGGTCATCGCAAACGTTAAGGTAGGGAGGAATTTCCACCAGGACGCTCTAAAAGATTGCATAACGTAGGGGGGGGGACGAGTTCCCTTGCGGTACGAAACGCTGATTAAAACGTGCACGATACGCTCGCTCTGTTGTCCAGTTCTGTGATGGCAGGCGCGGAATGTCATCTGAAGGGTAGGAGAGTTAAATAGATATCCCTGAGCATCGTCATCATCACGATCACATATTCATACCACGGTAGTGACGCAGATTAGCCTATGCAAACTGCCATTAAAAGACAATCCTTATTTATTGTCCTTTCAGAGTTCTGACGTGAAGTGACATAATTCGTCTTCAATGATTTGCGGGAATTAAAAAAGGCGACAGTATTAGGCCTGTGGCGCATTGCTGCAACGCGCCATTCAATTTAAAAGACCGGATCGTGCGAATTACGCATGCTGACAATTCGAACAGTGTTCCAAATGCGCATTTAGAACATTATACTCTATTTATGGAAACGTTTGTACATGTGCAGAGGCTTTTTTATTTTTATTTTTACAATTGTATTGAGGTCCATGCCAATCAATACGCTAGCCACTCATGCTACAGCAGCCAGATATTACAGACTATTAGGTTGCGATGCGTCTCCTTACCTGAGTGGCTTTGTGAAACTGTTTCTTGAACCCCGCTACAGACATGGCTTCTGCACGATGATCCGAGCTACAAAATGAACTGATGCTAATTGGCCTTCAGGAATCTGGGTCTTAATCGCGTGGGTTGAATTTACAGCCGAGGTAAACCCCTCTCAGTGTTGTTCTGAACCAACGGGATCTCCTTTGAGCGGGGGCTGTCCAAAGCCGTGATCAGGCTATTGAATGTCAAACCCACATGTCGACACGCCGGTGACGTAGACTCATACGTAACTGGTTCCCTTTAAAGAAGCCGCTTCAATCCACAGTGCAATTTTCTTGACTGCCACTACGCCAGTCTTGCTAAAATGGGTAGAAATATACCCAGCTCATCACGCCATTTTAAATCAAGCGTGTGGTTTAAGGATGTGGTTGCTAATTCGAGACAGGATAAGAGGAAAAGTGCAACAGAGACGGCAACGGCATTCGACGCCATTACATTATTGCTGAGATATGACAAACTTCCTTTTTATTTTTATGCCTATACATCGGCATGAGGCCAAACACAAACACACAGACAATGCAGGCTGCTTCGGTATTTGACAGAGACCAGTTTCAGCACCACATTACGCCTCCAACTTCAGCACCATGGACAGCGCCACAGGCTCTCAAGAGTGGCTCGGAACAGAACAGACCATTCCTAGCGTCTCACCTCACTGACACCATAATCCTTGATAAATCTAAACCTTTAATAGAGTTACTTTATAGCAGAGTAGGTTAGCCTGCCGTTTAAGCCTCAGGCTTAGTTGGACGACTGAGCGTCGTCATCAAACGGCATTGCCTGCAATCTAGGTAAGCTAGGGTTTGATAATTTAACGTGTTTAAGCTGAACCTATATGTTCCTTACCAACACTTAAAAGGTAGAAGAATGCCTTTACCAAAGGCCTGTAAAGCAACAACATACACATCATCCACAGCTTGTCATTATTGGAGTTGGTCCAATAACTACAACAATCATCCTCACTTTACCAAGCGTTTGCCGTTAAAGTAACTCTTTAAAGCCACCTACGCTCCTCTAAGATGGTTGGCTCAATGTGCTATGCTTCCATTGGCAACCACTACTACTAGTATATGGCTGAGCACTGGAATAAGGCCTGGTGTTAAGGCCTAATATCAAATGATCAGAGAGACTGGACCTGGCTATAGCTAACTTCTGATAGAAACATTTGACGATATGACGAGAATAGGATAAATGCAGTCTCCATCTGCAGATTCATCGCCATATTATGTTACCTGGCGTAGAATACCCTGGGCAAAGTTTTGCCGTGTTATGACCGTCTTAAAAGTGTCCAATGCGTGCTCGACAATAAGGTCCTATGTCAATGTTGCCTTGGGTCTAAGCAATGAACGACTGCTATGAGCCATAAGCATGCAGTCATTAGTCCATGCAGACAATTAATAATAATTAATTGTCCCAATGACTCACTGCCTTTTCATTCTCACTGATGAGCTGGACACATTTTCTGTCTAGTGGGCTCTCCCTCCGCACTGATTATGGCAAAAAGCGCATATGTTTGAATGCCTATACAAACTAATTTGTGACTCATTGTGTCAAGCTATGTGTGATTATTACACAAGTAAATTGGGTGGGACCATCGGCTCCATATTGCGCTTGTAAAAGTGTGACAAATTAATTTCATTGCAGCACAGCACAAACACAACCAAAGTAGACCTCCCCCACCCAAGCTGGGGTGCGAAGCGGTGAAGTGCCAGGTATTCCTCTAAACTTTCTGATACTCAAAGTATGGAATAGTTGTTTTTCCATTGTGAGTACGCTACCGCCATCATGTGGTGGACTTTCCAAAGTGCCATACACCTGTAATGTGTTTTCGGCAAACATAACATTGTCAAATTTTTCAAAACAGTCTTCACGTCTATAGCCTATATATATATAAATACAGCGGCTCATACAGACAATATGCAAGCAATAAAATATATGTTCGGGTTACTATCATTTCTATGTTATCATCACTATGTTTGTTAATTCAATTGTGTGCCAAAAGTGAGCCATACAGAATGCGCAAAGCCCATTCTTGCATTGTGTCTTGGTCCATTTATCATATTCTTCCTGAAAAGGCTCAGGTTGAATTAAATCACGATTAACTACGACGCTTTGCTTCCACTTAGTGGTCGTAAGGTATATAGCAGGTAAGGCTAAAACAGCGGTGCTGAAATTGTCTCACGGATCTGTACCGTTCTGCTTTGACAATGATAACAACAATACTTTGATTTATAGCACTTTCTTTAACAATGTTACAAAGTGCTTTAACAACAAGAACAACACAACATTTCATAAATAAAGGGAAACATTACAAATACAAGCAAGAATAGAAAATAAGATGATCTAATGATAGGCACACATTCCCGATTATTTCTACTCAGTTTCACTATAAGAATTATTTTTTAACACGGGCAGTGTACAAAATACAAATGCAACGCTTATTGGCTATCCAAAAAACGAATGATGAAACATCAAAGTCGCGGTCGTCCCCGTGCAGGCAGACTCCTCGGAGCATTTTTTCCTGCTCACTGGCCTCTGCTGGCAGCTTTGATGAAGTGCTTGGCACCACCGCTCACTGATCCCTGTGTGTGTGTGGCGCCAGTCAGTCCGTTTATCATCAGTACAAGGAATCCAACCTGTAACAAAGAAACCGATGGAGAAAAGATTAAGTGAGTTGTGAGGTCATTGCTCTTTCCAAACCTTTTATTGCCCACTGACTGCACATCAGTCGACCGCTGTTCAAGGTAGACTACAGACAACACTCTCAAACTAATATGGAAAGCTGTTAATGATTTGGATGGATGACTTTCAGCAAAATTGTATAACTATGAATGTTACCAAGCAGCTTTGATCAAATTGTCAATTATTATTATTTTTTAAATCTTTTTTTATATAATAATACCTCTGGGCCACAAACCTTTAAGAAAATATGTGACCTGAGCTACACAATGCTCATTCCTAAAAAACAAATTATTCTTTTTTTGGTCAATGTACAAACAATAAAATCCAATAAAAAATTACTTAAAGTTCAACTTAAATCATTACATTTATTAGGTGGTCAGATGTTGAATCTCTAAATATAAACAGTGTTTGCTGACAAAAATGTGCTGGCTTAAAAATACAGGATGGCCGGTGTCACACACACACACACACACACACACACACACCAAGGAGTCCTACAACCAGCACTCGGGGACTGGTCAGGTAGCGTATGCATGCTGGTGTGTGGGCTTCGTTACCGACCCTTACCCTCCACTCCCCCACCACTCAAACATGCTAATGTACCTGTGCTGTGCTCTAATTGGTCCCAGCGATGCTCGGGCTGCTCCACCTGTGTTCACAGGGAGCCTCTAGTCGGTCCTGTGGTCGGGCCCCGCCACTCCCTGTGTGTGTGTGTGTGTGTGTGGTGATAATATTATGCAAACAAACACTCCTTTGTTGTTCAGGGCTCTCTGCGTCCGCCACTGTGCGAGAGAAAGGGGAAAAAGAGAAAAGCGAGAGGGGGCTTGAATTCATTAGTGTGATTACCTGAGGTGTGCTACTTTTCAGCGGGAGGGAGGGGTCTGGGGGGGCTAGAACCTCCCCCCTACCCCCCAGCCCCATACCTCTGCACCTACCCTAACTTCAGCTAGCCTGGCTAATGAGGGTTTGGAAAAGTTAGTGGAGGCGGAGAGGTGCTTTGAGGTGCTCCAGCCCCCCAGACCACGGGGAGGACTCCCACAGAGGCAGGGGAACAAAGGGAACTAGCAGCTAGGACCACAGAAGAAGGCCGGGAAGTGGGTTTGGGAACATGTTTTTCTCCGTACTACACAGCAGCATTCGTGGCGTATCGGTACTGTGACGTTTCCACATCCCGTCTCTTATGACACTGGTGCTGTTAGGAAGCCGTCGCTGGCTTTGGGAACAACGCTGACACTTTGGTTTAGACTCGTGAGCTTAAAGTATCAACCCCGTAGTGAGTCACAACACAAAACTAACAGTGGCATTTTTGGGAATTTAAAAACGGTTAAGGTGAATCATAGGTTTATAATACATAAACAAAGGGGTCGTTATCCACTGTATTAGACTTGAAGAATTAAAGCCATCTGAGCTTGGTCTAGGCTTAATTGAACGACGACAACCTAGATTCTGGTCTCTTTTGACAGAGGGACACCACCCGCCCACCTATGACATCTACAGAAGGACACACGCTGGACTATTGAGCCTCCCCCTTGGTCAGATAGAGCACCACCCCCCAGGGCTCCCAGAGTTCACAGAGTCACGGTCAAAGTCACCTTTCACTGTGGTGGCTGGTGGGGAGGACATAGGCCTAGACAGAGGTGGAGGATTAGGACCCCCATCAACTTCTCCCTTGCTTTCGCTCCCCGGGAGCTCTGTCTACAAAGACAGGCCGGGGCGTTGGAGAGAGGGCCGCCATGAGCGGGGCTCAGCATGGTCCGTGGACGAAAAGGAGGGAGGAAAAGAGAGAGAGAAAAAAAAAATAAAAAACCCGGAAGAGGCGAAGTCAAGGTACGAACAGATGAAAAAGCGACGGCAAGCTGAAAATGAAAGAGACCAGAAAGTCTGTGTGTTTGTTGTGCGAGTTCCTTGGAGGGGGGGGCCTCCTTAGAGGAGATCCACAGGGCCCCCGGAGCTCGCAGGGGCCCCCACTCCCCGCTGCCCCTGGTCTTCAAGCCTAATCAGAAGGCATGAAAACCCTGACCCCCCCCCCCCCCCCCGAGTGACCGGCTGGCTCTTTTTATCCGCTGCCTGGCTTCCCACGGCAAGGCCCCGCGTCCATCCCTAATCTACTGGCCGTTTCATGTCGGGGAACACTCCACGGGAGCGGGGTGAGGGACTCGCGCTCACGTCGAGATCAATGGGGTTGTTTTCCAACCGAGCTGGAGCCGTTAGAGGGGGGGGGGGGGACGACACCGATGGTCTCTCAAAAGCTGATGAGTCACGCAGCGGACGATAACGAACACGGTCTGTGGGCAGAAACATCACGTGGAATATTACATTTGAGATCCGCGGTTCAATGACCTCCGTCTCTTTGAAGTGCGGGAGTGATTGGGATGGTGGACTCCACAGACGCCGGAATGTGAAGGGAAAAAAAACGTTAAATAAAAAAGGCAAAAGTGAAATGCTGGTTAGGACAATTGGTGGTCTTTCTTTTCTCAGACGCAGGAGTGCTTTTACGCTGTCCGGTCACAGTGAGTCTTACACGTTTGGGGTTTTGTAGCAGGGACAGTCTCTGGGATAAGCAGGATGGAACTGTTCCTAAGTCAGGAGGCCTACTACTCTAGTTTCAAAAGCAGCTCTGCGTGAACTACATCCACCTCTGGAAACGGAACAACTCCTTCTCCCCCTGGATCCAAAATGGCGGCTATGTAATACGTAAACACGATGCATTATACATTTGACAATAGCACATTTGGCTGGGTGTCACACACCTTGTTCGTTCACACAGTGCCAACTGTCGGTGCGTGCGAGTGTGTGTGTGTGTGTTTGCGAGAGATATCAAAGCAGGCCGATATGTTGGCAGGACTCGGCTCTTGAGGTGTAGAGAGAGAAACTGTGTCAGAGAAACTGAAAGGAACTCACCAGAGACGGGTTTCTACCTTGGCTACACGGGCGGCGGAGGAGTGAGCGAGGAGAGGCTAATTGTGTACGGGCTGGAGGCGGCGGCGATTGGCAGTTGCAGATCTGACAAGGCTTTGTACCGCAGGCTCGGCTGCCTGTGTTCCCCACCCAAGTGACACACACACACACACACACACACACACACACATCAAGGAAACTTGGGAGCACAATAGGGGAGGGCACGTACACAAACAAACACGCACGCACGCACGCACGCACGCACGCACGCACGCTTGCACACACACACACCCCAAGCATCGATCGGCCTCGGAGTCAACTCCTGACCCCGGCCCCTTCTACCCCTCCAGGAACAGCCTCTGACGGAAAGCTCCGGCAGGAAAAAGAATCTGGGACAGGTGGATTAAAAAAGGAAGACGAGTGAGAGAGAGAGAAAAAAATGACAGAGTTGATCGTGTCGGGAGGAATTAAAAAAGAAAGGGGGGGGGTGAAAACTTTGCATTTGGAACTACTGATCAAAGTAATTCCCCTCGGAGAGCTTCTTTAATGAGAGAGTTGTATAAGACAAGAGGGATGAGGAAGACAAAGGGGGTACGAGCAAAAGAGAGAGAGAGAGAGAGAGCGAGAAAAGAGACGGCAGCGGTTCCTCCACACAGAGAGAGAGAAAGAGAGAGACAGAGAAGGGGAGAGCGGAATTCTGTTCAGCCTCGTTTGCTAGGGGTGTGCGGGGTTTTTGAAGGGTGCGTTCAAGATCCTTTAACGTCCTCACAGGGGGGAGCGGCGGAGGCAAGGCCAGGTTAATTAAACCCAGGGGAGCGGCAGGCAGCGAGGGGGCCCCCGCATTTAAATATGTCACCGACTGGAATGGAGGGAGGGAGTGTCAGACGAGAGCGGATGGCGGAGCTAAGTAAGCAAACATGTTGACTATGCATTACGCGCTGAAAGAGGGAACGAGAGAGAGAGAGAGAGAGAGAGAGAGAGAGAGAGAGAAGGGGAGGGTGGCGGGGGGGGGGTCGTCATGCAAATTTTGGTCGGCGGGCGGCAGCGTGCCCGTGCATCCCCAGCGCGCCCGACAGAACTCGGCGAGTTATTAATGTTTGTCATTAGGCGCATTACGCTGGAGGACAGTGACTAGAGAAAAACCGGCAGAAATTTATATGGGACAAATATTGACAATGCCGGTCCCCTCGTGGGATATCAGGGGGAGAAGAAAAGATGCAAACTATGTTAAT
Source organism: Galaxias olidus (assembly GCA_026901105.3). Lineage (NCBI taxonomy): Eukaryota > Metazoa > Chordata > Actinopteri > Galaxiiformes > Galaxiidae > Galaxias > Galaxias olidus. Next base: position 67,577 of record JAPMUY010010499.1, read on the forward strand.
GAATGGTAATTAACCACCAGGGCCTCGCCTCTCCTGGATCCCGGCTAAATTGGTCCCCGAGTTGCAGCCGGAGACAGTCCTGGCCTAATCCTTTCTTATAAAAAGATAAAGGAAAACGACATCATTAGCATAAACTGGAGATGGGTGGTGGAGAGAGAGAGAGAGAGAGAGAGAGAGAGAGAGAGAGAGAGAGAGAGAGAGAGAGAGAGAGAGAGAGAGAGAGAGAGAGAGAGAGAGAGAGAGAGAGAGAGAGAGAGAGAGAGAGAGAGAGAGAGAGAGAGAGAGAGAGAGAGGGGGGATTAAAAAGTGGAATTATTTCTGGTTAATTCCTGAACGGATGATTCTACACAGTGATGTTAATTGTACATAGGAAAGTAAAGGGAAGGGGCTACAGCGGGGGGGAAAGAAAACAGGAACAGAGAGAGAGAGAGAGAGAGAGAGAGAGAGAGAGAGAGAGGAGGAGGAGGAGGAGAGGAGGGGGGTGATTAGAAGGAAGGAGTGTGTGGTCTCCAGTGTAGCGTGCCGACTCAAGGACGGAGGAGACCCAGATCATTGTTTGATATTCCAAATGAATAATAAAAGAGAGGGGGGGGGGGGGGGAGAGGGGGAGATGAAAAGGATTGAGGTAGCGGTGTCAAGGGTGGGACCTCTCCTCCCAGTTTACCACTGGGCTCCGAGCGTGTGCGTGTGTGCGCGCGTGTCCTTTAGTCTCACACGCAAGGTGGAGCCCGACCCTCCTTAACCACGTAGACAGTGGGGGGTCCCTCGTTACCGGCGGAAACCATGCGGCTGGTCCAGCGGTCAGCTGCCAATCACGGTTAGGGTGGGTCGGATGACACACATTGAAAGACACTAACGTTTTTTAAAAGATATTTCACATCTTATTGTTTAATTATGAACAATAAGATATTTAATATCTCATTGTTTAATTATGAACAACAATTTTAGACAATCAAATCGTTCGGCATTATGACACACAAACCTCCTACGCCAGGTCGTTCAAAAAGCAGGTTGTTTATTCAAAATCACAGATCATTTGTTTTGTAACATAATAACCTACTAGTGCAATGAAAACCACACAGTTATAAAACATTCCCTCGCAAGTAACACAGAGGTCACACATAAATAAAAAGTCCATCACAATTAATCACAAGAACCCACAAAACAGGGTTGCTTGACTAGCTGAGGCTTTGTAACGCTCCCAGAAAGCAGAACGGCGTCAGAAACACGCCACACGTCTCTGAATCCCAACGCTCTGTACTTTCTCTAAGCGTTGACTCGACACTGACAGGTCAAGCCCCCTGCACCCTGGGGTCCTTGCTATCCTTCATAAATTAGGGGGCAGAAGTAAGGGAAGATAATGAGAAGAGAAAGAAAGAGACACCGCCTGTCTAACTTTAGTATCAGCGTAAGCACTTGCTCTACCACCCCAGGACTGTGTTTTCAAGTCGGGGAGAGAGAGAGAGAGAGAGAGAGAGCGATGTGCTGTAAATTAGCTTGGCGCTAAAGGGCCCTGTCCGGTAGACAGAGTGCGCTACGCGCTAACACAGATGTCGAGGGCTCATTTACAAAGGGCTGGGATGCTGCGCTGTGTGAGCGGCCTGGAGTGAGTCGGCGCTGCTCCCCCCACAAATATTAGTTCTGCGGCGGCCCAGGCTCATCGGCGTGGGCCCTGCTCGGCCCAGCCCCCACCGCCAGGGCGGCGGAGGAGGGAGGAGACGGAGGAGAGAAGAGGGGGAAAGCAAGGGAAAAGGGGAGGGAGAGAGACAGAGAGAGAGAGAGAGAGAGAGAGAGAGAGAGAGAGAGAGAGAGAGAGAGAGAGAGCAGATGACAGTTTTTTCCCAGCCTCAGCCCGGGGAGTCAGGCGTTTTTGCTGACTGGTGTTGCCAGCGCGGCCAGCTCTTCTGTCAGCACTTTCCGCTCCTTCATCTTCGCGCGCACGGCCTCCATTAGCTGGCCGGCAGAGGGGATCTGCAGGGGAGGAGAGGAGGGAAAGATGGAGAGGAGGAGACAAAGAAAAAAAAAAAGAAAAAAATAACACAAGCACATGCCACAGTTAAAAGGGGGTGTTTTTTTTTTCTTCAAACTGGCAGCTTCTTCTTCAGAAGGCCTATCTAGCGCTTTGTGAGGAGAGACAGAAAGAGAAAAGGGCTGAACATCCACACACTGATCCCCAGGACTCAGGAACTTCTCACGGAAGGACTGCGTGCGTTTCCGCAGCACTTCTCCAAAAAGACAGACCACACAGCACAGGTCCCTTGTGAGAGTCCCCCATAGATCCCCTCTCTTTCGCGCCGCTGCTCAGACTCAGGCGCATCCCAGCAGCGTCAGCCTTCAACTGATCCATACACAGACGATAGGCACAGGCAGCGCACTGGAGGGCAAAGTGTACCCGTGGCACATGGACAGCAGCTCGGGGTACGAGAGTTTGAGGTGGAGTTTAGCCAGCGGAACAAAGGAAAGACAGGAGGGACAGAGGGGTAAAAAAAAAGAAAAGGTAAAGAGCAAAGGGAGGGCCCATCAGAGGAAGCTGTAGAGGAGGACAGAGAAAGAGCGGGAGCGGGCAGGCTTCACCTCGGAGGCCGGGCTGTTTTCCCTCTGAACCAACACAAGGTCTTTCTGGTGATTAGAGCCCGCCGCGATCAAAGGCTCCGGCCATTAATATTCACATCCACTCGGTGCGCCCACTTTACTCCCAGAGCTGGAAAACCAGTGTGCTCCTGGGGTGGGTGCCAGAGTCTCTTGGCCAGGAAGAGGAAGAGGAAGAGGAGGAGGAGGAGGAGGAGGAGGACTGGTCTAACGGGCAGACTCAAGGCCTCGGGAGAAAGAAGGGCTCTCCATGAAAACGGTCGTCCACCCATCTTGTTTGAATTGAGTTGATACAGAGGAGAACTGTTGGTGTGATGTTTCTAAGAGAAGATGGACATCACAGACGACACTTCAAATCAGCACCCTAAAATAAGCTGGGTGAATCTAGCCATCACCCCAGCGTAACACACACACACACACACACACACACACACACACTCACACACACACTCTCGCACGCACGCACGATCCCTCCCACAAAGCTCTCTCCTCTTCATTAGAGGGAACCAAAAAATGGTACATGCGGGCCATGTGGGCCCTGAGAGCAGTGTGTGTGTGTGTGTGTGTGAAGAGGGAGACAGTCCCAGCGCTGGGCTCATCAAACACACCAGCCCTCTCCGTAGAGAACCCCAACACTGCTGTTACTGCTGACACACACCCTTTGCCTCCTCTCCTGAGAACACGCACACACACACAGACACAGACACACACCATCCTATAATTAGATCCACTTAAAGCCACTAAGCCAGCCGAGAAGAGGGCTAAAAGAGAGAGGCGACACAGAGCAGAGGGCTCAGTGGCCGGGAGAGACGGGATCGTTAACGCCAACGTAGCACGGGTAAACAACAACAAATGAGGTAGCTAAACACGCTGTTGATCTTAATCAACGATCCCGGGTCTCGGCGATGGCTTGAGACTAGGACGTCGTCCCTGAGCGCTGGCCAGGTGCAGGGAGGTTCATTGTGGATCAGTGGCTGCAGTATGTCTCAGTGAAACACAACGAATGTTCCTCCTCAGGTTTTACTTTCAAGTACTGTGTGTGATGGATGTCGGCTCAGCTCAAAAAACATCTCTCTCTCTCTTTCTCTATCACGCACGCACGCACGCACGCACGCACGCACACACACACGCACGCACGCACGCACGCACGCACGCACGCACGCACGCACGCACGCACACACGCACACACACACACACACACACACACACACACACACACACACACACTATCTCTTTAATGGTACTGGAGGGACTGTCATCCTCTGATCCGCTACCTTTATTGGGGACCCAGTTCCCCTGGGCCAGACCTAGGTAGCTTAGCTTCTGCTGCAGCTGCTTTACTAGCTCCCCAGGGTCCCTTAAGGCTAGCTAGCTAGCATTAACGCACAGCTACGCTACAGTGGCTTAAGCCTGTCCCCTTGGGCCGTGCTGGCCAAACTGCTAAGCTATGCTACCTTTGTCTCAAAGAGAATCCACGTCCCCTTTGGCAGTGCTAGGAAGTGTGAGCGCTAGCGCTAAGCTAGGCTAACCCTGCTTTTAAAAGTCCCTGTCCCCCTGGGCAGTACTACAGCTAGCTTCAGCGATAAGCTATGCTAAGTTGCGGCCATTACTATTCAGCAGGCCGCGCAGAGCAGACCTTTTGTCTAGATACCTTTTCATTAACACGCCCGGGCGCTGAACTGACATGTTAAGTCACTGACAGGACGTGTGTGTGTGTGTGTGTGTGTGTGTGTGTGTGTTCGGGGAGACAAAGGCGAGGCGAGGGGGTCCACGAGGTAAAGGTGTTCTTCACCCCGCCAATTAAATGACACTGGTGTTCTATGGCCCGGGGCACACCTGAAGGCACTCCGCGTTTCAACAGCCCCCCCCCCCCCCCCCCCCACACACACACACACCACCACCACCACCACCACCACCACCAGGGTAAGGGCCATTAACACCCTGCAAACTTCGTTCTCTTAACCGATCGATCATCAGCTGGTCTGCCGCGTGTTTTTCCCTCGGAATGGGTTAGCGTGACGGGCTGGTTGGGGCCCAATTTGGGAGCGGATGGAGACGAGGCACCAGAGTGGACATCTAAGTAGGATAAAAGGAGTAGATGGGGGCACGGGAGAGGGAGAAACAAATACGGCAGGAGAGAGAAATAACGCATTGTGAAGATGTGAGGAGTTTGTTATCGACGTTAGCGAGTCTGTGATTGGCTGCTTTGTCCTCTGGTCAACAGCGACGCTTTATTATTCACCACGTTGGCTCACTATTTAGCAGCCCTATGGAGACTGGCTGGTAAGCTTAACCTTCCATCAGGCACTCAACCTTTCTGTAGACGCTAGGACTTCTGAAAGGGCTGTGTTCTCTATGTGGCTTCAGAACTCTACTTTGGCTCATCGGGTCCCTTGGCACCCCCGCTAGGTTTAAAAGAGCTTTGAGGCTTCGGAATTGGCCTAAGCTGAAGTTGAACTGTGACGTTGGCGTTCCACTGCCGAGTGTTGGAACAGGGGTCAGGCGGATAAAAGTAACGGCTCGGTGCTCCGAGGTACTCCCCTCGGCACGGACGGTACGCTAACGTCAGCGATAGTCGCACGTTTACCCTGCGTCCGCCAGTCTCCTTGGAAAATAAGCTGTCTCTCATCTAGGCCACCACTCAGCTCCATTTGCTTCTCATGATCGAAAATGCAGCGAAAACACAACAGCAGCTCCTCTTTCTGATCTTTGATCTTCTCACTTTTGTTTGAAAATCTAAAGTTATCAAACGGGGGAATAACATCAACAACAACACGGTGTAAAAAAAACAACAACTAAAAACGAACAAAACAATAGCGCACACACAAAGGCACCCTTCTATAGAAGTCTTGCATTTGATTATCCCTGATAATGAACGTGTCACACATTTGCACACGGAAGGCACTCAGGTAAAGAGCTGCACCAAACAGTCTATTTCTCTCTCTCTCTACCTCGCTTTACCGCTCTCTCTCTCTCTCCTTAGTAATTACCTCACCCTGTAACGTAGCCGTTCCCGCTCCATTTCCCCCTTGAGGCCCCTGGGGACTGATATGAAAGGGAATTGGACACTTGGGGCCATGGATACTGTAATTAAAAAATCCCTCTCCTCTCTCTCTCTTTCCTGCTTCTATTTGAAACGTTGTTTCCAAACATCAGGTCGGCGTGCAACCTGCATTTGTTAGGCACCTGACCTAAATACACCCTTAGATTAAACGCAGGAGTGCGGCAGGTCTTTGTGTTTTTTTTTTTGGGGGAGGGGGGGGTTCTTAGCGCTCATTAGGCGTGGAAATAAGGTGATACAGACACAATGGAGAGAAAAAAGGAGGGTGGGGGGGTGTCATAGAAAGGTGCTATGTAGAGGTGTGCAGTGCACTTGGAGAGACAGCACGAAAGGGCAGCGCTGCCTCCCAACAGGGACCATCACGCCACCGCGTCCTTTGTAGTCCCATTTCCAGGAGGACACCGGGCCTCCCGCACGGCCAAGCCGTCTCTCCACTCCGTGTCTGTCTGGGTTATCCGTACCCCTTTCACGGAGACAGACCGCCTACTGGTGCTCCCAACGTCTGCTCCTACCAGGACACGCAGCACTACCGAAACACACCTGTTCTATGACATGTCCTCAGACAGCTGTACTATCTCTAGTGCCAGTCAGCCCCCCCCCCGCGCTGTAGCTACACGACTAACATACGCAGCGAGAAACAGTCCCAGAGTTGGCCCGAACAAGCACTTTCTGTGAGTCTCCCCCTGTGATCCCTGGCTGCGGTAAACTAAGGGAAGCAGCGTTGTGCTTTTGGTGTCGGCATGCTCCTGGAACCTCCCCCCTGGAAGCCCCCTACGGTCCCCACCACTGTGCCAGTGACACATTTACAGTACAAAGGCTCAGCTGGAGTTTTTTCACCCTCTCCCCACACACACACGCCCACACACACACACACGCCCACGCCCACGCCCACGCCCAGCAGAAGGAGCGAGTCGCAGATTTAATTAGCCCAATCATTAAACGGGGGCTTCATTAGAGTCCCCTTTTCCTTGGGAGGCTCAGAGCGGTTCCCTGTCATTACGGAGGCATAATTAGTTCCCCCCCCTAAACCCCAAGCTGGCTGCGGGCTTCACAACGAAGAGGAGCTTCGCAGAGCGCCGCCGAGTGAGACGGCACAAGGCCTTTGATGAATCAAAGAGGGGGGGGGGGGGGGGGGCCGTGACCCAGTCAGCGTGGCGGGGAGGAGGCGATAGGGCCGGGGCCCCCCCGACGGCGGCGTCGAGCTCGCCGTGTGGTTGATCGCAGAGCGACGGTGCTCGACAACGCCCGTCCTAAGAGCTGCGTTTGGGGCGTTCACCCGTGGCTCCTGAGCAGCAAAGAGACGTGGGGGGGGGGGGTTGCGCGTCGCAAACGTTCTCCTGTCGCTTTTCAGATGGCGGTGTTTGTTTGAACAAACCTTTGTTCAGCTACAGGAGAGTCCCACTGACACCAGGCGGAGCGTGGTGGAAAAAAAAAATCTTAACGCGGCTCCTACCACCAAACAGAACACCAGCGACACACGACGCAGAGCCAATCATACCGTACAGGCCCACACCCTGCCTGCTTCACACCCGTACACAGCCCTTCTAGAGAAACATCCGGTGAGCAGGGACCCGGTACGTGTGACTGGCTGAGGTGAACGTTAGGTTAGGGGAGGGAGAATCACTACGGTCAGAGTGGGATTCCAGGACGCTCCTCTGAGGGGCTTGTGTGGCCGTGTCCCAGGTCGGATTTACGACGGCTCCGACCGCGGCACCCTAGAGCCCTGGCCTTGCTCGCCTCCCCTGCCCCTTTGACAGCGTAATGGAGTATCATTGAGTGGACCGGTAGCCTGCCGCTCCCTATCAGAACCGGGGGGTGCCGGACCGTAAATACGAGCCCCCCCCCCCCCCCCCCGTTTCCCACACCGCCGCTTAAAAAGTACCACTGTCCACAACAAACCGAACCCGACCCCCTGTTCCCTGAGCCTTATGGTGCCGTTGTGAGGGTCGAGGACGGCGCGCGCCTCTGAAATGAGTCTGAAAAATGATCTGGAGGGAAATGTGGTGTGTGTGTGTGTGTGTGTGTGTGTGTGTGTGTGTGTGTGTGATAGATGTTCATTAATGGCCAGCAGCAGGAGCAGCAAGTCATTTCCCTGTCTTCATAAAGACTTGGCCTATTAAATCCTACCTCCAGTCAATAATTAGGACTCCACAAATAAACCAAAGGCAATTAAATGGAAGCTTCCCCCTCGGCCTGCAGGCTGGACCGCGTGGCCCAGACGGACACTCCATCTTCTCCTGCCGGGCCTATCATGGAACTGCACACACACACACACACACACACACAGACACACACACACACACACACACACACACACACACACACACACACTGAGAGAGAGATCCATAACCATATGCATGCACGCACACACACTCTCCTTCTCAAAACATACACACGTTCCAGGATTATTACATGGCCCCGTCCTTGGGCTCGGGCTGTGCGCTGAAAGCCATGGTGGCTCTCCACAGAGAGTCATAGGGCGTGATTTCATTACCTCAGTAAAATGAATGCAATGTTTCATTTCGGGTTTGAGTGGCTGTCTGGGGGGGGGGGGCGGGGGGGACTCTGGACAACGACGTGACAGGGGGTCTCAGAGTCGGCCCGAGTAGAGAAGTTCAAAAACGCACGCACGCTTTAGTTTCGGTACTCTTTTTCCCCTCCCGCACAAACACAGACGACCCCCTCCACCAGACACACACACACACACACACACACACACACTCTGGCCCTACTAGGCTGTGCTGGCTGGCCAGGGTGGTGCGGCTGGGGCTGGGGCTGTCTCTTTCCAGCCTTGTTATGTTGACATGTGGCTTGGGTTGACAGTGACAGTGAGCCCAGACACACACACACACACACACACACACACACACACACACACACTCTCTCTCTCTCTCTGTGTGTCTGAGTGATGGGTCTGCTATTGACAGGGCCACTGAGATAATAAAGTGTTGTCCCACTGGCAGCTCCATTAGGGCCTGACAGTGACAGGACGGGGCTGTTGCCGGCCACACACACACACACACACACACACACACACACACACACACACACACACACACACACACACACACACACACACACACACACACACACACACACACACACACACACACACACACACACACACACACACACACACTCGCATCCACTTCTAGTGACAGCCAGCGCCGGTCGAGGACATGGATCGCTCTATTTTTTCCTTCTCTCCTTTCTCTTGCTCTGTCTATTTCTGTCTCAGTCTGTCTTTCTAGCGGTTCCAGACAGAGTGTGTGTGTGTGTGTGTGTGTGTGTTTCATCTCCCCATTAGAGCAGTGTGTTATTAGTGTCACCGGCGGGGTGACAGGGCCAGTGGTTTCCTGCTCCCTCACACGGGGGGGACAGGGGGGACGGGGGACGGACGGACGACTACGGGGACGGTGCCCGCCGCAGGGCACGACGGATATATGGCCGGTGAGATGTAGCCACCTGTAGTCCCTCTCACACCCCCCACCACACAGAGAGCGAGAGAGAGAGAGAGAGAGAGAGAGAGAGAGACACACCACAGTGAGTTTATTAAGCCAAGCTGAGAGAATCAGGGAGTGAGAAAAAAAATAAACACTGGAGGGGAAAAAAAGACTTGAAAGGGATGGATAGAAAAAGTCTGGCGAGGAGAGGAGGAGGAGGAGGAGGGGGGGCGGTCACAGTTGGCGGCGGTCTCAGTGGCCCCCTCGGGGACCAGTCTCTAGTCTCAGCCTTGTCATCCCTCGCTCCTCTCCTCCTCCATGCCCCCCCTCCCCCTCCTCCTCCTCCCCCTCCTCCTCCTCCTCGGCCTGCGGAAAACGTCGATAGCAGGCTGCCGGTGCCCGAGTCTCTGGTGGACGCTCGCTCATTCTCCCGGCATTGACAGGCCCAGCCAAATCAATATTTAGTTCCCCGCTAACAAGCTGCCTCGGGGTCTGAGCCAGAGAGAGAGGGAAAGGCAGAGAGAGAGAGAGAGGAGAGAGATAGAGGAAGAGGAGAGAGAGAGACAGAGAGAGAGAAAGAGAAGTGGAGGGAGGAAAGAGAGTAAAAAGAAAAGAGATAGAAAGAGAGGGGGAGAGAAGACAGAGTAAAAATAAAAGAGCGATATAGAGAGAGAAAAAGAGAGAGAGAGATATAGAAAGAGAGTGAGAGGGATAGATAAAAAAAATAGAGAGAGAGAGCTGGGACCAAGAGCTGTCCAGCTGGAAGGGAAAAACATGGATTGAGTGGAATAGCGTGTGTACGTGTGTGTGTGTGGTGGGGTTAACAGGTCATACGGGGGGGCTGGTGTGTGTCGTGGTGCGGAGGTGACGCATGAGTGCCTCCGGCGGACGCTGACACAGCCCTGGACCCACACACTCCATCACGAACACGCACACACACACACACACACACACACAACGCACCGAGCTGACAGCGCTCCGCTAAGAGTGCCCACAGACGGACGTGCACTTGTGAAGACAAACATAAACACAGTGAAACTCACACACTCACACACACACACACACACACACACACACACACACACACACACACACACACACACACACACACACACACACACACACACACACACACACACACACACACACACACACACAGTGTTCCTGCATGCTGTTTCCCACCACACTGCTTCTCCTCAGCCATGCCACAGAGCAGAGCTGCCAACGCATGCAAACATTCTGTCCACGGTCCCAACACACAAGATGGAGCTTTCACAATGCTCCAGGGCTCCGTTATTCCACCCCTCTCCTCTCCTCTCCCCTCCTCCTCCTCCTCCTCCTCCTCTCCTATCCCGTACCTGTTGTTGGAGGATCCTGGAGATGTGCTCCATCCAGGCCTGGTCCCCGCGCCCCTCCGGGTCGTCCTCCTCGGCCTCCTGCAGGGGACAAGCACACGTGTGTCGACTGAGACTGTGGACCACAGAGTGCTGGTGAACGAGGCCTACCACCACAACGTGTGTGTGTGTGCGCGTGGGAAGGGGTGGGGGACTCTAGTACTCCAGCATCGTCCTTGGGAGAGCTGTTCCCGATGCTGTGTGTGTGTGTGTGTGTGTGTGTGTGTGTGTGTGAAGAGGACAGCTCGCTAGCCGGGCAGCCTTGTTACCAGCTAATGAACATGGCACCGTCCGTGTCGGCCCCGGTGTTAACGCGCTGCCTCTCCTCTCTCCTCTCCTAACCCCAGGTGATAACGCTGCAGACCAGGTCCCGCGCCTCGCCACCCCTCCAGGGGACCAGCAGGTGTCATGTGTGTGTGTGTGTGTGTGTGTTTGTGTGTGTGTGGCCACGGGCCCTCTGGTTCCCTCCATGGAGGCTGCTTGGTGTTAGCTCATTTCCATGACTGCCTCATTAGTGACTCCTGCCCAAATACAAAAAAAAGAGGGACAATGTATGTGTGTGTGTGTGTGTGTGTGTGTGTGTGTGTGTGTGTGTGAAGGAGTGTGTAAGTGTTGTCCCCACAGGGGACAGAAGTGTGTGTGTGAGCCTGTCCCTCTCTTGAAAGATGCATAACAATGTGCTGACCCTCATTAGGAGCCTGCTGAAAAACAAACTGGCCGTGTAACAGATGGATCACTCACTTCTCAGCCACTGGAGTTCACAGATGTGTGTGTGTGTGTGTGTGTGTGTGTCTCTGCCTGCCTTCTCTGACACACGATGTGCGTTCGTTGCTTAGGCGTCAAACTGTTTTGACGACACGCCGTCGAACACAAACCCCCTGTCTTAGTGCTGTTCTCCTCTGCCCACCCCACAGTCTGATCACCCGGGCGACACCTCTGGAGCCGGCAAAGCAAAGAGGGGAGGGCACGCCCAACGTACGGCCCCGACCGCCATTCCCTGTCTCTGTCCAGGGGTCGTCCCGGCGACTTGTGATGTGCGTACGCCGGGGATGCAGTGGCGTGTGGCTCTGAACACGGGGGTGAAAGATGCAGCCGTCTCCCTGCCACTTGGCTTTCTCCAGGAACTTCAATCCCCCCCGGGCGGGCGGGCGGGCGGGGCTGGGGCTCTAGATATAGACACACACTTCACATCTCCACCCAGGTCCTCTGGCGCCTCCGCTGGGAGTTTAAATTAGCATCCACCGTGATCGGCCCTCGTTGCTCCCTGACATCCACTCTGACACACACACACACACACACACACACACACTGTACGCACACACCGAAACGCCCTCCCTTCCCCTGCCTGTGACAGACCACTCCGGTGGGTCCCTGTGCTCCCGACAGCGCCATGATCCGCAAACGCTCAATTAACACAGCGGAAACACGCACACGCACACGCGCACACACACACACACACACACACGCACACGCACACACACGTACACGCACACACACACACACACTGGAGCTGACCCAGCAGCCTGCCATTAACCACCATTACCAGCAGGCAGGGGAAAGAGAGAGAGAGGGTCTCTGCTCGCCGAGGCTTCAGCTCCAGTGAGGGGAACTCTCCGTCAGGGGTGGGGAGAGGGAGTGGGCCCTGTCACGGCCGGCAGGGGCGGCGCTGCCAAGGGGGCCTCAAATGAGTTTCAAGTGTGAGTAAGTGGCCGCTAGCCGGCTCTCCTGCCCGTGATGGATGGAGAGGACTCCCTCGGGACAGGAAGTTGATTGTAACGTGTGGCGGTTAATTGACGACAGAGGCTGGGGAGATGATCTACGGTGCTGCTGCTGGAGGGGGGGGGTGGGGGGTGGTCTTGTTGGAGTTTGAACGCGGTTCGTTTCGCAAAAGGCTTCCCTTTCAGAATTTTACCTCCTGTCGACTTCCCGTGGCTTTTTTTGACACACGTTCGCCGTGGCTTCCTGGCGTGCCGGCAAACCTCCTGTCGCCAACGGTACACGGCCCTCTCTCGCTGTCACCCCCCCACCACCTCCAGCCCCGCTCCCTACGGACATGTTCCTGGGGCTGACCACGGCACGGGGGGGGGGGGGGGGGGGGGGGGGAGGCGGAGGGCCAAGTGCCTGTTAGCTTGCAGATGAGTGAACGGGGAGGCGCTGTAACACGCTGACCTTTCTGCTCTACCTCTGATGGGCTGCCTATATGTTGCCCTGTTCCCCGCGGATGGCTCAGCATCGACCCCCCGGCAACTGATAGGGGGTCAGATATCTCCCTCTTTTTATTCCAGTTGAACTGACATGCATTAAAAGCCAAAAAAAAAGAAAAAGTCACCATTGCGCCAGCCATTTACTTCAGTGAATACAGCATGAGGAAGTGATTCCATAAACGCTTTGCTCCATGCTGATGCTGTGATGATTCAGACTTGCATCTATCTAGCTAGTATGACGATGATGGAGGCCAACCGTTCGACGTCGGAGGAAAAATCCTCTAACCAGCGTTGACGTTACAGGGCTGTCTTGCGGAGGTTAGCCTACGTGTCTATGTGCGACCATGACCCCCCGGATTGCCCTTTGCCCTTTACCTCGTTAGGGTCCAGGATGTCAGCCAGGTCGTTCTCCGTCATGTTGAGGATGGAGGCGGCGATGGACGCGGCCTTGACCATGGAGCGGGCGGAAAGCCCATCCCCGGCCACTTGCTCCAGTCCCCTCCTCCTCTTCCTCCTCTTCCTCAGCTGTGCCTTGGCTTCTTGGATTTCTCCCAGCATTTCGGTGGCCACGGCCTGGGGAAGAGACACAAGAGGAGGAGAGAGAGAGTGAGAGAGCGATTGAGAGGAGGGTGATGAAATGGAGGCGGAGAACTCGTCTGGCGGATAAATAAATGAAATTGATCAAGCAGGCGCCGGAGAGTCAGGGCATTATAAAAGAATATTGAGATTTCACTGTAAGTTTTTTTTTTTTCCAAACACGTTTTTTTCTTCCGTCGATAGCATGCTGGGGGAATGCGATTTCAAACACCGCCTAAAAAAAAGAAAAAAGAAAAAGAACTCCCCTTTGAACGCGAACGCATCGCAGAGGGGAGAGGAGAAGGAGAGCATCCATTCATTTATGAAGCGCCTCCCCTCCCGACGCCCCGGCTACAGGAGCGGGGAGCACAGCAGAGGTAATAACCGAGCTAGGAGGAGCCTTTTCAAAATGGCACCCCGAGCGAGGGAGCAGGGCGTGGAGGCCGGGCGGGAGCTGGAACTCGGGCCCCTGCTCGCTAAATGGGAGTTTGCTCTAAATACAGAGAGACAATTAAATGTTAACGCCCGCAACTGTACGCCAAGACGTCAATAAGGCAAACTCCCCTCTGCTTCATTTGGTGCTCATTGATCTGGGCAATAATCTGTATCATTCCCCCGTAAACCCGCGGAAAGGCCGACCTTGGAGGCAGTCGGAAAAGAGAGGAAGAGAGAGACGATTTGGAGACCAAAAGCCCATATAAACACACAAACACTACGGAACACGGGCATGCATACTGACTGACTGACTGACTGACAGTACTACTCTACTAGACTGACTGACTGACTGACTGACAGACAGACAGACAGACAGACAGACAGACAGGCAGACAGGCAGCCAGGCTGGCAGACAGGCAGACAGACAGACACACACACACACACACACACACAGAGCCCGGCTTTACGCACAGCGTCCAAGGCTAACAGCATACAGAGCAGAGTGAATGAGCGAGCAGCAGCAGCAGACATCTCCATCGCGTCAGTTAATTTCACGTACAGGCAAACGGATGGCCTTAGAAGACGTCTGGCGAGCCAGGGCTCGACTTGAAGACTTCACGGGGAGTTTCGTGTGTGTGTGTGTGTGTGTGTGTTTGGAGTTGGAGAGTTGAGTGCTGACAGGCTGTAGAAAGATGCTCCTGGGCTAATCGCAAGAAGAAAAAACAAGAAGAAAACTAAAGCAGTGGATTTTTGACAGTAGCCCAAATGAGACGTGGCCGAGATAAAGCCAACGGGGGTGCACCCCACAACACAACAAACCACCCTGGCAGAAACTCGTCTTATCAATGAAACCTCCACCCTCGTTACAGTCACAAACACCAGTTTCACTTTACACACAGCTCCAAATGGTTAAGCCGCTGAAAATGGTTCAGACCCAAAAAATAAATACGGGCTGTATTTTAAATGTCAATTTAAAGTAACAGAAGGTTATCATGTGATATTTAGATTGACACAGTCCAATCTAAACGGGTTTTAAAATAGAACAAAAAAAATTGCCAGTAAGCACTAGATAAAGCTAAAAGCAAAGCAGCGTTAAGTCTTTTTTGTGGTGATCTAAGGGTATTGTTTTCCCTGAGGGAAGACACAGCTCATTAACTAAGGGTCCCGTATCCCGCTCTTTTATTTACATTCAATTGACCTAAACCCTGCCTGTGGAGTAATCCGCAGCGAGATTAAGGGCTGCATTTATCACTCATTCTCAGCCATGGGAGAAAGGGAGGGGGAGAAGGGAGACACACACACACACCCCATTGTTTCCCTGTGTGTATATTCACACCTTGGGCTCTTTGTGTGTGTTCTGTGTGTAGCGTGCGGCTGGGTGAGTGATGTGTCAGCAGCCACAGGGCAGCCATGTTAAGACCGACGGGGCTGAGGAGGGAAGGAGGGACACGGAGGTCGAGATCCGACCGGCAACTACAGCACGGTCGCTCTGTGGTACGGGGCCGCCCCCCCCCGTCAGCACTACAGGCACAGAGCCTGACGTTACTACAGCAAGGACAGTGTTCCGCTTCACACCCTGTCACCTGTCTAACACAGCCAGGGTATCAAGGGTTGCAAAAGCATTTAAAAAAAATTGAGGCAACAAAAGGTGACATTTTATATGACATATGACCACTTAATGTTAGGTACATTTTAGAATATCTCATTCACACCAACGTGCCTAGTTACAAGCAAGGAAAGTCACGAGAAAAAAAAAATCTATGATGATTGAACCTGTTGGTATTTTCAAAAATTATGAAAAAGGATAAATGTACGTTTACCAATCCATTTCACTGTGGCCGGTACATTTAAGGCCTTCTAAGAAGCTGATGAGACACGATGTGTGTGAGAGCAGAGTGTATGTGTGTGTGTGTGTGTGTGTGTGTGTGCTGTGGCCTAGCTCTGCTGCATGCGGCGCGGCTCTTTAGCAGTTCAACAGCAGTGCTCATGGCCTGGGGCGTGTGCAGGGGGACCAGGGGCGGCTTGGTCCAAGACAATGAAAACCCCCCTCACACACAAACACAATCACACACACACACACACACACACACACACACACACACACACACACACACACACACACACACACACACACACACACACACACACACACACACACACACACACACACACACACACACACACACACACACACACACACACACACACACACACACACACACACACACACACACACGCGGTCGTGATCAATAGACGACAGGAGTAAATCTGGTCTGGCCCAATCAAAGGGCTGGCTGTTCTTGGAGGGGATCACAGGAGCAGAGGGCAGACAAACAATGATGTGCATGCCCAACAACCACCACGCCACAGCCCCTCCATGCCCGGGGTTATGGGAAAGGAGGGGATGGAGGAGGGAGGGGAGTGTCTGTGTGTCTGTGTGTGATGCGACTTTGGAAAAGCATCTGCGGCGCCCTCCTAGTGGCGAGGTCTGCAAAAGGGGCAGATTGGGCCTCCTCTCCTCCCCTATATTATCTGCCCAGCAGCAATTAATTCAGCGCTGGAACACCCAAATATGAATAAAAAAACGACGATTCACGTAGCTCTCCTGCAGCATGGCTGAATGCAACTGCGTTGTCCCCCCCCCCCCCCCCTCCCAATCTACACAGAGGTCTCCCAGCGACATGCTTGCCCCTCCCCGTTTGATTGGCAGGTGGGGCCGCACGGCGGTGGTGGTGGTTATCAGAGGCAGCCAGAGGTGCTGGATTAGAGGGGGGCCGCGGCGGCCGGGTCCCCTCCCCTCCGTGCCCTCTACACGACCCCCCCGGCGACGGTCTCTCCCAGGCGGCCCCGGATTAAGAGGAGCGCTCACAGGCGCGTCAGCAGTTTATTCTGTTGACTTTCGTAAACGTGGCCCCCCCCTCCTACGTTTCCCAGCCGCAGTCTCGGACGGACGGTTTCAGAAGCCCGGGACATCCCGGAACCCAAGTGGATCTTTGATCAACGCCGGTGCGGTAGACGTCCTTTATCGAAATACAGACCAGACGTTTACAGGTACGACAACGCTTCACTGACAAAAACCAGACAGAGACCCCCCCCACAACATCTCAGTGACAAAACGAGGTATCATCAAACGACTTCCAGAGCCGACCCGCAACGGATGCCGAGCGGGCGGAAAGCCCCCGCACGCGGCCGACAACTTCTTAAGGACGTCTGTCCACCACTTCACATAGTCCAGAACCCGACGGCGGCGCGGCACCTGGACGAAGGCGTGGAGCTGCTCCAGCTGGCCGTGGGCCAGGCCCAGCCGTGTCTGCAGGACGTCCAGGGCCTGGCTGCTCTGCTGGGCCAGGCCCTCCATCTGCCTGGTGGCCGTGCGCTCCAGCTCGGCCATGGCCCGCTCGCCGGCCCCCACGCGGCCCTGCAGGGACTCCACCCGCTGCTCCTGGGGAGGGAGAGAGAGAGAGAGGGGATAGAGGGTGAATGGTCAACTCCTCCCGACGACAAAGCAAACCGGACAGGGTTTGAATCCAGAGAGAGAGGGAGAGAGAGAGAGAGAGAGAGAGAGAGAGAGAGAGAGAGAGAGAGAGAGAGAGAGAGAGAGAGAGAGAGAGAGAGAGAGAGAGAGAGAGAGAGAGAGACAGTGAGTGGGTACCTTCTTGTTGAGCTCGTCCTGCAGCCTCTGGGAGGAGGCCTCGTGCTGGCCCTTCTCCTCCGTGGCCACTCTCAGCCTCCTCTTCAGGGAGTCCACGTAGGCCTTCCTGTTGTTGGTCTCCTCCTGCAGGGTCTTCACCTGGGGGGGGGGGGCAGTGGGGAAGAGGAGGAGGGAGGAGCTGGAGGTTAGAGGCAGGGACAGGTTTGACACTGCACACACTAGGCGCTGGCCTGTCCGTGCTGAGGGAGGGGAGGCGCCGGGGCGGGGGGTCTACCTTCTTCTCCAGCTCCTCCACCTGACCTCGGTGGCTCTTCTCCGTGTCCTGGAGGAGCTTCATCCTGCTCTTCATCTCCTCCACCAGCTGACGCTTCATGCTCATGTCTCGATCACCCTGTATAGTCCTGGGGTTAGACACACACACACACACACACACACACACACACACACACACACACACACACACACACACACACACACACACACACACACACACACACACACACACACACACACACACAGGGTGTTGACATGCGGGCATATGTACTTCACATTTGACATGCACACCGGAAAAGACACACACACTCCAACTGGCAGTGTGTCCCTGTGCAGCACACCAGGCATGACAGCTCATTATGACAGCTAAATACACGGGCCTGCTGTTAGGGGGAAACGGAGAGGGGTGGGGTGGGGAGAGAGAGAGAGAGAGAGAGAGAGAGAGAGAGAGAGAGAGAGAGAGAGAGAGAGAGAGCAATAAGAGTCCGTGTATCATTTCCCATTCCAAACCGGCGTGTGTCGGTCTAAGTGTTCCGCTGCTCTGCTCCTGGGAACGTCTGTAGACAGACGACACTTTGTATCTGCTGTGACACCACGTGAAAGCCCGCGCTAACCTCTCAGGACATCACTGTCACCGCTCTTCAGCGGAGGGCGGGGGGTTCTTGAGGGAGGGAGGGGGTGGGGGGGAAGGCTGCGGTACCTAGAGGGAATACGGGACCTGGAAGCCGCCTCTGTTTCCTGCGACGAAGGCCCGAGGAGGAAGATCGGGACCTGGTGCTCTCCCCGCCGGTCCGAACGCGGAGGACGTGTCCGTTCCTGTCATCTGCTGTTTGACACGGGCTAACGAGCAGAAGGGAACCCCCCCCCCCCCCCCCCCCGTTTACACGTTCCGCTCCGCTTTCGGAAAAGCAGAGTCCTCGTTTTCCTCACGGCTGCGGGGGGCCACGGGGAATGGGGAAACAAATGGAATAACGCTCGTTAGGGGGCTCTTAATGAACACGTTTTTATTTATTTATCCGCTTTCAGCCGAGATGGTGGTGGTGGACCCTGCTCCGCTGGGCTGACGGGGTCTGAGTAAACAAGATGATGCAACGGCAGGGCAACCGGGGAGTGGGGCAGTTCTGCTGGAAGTAAAGGGCCCAGGGTCCCCTGGCGGAACAGGGCCCACGGGCGGTGAGGGCGGCGGGGGGCCGCTGAGCAAACGGAGAGCCTGTGGCTCTTATCGGAGTGACATTCAGTGAAATGAGAGAGGAGTCTGGCCGGAGGACTCCGGGGAGGGGGGAAGCGGACCTGATCCTTAATGAGAGAACGCTCCGTATCGAACCCCCTTCAACCGGCCGGCTCCCCCGTCTGTCTGTTTAACTTCCACGCCAGGCAGAGCCCCCCCCCCAGTCCCCTGTTTCCTGGTGCTAATGGCAATTAAGATGGACGACGTTCACTTTGGAGGGTCTATTTGGGCCGAGGGGAGGGAGAACGGAGGATGAAGAAGGGGTTGGGTATATGGGGGGCGGGGGGGGGGAACTGCAGAGGGAGGGTGATCTGTATGTATGAGCGTGTTCTCAGAGAGACAGACAGAGAGACAGAGAGAGAGAGAGAGAGCTCCTCAGAACGACACGACGACAGCTCCCGACAACACTTTGCTCCCCCTTTGCTCAGCGCTTGGCGCCGCATTTCGCCCCCCGTTGCCCCTCGGACATGTAATGACGGGCGTCGCCGGCCGGTCAGCGTGTTGAGCCCGCGCGTGAGGCTGCGTGCGTGAGGCTGCGTGCGTGAGGCTGCGCGCGTGAGGCTGCGCGCGTGAGGCTGCGCGCGTGAGGCTGCGCGCGTGAGGCTGCGCGCGTGAGGCTGAGTGCGTGAGGCTGAGTGTGTGAGGCTGCGTGTGTGAGGCTGCGTGCGTGAGGCTCCGTGCGTGAGGCTGAGTGCGTGAGGCTGCGTGCGTGAGGCTGAGTGCGTGAGGCTGCGTGCGTGAGGCCGTGAGGCTGCGTGCGTGAGGCTGAGTGTGTGAGGCTGAGTGTGTGAGGCTGCGTGCGTGAGGCTGCGTGCGTGAGGCTGAGTGCGTGAGGCTGAGTGTGTGAGGCTGAGTGTGTGAGGCTGCGTGCGTGAGGCTGCGTGCGTGAGGCTCCGTGCGTGAGGCTGAGTGCGTGAGGCTGAGTGCGTGAGGCTGCGCGTGAGGCCGTGAGGCTGCGTGCGTGAGGCTGAGTGTGTGAGGCTGAGTGCGTGAGGCTGCGTGCGTGAGGCTGCGTGCGTGAGGCTGCGTGCGTGAGGCTGCGTGCGTGCCGCCGATAACAAAGGCCGAGGTGGCGAGGCCGACAGACAACAGAGAAGAGGGGAAGATGAAAGGGGGCAGCTTCATAAATAAATGAGGGGGGGCCCGGCGCTGGATATTGACTGAGGACACGCTGGCGTACTTTGAAATTCCCTGATCCTCTTCCTCTTCGCCTTCTTCTTCTTTCAGGCGCGGCCGCCTTGCGAGCGGCGCGATGTATATTTCAGAGACGTCTAGACAGGCCTTTCATTCCGAGGAGGGGGGAGGTGGAGGAGGATGAGGGGGAGGTTGACGAGGGACACCGACCAGGGGATGTTAGCTTTGTTGGGCCGCGACTTGGGTCGCACGTGCAAACACGCCGCCGCTGTGATTGTACACGCCCGCCGGATGCATTATGGAGCACGGACAAGGAACAAGAGCGAGAGAGAGAGAGAGAGAGAGAGAGAGAGAGAGAGAGAGAGAGAGAGAGAGAGAGAGAGAGAGAGAGAGAGAGAGAGAGAGAGAGAGAGAGAGAGAGAGAAAGGGAGGGAGTGACAGCACACCGTCGAAGGACGGAGAGACCCACATGCGTTCTCTCTCCCCTTCGTTATTTCCGTCCCGAGTTCAAAGGTGAGCTGATCATGGAGTGGGCTGCTGCTGCTGCTGCTGCTGTATAATGAATGCGCGCTGACATTATATAGGGCTGGTGGAGCGGCTCTCCCCCCTCTGGCTAATTGTTGCTAGCCATCCTTTAAGGAGGGCCGTATTGAGCGCTATGAGGTGAAACATGGATCTCATTAGGGCTGGGGGGCCCACAGGCCACAGCACTGCTGTGTGGGTTTTAGTGTCACAGGCACAGATGATCCCTCCTGCAGCGCGCGCGCGCACACACGCACACACACACACACACACACGCACACACACAATCAATACTCGGCTTTGATCAGGAGCACTCCACCCCAATGCTAACCCCACTGCACAGAGGCGCGGTCACACACACACACACACACACACACACACACACACTCACACACACACTCACACACACACACACACACACCACCGACTCATACAGTGGTGCGCACAGGATGCAAGCAGAGTGCTGCCACACGGTGGGATCAAGCACTGCAGATGAGAGCTGGAGACAGACCCAGAGAGAGAGGGAGAGACAAGAACACTGGGAACACACCACTCCACAAGGAGAAACGTCACACACATTAAAATAAATATGTATAAGAAAATGTAAGAGAGAAATACTGAAAAAATTGAAAACGGTAAGAAACAAAAACAGATGACAAGACAATGTGTGTATGTGTGTGTGTGTTTGTGTGTGAGAGAGATACTGACTTGTTGTGCAGCTGGCGGAGCTTGTCCTCCTTCTCCTGCATCTGGCCTCGCAGCGCTTTGTTAGCCGCTGTCTGTTTCGTCACCTCTGCACTGGCACTCTGGAGGGACACACACAGATAGAGGCTGTGAGCGTGTGTGCGAGGTAGATAAAGAGTGTATGGGTGTTATGTTGGGGGGGGATGTGTGTGTGTGTGTGTGTGTGTGTGTGTGTGTGTGACACGGCTGATGACAGGTCAGAGGCGGAGTGTTTCCTCATTAGGGTGACAGCGGGCGCGGGGAAGGTGTTAAGAGAGGTTAACGACGGCCTATTGTTCAGCGCGGCGGAGGAGGACCCCCGCACAGTCATCTCACCCCCCCCCCCCCCCCCACACACACACACACACACAGTTTAACAGAAAGGATACAAAATGGGGTTCGGGGTTACTACAGAGGCAGAAAGATATAGCGTGCTTTTGGTGTACAGTGATGATTTAGGCTTCATTAGAGCCTTGGTAAATGACATAGTCCCTTTGGTATTACTACTTATGCTTGAAAAAAAAAGAAAAAAGTATGTTATGTGACACATCTTTTGCTTTGAGTTTGGTGTGAGCGAAAAGGTTTCGTCCAGGTGCTGTGGTTACACACTATTTGAGCTCTGACAACCGAGCCGCAGAAATATGAAAAAAAGCAAACACCCACACCCACACACAGACACGTCCGTGCTCGTAGGCTACACGGAGACGTGTTGGTAGCCCTGTGATCCTAAGACAGATGGTTATTAGAGTGTGCGTTTCTCCTTTGATTTAACAATAGGCGCGGGGCCTCTGGTGGAAACTCAACTAACGTTAGCAACTCTTGACAGCCCGCGTACGCTACCCCCAACACACACATGCGCACACACACACACACACACACACACACACACACACACACACTCACAGGCTCCCTCCTCACCTCTCCACTGTTGCCGTCACCTAACATGACTTGTAACGACAGCAGCAATATGGCGGGGTGACACTGATGAGCGGGCTACAAAGGGTGTGTGTGTGTGTGTGTGAGCGTGGTGCTAACACCGGTATCCTGTAAAGCTACACCTGGGGGAGATGAGGGCACAGGGCCTGGCTGTCACCCTACCCCGCCCCCTCTCCTCTCCACCCCTCTGACAGGTGTTCCAGAGCAGAGAAGAGGACAGGACAGCACTCATTTGTGTGTGGAGGAGAGCTCCTGCTATTTCTGGGTGGAGACGAGTGCGCGTCCGGGAGACCCTGCAGGACATCGACTCGGAGCCGGGGAACGATTTATTAGCGAGTGTTCTTAAAGAACCGAGGTGTCCCTATCCAACCCACCCACTATCCAATCTAATGCTTTTATGAATCCCATTTTGTAAATTCGTATTATATTAAAGTGTATCCTAAGTTGAGTTAAGGTACAGTGCCATATCAATCATAACTAGCCATCGTGGGCTATGTAACACTACTGTAGCTTCGCCCCCATTCTGCTGTGAAACCAGTCAACCATTCTCCGGGCCGACAGCCATTATGTATCCCGCTGACCTTGAGTCTGTTCTGGAGCTGCTTGACCTCGGCCTCCAGACTCTTCACGGCGGCGGCTAGCCCCGGGTCGGCCTGGGCTCCCTGGCACGTGGGGGCTGAGGCCGGGAGCGGCGTCGGGGGGCAGGAAGTGCAGGTGGAGGGGCCCGGTGGCAGGATGTCCTGCCGCTGCTGGGTCTGGAGCTGCTTTGACCTCTCCAGCTCCGCGTCCAAGGCCCGCTTCTGCTGCTCCAGAGCCTGCTTCTGCTGATCCAGAGCCCGCTTCTGTTGCTCCAGAACCTGTTTATGTTGATCCAGGACCTGCCTCTGCTGCTCCAGCTCCAGCTCCAAGGCCTGCTTCTCCTGCTCGGCGTCCACCAGGTCGCTGGTCAGCTTCTACACGAGGGGGTGGGGTGGGGAGGTGGGGGGGGTAAGGGTAGCAGAGCGTGGATGAGATGGGCTGGGCTACAGCCGTTGGACACACAAATCAAAACAGAACATTTCAAATCCATGGGACAACATTGGAGGACGGGGTTTGTTTGTGTTTGTAAGCGACAAAGTTCAGACAGGTCGGCACATTGTGATGAGATATTATAAAACATAAAAAAAAGACAGGGCATGATAACTGAAAATGGGGATGATCAGACTACATGAATGCGAATGTGTGTGGGTGTGTGTCTGACGGATACCTACCCCTCCACAACAGCTGTCCTGTAATTAAAACCCTCTTTTTATGCTAATGTTCAGACATGGGACGCCGTTGCCTGGCCGACGGGGGCCTCGTTCTCCCTGCGATGGGCAGAATCAAAGTGCACTCAGGGACGGTGTTAACAGAGGTCTCTGTCTGTGTGACACGGCCAGCTTATTGGGACCCGTGTTGTCAAGTGTTTCCTAAGCGGCTTTGACCGCACGCTGCGCTGCCCGCTCTGCTGAGCTGATCCAGGGACAGCGCTGAGAGAGGACCACACAGAGCGGAGCTCATATCCTACAACGACACCAGGCCAACCATGGGGTCCGGACAGCAGTGATACTGCTTACCACACGCACACGCACACGCACACACACACACACACACGTCCTGGAAACCACAGCGTCCCAGGGGCTTGCTCCCTGCTCTGCATACACAGAGGTTATTGATATCTGGTTGCCTGCTGACACCTTTTAATAGAATCCCTCTTGTTTTAGGTTTCCTCTTGACATGACACAGACCAGAGGCCGAGAGAGAGAGAGAGAGAAAGAGAGAGAAAGAGAGAGCGAGAAAGAGAGAGAGAGAGAAAGAGCGAGAGAAAGCGAGAGAAAAGACACGGAGAAACAGAAGAACGGAAAAACGGTCGAACAGGATAAAGAAAAGACAATAGGGAAGGAGAAAAAAAGGTATAAAAAGAGAGAGAGAGAGAGAGAGAGAGAGAGAGAGAGAGAGAGACTGGCGGAGCGAGGGAGTGCGACGGCGGGGCGCGGGAGAAGAGTGGCATCGATGACACTTCCCGTAAGACGGGGTTTGATTTCCGCGGTGAGAGATGACACTGACGCGAAGGACTCTGATGCATGGAGGGGGCCATTAGGCTGCGGGAACAGACACCTCTCCTCCTCTCTCTCTCCCTCCTCCTCCTCCTCCTCCTCTCCCGCTCTCTCTCTCTCCCCCTCATCCCCCCTGGGTGGGGGTCCCAGAGGTGTCACTGCTAGAGATACCAAATCATTAGCGGGGTGACTAACGAGGTCGGCGGCTCCGAGAATAGCCTGGCCGCTCCGACACACGCGCACGCGCACACACACTCACACACACACACACACTCTCTCACTGGGACAAGTCACCATCGAGAAGGACTCCCTGCCGGTGGCCTTGTTTGAAAACGAAACAGTTCACTCTCAGCGACTCCAGGAGCCGTCATCTACAATGAGCTTGGGAAGTGTCTGTATGCGAGAGTAAAGGGCGTAGCGGCTGAAGGAACAGAGCTTCGGCTGCAGGGCTCAGGCGTGACATGGAGGACGCTCCTCTCCGTGGTGGGATTAATAAAATGGCTGAGGCGGAGGTGAGCGGGGTAGACGGGGCAGGTGAAGGGTGTGCCGGGACGCTAATCCGACGTACAGCCCTATCTTGGGCGACGCGCGTGACTGTTTCACGGAGACGGGAGACGGGGGTCTGTCTCCTCCCCTCTTCCTTGGCAGTGAGAGAGAGAGAGATGAAAGAGACAGAGACAGAGAGAAAGAGTGTTCTAGTGGCAAATGGCTGCCAACGGCGGTCTGTTCCAATGCGTTCCCCCGCTGAACGGAGACACAGAGCGAGGCGTTCTCGTGAGAACAAATCAAAGAACAAAGAGGGACCATTAGGAGGGTCGCCGTTTACAGCCCCCCCCCCCCTCCCCCCACCCCGGCAATTATCGTACGGCAAACGAGCAGGATGGAAACACTTAACGAGCACTCGGCGCTCTGTACCTGTCTCTGTGTGCCGGTCTGTCTGTGTGACAGAGAGTGTGTGTGTGTGTGTGTGTGTGTGTGTGTGTGTGTGTGTGTGTCACAGAGCGCATGTCTCACAGCTCGGCTTCCTCCGCGAGTATAGCTTGTGCCTGCGTGTGCCGTCTTGTACGAACATATCCATGTGCGTGTGCACGCAGCATAGAGCATACAGCTTTGTGTGTGTGTGTGTGTGTGTGTCAGCAGGGACAGGCCTCTCCGGAGCAGAACCCGTGTGCCTCCGCCGGCTGACTGATGGACGCGTCGCCGCCGCTCGCCACGGCACATGTTGCACTTAGAGCAGGGGAACGACAGGGCGCCGCACGTCTCTCTCTCTCTCTCTCTCTCTCTCCTTTCCCTCCTCCACCTCT
Organism: Galaxias olidus; assembly: GCA_026901105.3. NCBI lineage: Eukaryota > Metazoa > Chordata > Actinopteri > Galaxiiformes > Galaxiidae > Galaxias > Galaxias olidus. The sequence goes on from JAPMUY010010499.1 coordinate 93,126, forward strand.
CTCCAGTTCTCCCCTCCTCCTCTCTTACCCTGCCTCCCTGTCGTTAGTCAGCCGCACTGCCTCTCCAATTCTGCCCAGTCCTCCCTCTCTCTCTCTCTCTCTCTCTCCGCGTTAGGGGAGGCACTCATCGTCCAGATCCGTTCCATTGATTGACATGACACAAATGAATTAAGGTTGGAATGAAAGCAGGAGAGAGAGTAAGTCTACGTTTCTCTGTCCTGGCCATCACGATCCCCCCGGCCCCATCCAGCCTGTCCTAAACCAATTACAGGCCGACTCCTTTAGACAGACCGACAGACGGACGGAGGGATGGAGGGATGGAGGGGAGGACATGGAGGCAGGGCTCCTGGCCTCTGCATAACTCCATGCTCAACTTCTCTGCCAGAGTGCCATTAATACTTCAGGAGAGCTGCAAAGGGAAACAAACAGGGGGAAGAGACAACTGCCAAGGTGGTGTGCGTGTGTGTGTGTGTGTCATTACGGCTGTAACTCCTCAGGCCCCGACCACTCCACTGCAGGAGCAGGAACGCGGGGGCCACTTGCAGAGCAGCAAGGTTGAGGTCTGACTTGTGGGTATCTCTCTGACACACACACACACACACACACACACACACACACACACACACACAACAACACACACACACACACACCACAAACTTTTTCCTAATCATGCCTCAAGGGGGGTCTTGACTGGACCCCGCTCGGTCTACATTGACCAACAGGGCCCTGGCAGTCAGCCTGGGGTGTGTGTGTGTGTGTGTGTGTGTGTGTGTGTGTGTGTGTGTGTGTGTGTGTGTGTGTGTGTGTGTGAGTGTGAGTGTGTGGACTGAAAGGCCATGACAGGGAAGAATTTGTTTAGGGGCCAAAGTGGTCAGTGTTGTTCTTATTCAGTGAATGCAGAATGTGTCCAGTTTTCTATACCTGGAGGGGGACTAAATCATTGAGTGCTTGTGTGTGAGAGAGAGAGAGAGAGAGGAAGTGGAACTCACAGTCTTGTGTGTGTGTGGGGGCGAGTGTGTATAATTGAAGTCTAGTGACACGGAATGTTCCGGAGAACTGGCTGCTTGAGACGCAGTAAAGAACTTAAAAAGTGTGTGAGCGCGTGTGTGTGTGTTTGAGAGAGAGAGAGAGCGAGAGCGTGCCATACTCTGCGGTGCTGACCCCCACCAGCGAGGGCAGGCCTGTCAGCCACACACTTATTAAGCCTGATAAGGGCAAAGGAGGTGCTACCATCAGCCCCCACCTCCACCAACCACCGCGGAATAGAGAACAGGAAGAGAGAGGACAACTTCCTCCCTCCCTCCCTCTCTCTCTCTCTCTCCCCCTCCCTCCCTCCCTCCCTCCCTCCCTCCCTCCCTCAGCTAACCTGGGCCTGCTGCTTGCTGGATGCCAGCCTCTGGGTCAGCATGGTGAGCTGCAGGCCCATGGCGTGGTTGGCCTGCGCCAGGAGGCTCATGTGGCGCTGCAGGGCCCCCCTCCTCTCCCTCCTCCTCCTCCTCCTCTCGCCTCCGCTCCGCGAATCCCCACGTTCCCGCCGCGCCCCACCTAAAGCAGAGGAAAACACGAGGAGGGGAGGAGACTCCTTTACACCGCTGAGACGGTGTGTGTGTGTGTGTGTGTGTGTGTGGTGGGTAGAGTGTGTGATGGTGCTAGCAAGGTGTTTGTTACTGAATCACACTGAGGTGTCATACCAAAAGAGTGACTTAGACTTCCTATATAAAGCAGATACAATTGCAGTCCACACCACAAAGTGTATGTGAGGTGAAGGCGTGAGGCTACCTGTGCTCTGCACGCTGGGCCGGCTGCTGTCAGAGTCCCCGGCTCCACCCTCCACGCGGGGGCCCGGAGCGTACCTGTGGAACTGGAGGAGGCAGGGAAGAGAGAGAGCGGGGAAGGGGGGTCAGGTTGCTTTCTAAACGGCTGGCGTGTAATGCAACGCTACAGGCTGACAGGCGCCGCGTCCCGAACGCACCCCCCGCCCCGTCACGACTCGGAACAGCCCCCCCGGATCACAGCGCTCCTTACCGGCACACGGCTTCGGTGGGCCGCCTGAATAATTCACCGCGGGACGGGGGGACGGGGACGGGGACGGGGGGACGGCACGACGCGCCGACCCCCTAACGCAACCCGACGGGCCAGGCACTTCCGACGAGCAACCACCCCACGTCCCTCTCTAGGACAACCCGTCCACGACGCCCGTGTGCGTGTGTGTGTGTGTGACACCTCCTGAATACAGCGGCTGTTTGTAGTCACATCAAAGGAGGCGTAAGTCGTCTCTTGTACAGAGGCGGGGTAGGGTTTGATCAGGGCCCGGTTTGATCACACGGAGCCTTCCGGAGGGAAGCCTGGGGGAGCCCTTTGGCTTGTGACATGGCGCCGGCTGTCACGGCAATGAGCCCGGGCGGAGCTGACGGCCACGGAGAGAGAGAGAGAGAGAGAGAGAGAGAGAGGGAGAGAGAGAGAGAGAGAGAGAGGTGGGGGGGACAGGTCTGCGCCAGAACATGTACAGTCCCCCCCATTCTCTCTCTCTCTCGCTCTCTCTCTCTCTCTCTCTCTCTTCCCCACTGTCCTGAGATGGCATTAATAGGAACCCCCCACCCCGCCCCTCTCTCTCTCTCCCCCGATGGTCCAGCTGTCCTGCCCGGCCGTGAGGAGGGAGCTGATGAGGAGAAAGACCTGGGCTAATGCTTCACTGCTGAAGGTCGGGGGGAGAGGGAGAGAGTCAGTCCGCTCAACAGCAGTATTAGCAGGCCCCCCGGCTGGCCAAACGGAGATCAGGCACACATTGACACGGGTAATATCGTTAGCTAGTGTCCTGATCAATCACGCACACATATAACGGGTACTGTGTTCACACAGAACACTGTAGTTCAATTGTAGTTCCATGCTGCAGCATCTATTAGTGGGTAAGAGGGAGGAGGAGGAGGAGGAGGAGGAGGAGGGGGAGAGGGCACCCACCTTGCGAGGGGCAGGGCGCGGGTGACGCCGGCTGCTCTCCTGGGTGGAGCGGCTGTCCAGGCTGTCGCTGTAGTCCTCACTGCTGTCGCTGGGGAGACACGGACACAGAGGGACATCATCCTCCTGTGAGCCCACCATCGTCGACCTAAACACACCTTGCACACCATAACAACCCGCAGTGCACTCCTCCTGACCGTGTGGTGTGCCAGCCAACCTGGTGGCGCCGACGAACCTGGGATTTTATTTTATAAGAAGAACCGACGAAGGCCATCGACTTTGGGAATCAAAAACCTTGCTGCGAGTCCACTCCAAATTCCAATTGACTTTTAATGACGACTCGGGTTGACCGTGTCAGGCAAAAAGTATGTGCATGTTTCCCCTCAACATAAAATCAATGTCCCGCGGTATGAGAGAGGCCGGCTCTAAGTGGATGTGTAAATGAAAGGGCTTGGTGTCGGGGCGGCCGCTATCCGCCCAGCGAACCCATCAACATGTAGGAGCGCCGCTGTGGCCTTCATTAGAGATGGGGGGACAGACGTGTGTATGTGTGTGTGTGCGTGTGTGTGTGTGTGTGTGTGTGTGTGTGCGGGCGGCACGGCTGAGCGGAGCCGAGACGAGTCTGACGGACAAGCCGCGTGGGCTGCACACACACACACACACACACACACTGGCGGGTTTTATCGACAGTGACCTTTGACGCGGAGGTGGAAGTCAGTGACATTTACGCTGGCGGGGTTTATTAAGGTGGGGCCTGGGAGCTGCACCAGAGGTAAAGAGAGCGGAGTGCGCGCTGCCTGTCCACCTCCACCCTGACGGACGGGGGGAGGGGCGGGGGGCAGGCTCACAGAGGACCCCCGGTGACAGCACCTTCATATCAGCCTGACTACGCAGCACCGCGGGCTGGACCACCGCGGGAGCGTGCTGGACGTCTGCGGAGCTCACTGGTGAGGTGATCGATGTGGTGTTCGATTGACAGGCTGTCAGGGCCTTTGGACTGTACCACCCCTGGCAGAGAGAGAGAGAGAGAGAGAGAGAGGGGGGGGGTGATCCTACATTTTAATCTCAACCCGGGGCCCTTTAGGAGGACAACTGAAGAGGGCTCCCTCTCTCTCTCTCATGTGCTGAGTGGACAGTGAAGTTACAGAAGGCAGTGCTAGTGTGTTGTGTTTTGTGCTTCTGGGGATGAGGCGTGCGCGCGTTTGAAAGAGACAAAGGAAGAAAGCGCACACTTTCTGTGTGTGTGAGTGTGTGTGTGCGTGTGTGCGTGCGTGTGCGTGTGTGTGTGAGAGAGGCTCGATGACGGTGTGTGCACGCATGCTGTGTGCCCATGAAAGAGTGATGGCCGGTGTCTCGCTGCAGTGCTGCGGCGTGCGCGCAGGGCCTTCAATATTTCACAGACGTCCTGCTAGCACTCCCCTCTCTCTCCCTCTCTCTCTCTTTCTCTCTCTCCTCCGGCTGCCCTTCTTGCACTCCGCACAGAAGTGCTGATCCACTCACAAAATGGCCGCTCGCCTCCAGCTGCCCTGTCCAAAAACTTCCAGACGGCAGCCAGAGGCGGAGAGAAACACGAGAGAAGGAGGAAGAAAAACCACGACGTGGACAGAGGCCCGTCACACAGCCCGACGTCTCCATCCAACGCCACTTAGCCTGAACCTAAACCTCGCCCTTCCACCGCGGGCCGCAGAGACACATTTAAATAGAGAGAAGGCTGGCTTTACCGCGCGGAGGGCCAGCGGGACGGAAGCCTTAAATAAGGAAGACGTCTCCATTTAGACTCTCCCCGGCTAAGTCTCCCTAAGTCGGCCCTCGCAGGTAGACGCCGCCTTTGACTAGTGCTTATTAGCTACACAGAGAGCTACGAGGAAGGATGTCCGGGATGCAACAAGTCCCTGCTAATGGCCCCGGAGAGAACCGGGCGCGGGCGGATTACTGAGGGAAGAACTGCCCGGGTAAAAGACGAGGGAGAAAGAGAGACGGAGAGAGAGGGAACGAGAAAGAGACGGAGAGTAAACACAGAAAGAGAGAGAAAACACACACGCACGAAAGACAAAAGGAACAGCAGGGAAAGGAGAGGGGAGGGAGGGGAGAGGAATATCGGCGCGGAAGCGGCCGGCCCGGGGTTTGAAATCAAATCACAGCAACCATCACTCAATAAACGGAGGCTCTGTGGCTTTTTGCATAAAACATACATGAAATAATTAGCGGGGATGCTTCTTCATTTACAGGGTGTTAAACAGCCTGTAGACATCTGGTAGCGAGCCGAGCGGGGTCATTCAAAATGGATCTAACTAAATTAAATCAAGGAGGGGAGGGGGGAGAGGGGGAGGAGGAGGAGGAGGAGGGGGGGGGTGTTAGGGCAGAGACGGGAAAGAACGGGGCTGCGCGCATCCGCAAATCAACATGTCACGAGAGAACGGAGTTGACTAGTTTCGAGGTGGGGCGCGTCTGTTTAGCGCGCGCGCCCTTGTGTGTGTGTGTGTGTGTGTGTGTGTGTGTGTGTGTGTGTGTGTGCGTGCGTGTTTTGTGTGTGTGGGTGCAGGTGTAGCGCAGTTACTGACAGGGGGATCCTTAGCGCTGTCAACGGTGTGGACGGGGGTGTGTGCGTGTGAGAGGAGGGGGCAGTGAATATGCAAAGGACCAGTAAATTAAATCAACCTGCCAAACTGTCAATTTGGGTCCGTCGTGACTCGTGCGCGGAGCCGTCCTGAGAGGGTGCTGCGGCTGCAGCGGAGGGGCCCTTATCCCGGGGCTTTCCTGGCACCCCTTCAACCCGCCAAGCAGAGGTGGCTCATTCTGCATGCAAATTCCAGTCAATAAGCTCTGAGCAAGACGTCCCAGGATATTTCAAAGAGTCTTGACAGTTTTTTTTCTTTTCTCCCGCTTCTTTCCACCGTTCTCTCGCTCTAGCTTTCCCTCGCTCGCTCTCTCTCTCTCTCTTCTCTCTTGTCTTCCTTTGGCTCTTGAATACCAACTAGACAGGGCGCTGAAATTCAATCACCCATTTGCTTATGCTTTGCATATGCATGCTGTCCCATGGATGCAGCTCGGCCCCCACCCCACCCCCCCCGCCTTGCTAAACCCCCACCCTCACCAACCGCCAAGAAAATAATGAGGGGGTGAGAACCAGCGCGCGTGCGTGTGTGCGTGTGTGTGTGTGTGTTACCTGTCGGCGCTCATGTCCTCCCACTCGTCCTTAGCTGCGGGGCTGAGGCAGCGTCCTCGCCGGCTGACGGTCTGACGGGGGCCTCCGGCTCTGTGGAGCAGGCGCCTCACCGGGCCTCCGGGCTCTGCAGCTTTAGATCCCACTCTGCGGCCCGCCCCGCTCACCCCTGTCCTGGCTGGAGGCGGACCGGCGCCGTCCCGGCGGCTCCTGTGGAAGTCCCTGGCGGCTCGGACGATCCCCAGTTCCTGCCTCATCTTCAGCAGCCGCCCCCGGAGGGCATCGGCCTCCTTCTTGGAGCTGGCCAGCCGGACCTCCAGGGCCTGGGCCTCGGCGCGATGCCTTTCCCCCCGGGCCAGGGCTTGGGCCTGGGCCGCCTGCTCGCGGGCCGCCCCCTGGCTGCGCAGGCGGGCCACGGTGGCCTGGAGGTGCTGGCAGTCCTGGGCCAGGGAGGCGTTGGCCTCCTGGAGCTGCTCCTTCTCCTCCACCAGCCTCTCCGTCCCCTCCTCCAGGGAGGCCATCCTCCTCTCCAGCTGCTCAAACTGACAAACCGCCCATTACACACACACACACACACACACACACACACACACACACACACACACACACACACACACACACACACACACTGTAACACACCGCTGGAGTTCAGAGAGCTATAGTCTTCTTCACATTCAAAGTGACGCTTCGTGCATGTCTAGGTGTTCCATGTTAAAACAAACACGTGGTAAAAACACATGGAGGTGGAGGCACTAGTTCCTACTCTGACCTGTGTGTGGTAGCATGCGCTCAGAATGACACCATTAGCGTCTCCCCTCCCCTTCCCGTCCGTCAGCGAGGAGTGGGGGGGGTGTATTAGTGGGGGGGTGGGGGGGGGGGCCCATGTGCGTGTCTGCTTGGCTGAGCCCATTTAGGAAGCGAGGAGGAGAGACGGAGAGATTCTACGGCCATCTGACTGTCGAACCCCCCCCCCCCCCCTCCCCCCTCCCCCCTCCCCCATCCCCCGTCACCCTGGGCTAAACAGCAGTGAGGAGCACTTTGTCTCTTTGTTAGATCTAGGGTGGAGACGCTTAAGGAGAACAGTGGATGCCTGCTTGGGTGTGTAGCCCCGGGCTATCTATCGCTGCCTGTTATTTGGTTGGGGCTCTGCCCTCTGGTGAAGCACGGTGCCTTTCAAACCAAATTAGATGGCTCTCCGGACTCCTGATCATCTGCCGGCGCGATACCACACGCACGCACGCACGCACGCACGCACGCACGCACGCAAACACACGCCTGGAAAAGGAAAAAACATTACACTCCCCCCCCCCCCCCCCCAAAAAAAAAAAACAAACACACACACTTCACCCCAAATAATTTGACTTAGCCGCTGTTTCCTGTTCCAGGGTCTAACGGAGCGACCCCCCCCCCACCTCCTGTAGGTTATCATATTTAACATGGAGTGTGTCATACAGTAATACAGGCCATGACAGTCTCCATTACCCCGCCATATGGCATTCGCTGGCACGTCTCACAAAGGCACCCTCTGTACTACATTATTCCCAAACAATTGAATTCCCGGCATTCCCCTCCTATCCACTTCAGCATGCCACTGCATGACTATTAGGTGAGCGCTAGCCCCATAGAGATGTGGTTAGCCTTTCCCGAGAACCCTCCAAAAAATTGCTCCGTGAGAAATTGCCGTGCTCGAGGTGAGAACTCCCTCTTCCCGGTCATTTGTACAAGAGCGATGTTTGAAACTTTTACGACATTTCTGACGCTCAATCGCTGCTGACCTTTGACCCGGAAAAGACCGCTTTGGAAGACAGAGCCGACGCACTGTGGAACGAGCGCTTCCCTCACCCCGCTGACCTCGCGTCCACCCCCCCTCCCTCGGGCCCGAGCCGGGCTCAAAAGAATCGCCCGACGTTCTCCCCGCTAATAGCGTCTCTCCAGTTCTGGTGGGCCTTTTCTTTGGCTATGACAAAGAGCACTTAGCCACCGCGGCACGCTCCCACCTACCTGTCGTAGCGCCGGCTCCGCTCGGGGGGTGCTGCTCCTGACCTCGCGCTCCGCCGCCCCCGCGTTGCGCGGCGGCCCTGTCAGGAGGGAACAAAGGCGGTTACCGTGACGTGACGAGTCCTCGGCGCGCCTCACAGACTCATTGAGGACGCATTAAATCAATTATGATTAATTACGTCTCATTTGCCGACCCATTCTGCGGCTCAGTGAAAGGCGCGGGGAGAAAGAGGATTTCGGCGACACACAGAGATGATGTTCTTTTTTTCCCCTTCCTTTTGGTGGAGGTCGGCAGTCTTTTGACGCTCCGCCGGTCCCTTTTTACCCACTGTCTCTCCTTAGCCTTTTATCAAGTTCTGATTGCACAGTTAAGAGTTGTGTTTAGCGGGGCCCCGATGGGAGCGCAATAAAACAATGTTCAAAAGCACAACGATTCATGCACTGCCCCCATTCCATGCCCCCCTTTCCCGCCCCCTTGCCCCTTGGGATCTTAACACAACACCGAGATGTGTTTGAATCCCCCTGTGAACACACAGCCCCTGGCTGCGCTGCTGCTTTGTAGCGTGTTTCCCCTACGGAGGGGACGTCTCCTAGGAGCCCAACCACTGCTCTACGGTGAACCCTTCACCAAGCAGCAGGAGGTGGGAAGCCTGTGTTTCCGTAGAAAGATCATCTATTCACGCTCTCTCTCTCTAACACACACACACGCACACACACACACACATAAACTCTGCGTCACCTTTTTGACAACACATCTGCCGAGGTGGAAATACATTCCTACCTCACCTGCTTATTAAGTGTGAAACCAAACAAGGCTGAATAGCAAACTTTCCTTTCCTTCGCTCCTGTTCAAACTTTCATAAGGGTACATACCAACTCATTTGTCGAATGAGGCTGGAGGCGTTAAATATTCAGGCTCTTGACTTTTTAGGTGAGTTGACCTTTTGACATGTGAGCCAGAAAAGAAAACAGAGAGAAAGCGAGAGGGGGAGATGAGACCAAAAAAAGGAAGAGAGAGAGAGCTAGAGAGAAAAAAAGACAGAGAGAGAGAGAGAGAATGAGAACGACAGAGAGAGAGAGAGAGAGAGAGAGAGAGAGAGAGAGAGAGAGAGAATGAGAGCGACAGAGAGAGAGAGAGAGAGAGCTAGAGAGGAAAAAAGACAGAGAGAGAGAGAGAATGAGAGCGACAGAGAGAGAAAGAGAGAGAGAGAGAGAAGGATACGCTCTGAATTAGCCAGATCTTTGGTGTTCCTGGCGTGCCGTGTCCTATCGGAGGCCCTCCCGGAGAGGATGGGAGGGCAATACCCTAGGGTTACCCTTAGCGAAGGAGGCGCGGTGGCTCCCTAGTCGCACTGCGGTCAAAAGAGGACGCTCCGGCAGCGGTGGCGGCATACGTTACCGTCGTTCCGGAGCCTCCCGGCGGCCCCGCCACGCCTTTCATCTGCTGCTCGCTCGCTAGCCGCCGCGACCTTCCTCCTCCTCTTTCATCGGGTCAAGGAGGGGAGCTCCGCAGGAGTCGATGAACGGTTCTTGCGTGATGGAGAAACGCCGTGGTTTTGTTCCCTACGCTCCGGACGTGTTGTTTATTAGGGATTCTAAAGGTCTGACGATCAATTTACTTTCTAGATGGTCACAATACTAAACTACTAATATTTTTCCGTGAACAAGCCAGCAACCAATATTGTACAAAAAACATCCGACTCAACCTTCATGCTGTTTGTTAACACGTTGCCCAGCAATCAGCGAGCCACAGAGGTCAGCATGTGCACACACGCCACATCCAGTGCTTGATTGGGTGACAGCGTGCAATGTTAAATCCCTCCCTTCAAAGCGCTTCATTTCCTAGCTTTCCTGATTATGCATTGATCGCCAATGAGAGAGCGCCGGTCGTTTTAATTAGTGCCATCCTTCCTGGGACCGCTTTGCCTTGCCGACAGACACCATCATCGGTCATCGAGTAAATTAAAGTGATCGAGGACAGATTCGTTATCGAGCTGCTTAATTAAGGCCACTCCCCGCACTGGCCAGTGCCAGGGCCAAAGGAGTCTGATTGGATTGCGAGACGCGCCGCGCCCCCGCGCCCCCCCCCACACACACACACTTGAGAAGGACATATGCAGACAAGATGCAACGCTCGATCTCCCAGTCAAATTAGAAGCGTCTTGATCAAGTCTCAATCGAGTTGCCCTGTTAATTACGCCTGCCGACGCTTCAACAAAAGAACGGGGGCCAGAGGTGTCAGCCCCTCGACGGAGGCGCGCCGAACAGATGTTAAAGCATGCAAAACCTCAACCAGGTGAAGCCTTCAGCGCATACCTGTGAGTTTGTATTTATTTTTGGTCACACACAGCCCAGGGCAACATCCTGGGTTGCCAACTGCAGACGCTCTGAGACGAGGCTAATTGGAAACAAAGCCCTGTGTGTGTGTGTGTGTGTGTGTGTGTGTGTTTGGAGAGGGGGAGCTCACCTCGCTGTTTGCGCTGAAGACACAAGCGCAGCTCCTTCACCGAGGCCCGGTCCATGGCCGCCTGGACGCGCAGCACATCCAGCTCCTCCTCCAGGTTGGCCCTGTGACCACACGGCATAAAACAGGCATTCAGGCAGCGGGCATAGGAACGACCATAGCATGCTGGGACTGTGACACAGACCTAGAATCCAGTACACATAGCATGACTCACTGGTCCACAGGTCTGGCCCACTGTAACGGAAACTCCAACCGACGTTTGCTCAAGTGACTGTTCAGAGCACGCAGTAGGCCAGACTTCTCGACCGCTAATTCTGTGCCATGGTGATATTATCAAGTCACGTTTTTACATTTTTCAACCTGGCATCTAGGCACCCGATTCTCCTACCTCAATGGGAGAGGATACAGAAAAGAAAGCAACTAATTAAAAGCGCTTCTTCATCTGGAAATCAAAGTGACAAGCAACATGAAACCCAGGTAGGGAGGTACACTGTGTGTGTTTGTGTGGGTTAAGGGATCACAACAAACAAGCACGCCGAAAAGTGCACCCAATTACCTTCATGCAATTAGCTTGATTCCCGCTAAAGGCTAATTACCAGGAGGGGAAAAAAGAGGCGCCACGCTGAAAGAGTGCACTTTCAAGTTTATTATTAGGACCCAAAAGCAGTCTGCCGAGGATACGGCGCGGGGCCCCTGGGGGACCCATGCCGGCAGCACCTGAAACACACACCTCGTTCCCCGCCCCTCTGCTCGGCAACCTGGGGTACCGGAGGGTGGGGGAGAGACTCTGAAAGAAAACAGAGGAACAACTCGCTGTTGCTGCCGCAGTGGCAGTCTCCCGTCAACCTCATTAGCGCAGCCTGACTGACGGACTGACTGACGGACTGACTGCAGTGACAGGACTTCTGGGACGGCAGCGAGACACCGTTTAGTAGCACGGCCATAGCAGACGGGCCGGTCTTGCTGCTTCCCGGTGGCTACGGAAGGACAATGAACTCTGCTGAGATCTCCATAACAGCAGACCTTACCTAGTAGCACCTCTCTCCGTCTCACCTTACCTAGTAGCACCTCTCTCCGTCTCACCTTACCTAGTAGCACCTCTCTCCGTCTCACCTTACCTAGTAGAACCTCTCTCCGTCTCACCTTACCTAGTAGAACCTCTCTCCGTAGTAGCACCTCTCTCCGTCTCACCTTACCTAGTAGCACCTCTCTCCGTCTCACCTTACCTAGTAGAACCTCTCTCCGTCTCACCTTACCTAGTAGAACCTCTCTCCGTCTCACCTTACCTAGTAGCACCTCTCTCCGTCTCACCTTACCTAGTAGCACCTCTCTCCGTCTCACCTTACCTAGTAGCACCTCTCTCCGTCTCACCTTACCTAGTAGAACCTCTCTCCGTCTTAACTTACCTAGTAGCACCTCTCTCCGTCTCACCTTACCTAGTAGCACCTCTCTCCTCTCTCACCTTACCTAGTAGCACCTCTCTCCGTCTCACCTTACCTAGTAGCACCTCTCTCCGTCTCACCTTACCTAGTAGCACCTCTCTCCGTCTCACCTTACCTAGTAGCACCTCTCTCCGTCTCACCTTACCTAGTAGCACCTCTCTCCGTCTCACCTTACCTAGTAGCACCTCGGACATTGTCATGTTTCTTTTCTTCTTCTAATTGACGGACAAATAGTATTTTAGAGCTGCCGGGGGAAATTGGTTAAGAGTACGTCACGGTAAAGCGTGGGGGTTGGCTGCTAATGAGCTTTGGCCATACAGTAGAGCAAGGCCAGGGCCTAATGGCCCACCAAAGCTTCCCTGTGTACACAAATGACTCTCCCTGGGGGGCGGGGGGGAGGGGGATCGCAGATGGATACGTGTCGCTGAACTATGGATTTCTCTCCATAAATGAACTGGCGTCGATGAGGTTCGGCCCTGCATGGAAAGGGGCTTATATATCCCTGGCCGTTAATGGGACAAATGAGCTGAAATATGCGGCGCACGGAGGCAGCCAATCCCGTCTAATGTTTCTCTTTTATGCCTTTTTTTTTCGGAAGCTGATGGTATCGACGCCACACCAACGTTCATAGGCACTCCATTTTGTTGAGGGATACGCGTGTTCCTGAGATGGAACTGGGGCTTCGATTGCAGGTTGGGTTTCTTGGCCAAGGACCTCTGGCTTCCCATCATACAGTAACTGCTAGGCTCTCATTCGGCAACACCTAATACATTTACACTGATAGCGTGTTGCCCAATACGCGGTCAATGTCCAATTTATAACTGGGTGCTAGGGATACTCTACCTAACATAGGACATTACATGGGACAGTGAGTGAGTTTTGCATCTATGGGTTATGGATTATTCAGCTTTCAGTTCAGCCTTCTCAGATCACCCTCACACCACACTGTGAGCCTGTGAGAGGTGGGCTGGGGCGATAGCCTTAGCCCCAGGGCCCTGGCCTCCAGCAGCTTCCTGCATCGACCAGGCAACGCTGCCTTCTCCCCAACAGTTGGCAAATTAAAAACAGGCGGCGGCAGAGCTATCCCTCAGTATTCTTTTTGTCATCCGCACATAATTGTTTGGTGAGATGGTGCTAACTCCTCCCGCTCGCCCGCTCTTTCCTCTCCCTGGGTCTTCTCTGCGTGCTTTATAGCCTGTAATCCTAGTGTGAATACATCAATTTGAATAACAGATGTTTATTTGCAGTCTAGGTTGATCCCCCAGGACGGGGAGCGGGGGCCCCCGGCGGAGCGCCGCCCGGATCTCTCTTAGAAATAATAAATGAAGAAGTGCCGGCTATCACCGGGGGGGGGGGGGGGTGAGGTATGCGTTTGGCGCACGCTCGAGGACGCGAGCGAACGAGCGAGAGACAAGTTTACTCTGCCGACGGTGTGCGCAAACAACACGCACACATCCGAAGAGCGGTGGATGGAACGTTGTCGTTAGAATCTCGCCGCGCGCTCAGATCACCGTGTTTTTCCTCTTGCTGTGGAACATTCACATTCCGCCAGCATTCTCGTAAGGAAGCTCTTCTTTCCAAACACTAACCTCAAAGGCGTACACTTACGACTTAATCATCAGTAGCACTTACCCTCTCGGTCAAAATGATACATACAGATACAGTCGAAAAGACTTCAGACTCTGCATGCCACCGTATGAACTAAACAGACAATGCTTTCCTTGCTAAACCGGAGTAAAGGACCAAGGTTCTCAGTCACACATCATTGTGTCTCTTTTTACTCCTGTTCAAATACGGGCTGGCAAATACATCTCCCAACTCCCTCTTAAAGCTGCTGGGGGCAGTTTCCTATAGTAGGTGGGTTTTGGCGACCCCTTCCGCTTGCTTGGTGTAATTATTTCCCCTAACCATCGCAAAGATGTTGTGAAGGATGCTTACGGTCACTGCATATCCACTATACTCCAAGTATGGGCATCTCTTCCTGATTTAGTGACCCACCTTGTGCCATAAAGCAATTTGTCACAGTTTAGTGGGAGATACCCGGTGGCAAACAAAATGAGTGTTAAATATTGAGACGTTAAGAGGACTTCATTCTCCCATAGACATTACAATGTGCTATCAGAAGAAATGTATTGATGATATGTTAATATAAAAAGGTTGCCTATAGCTGCTTTAACTCACTGAAGCACCTGGGTATAGGAGCAGCCCTCAGCAAGCATGAAAGCCCAGACCGGCTTCTGGGGCAGGATCCACACTAAAGGCACAGGCCGCTGTGTTACGGCCGCTGGTAATAATGCGGCCCGTTTCCCTGGGTCTCGGTGCTCTCACTTTGGCCCCGTTTGCTTGAACACTCGCTCTCTCGTACTACAGCTTAGGAGGCAGCCCTGAGCCATCCCCTCTACGCCCTTTGATCTCCTCTCTCACCTGTGCTCCAGCTAGCCAAGCTTAGGGCCCCCACAGTCCGCAGCTTAGGGCCCCCACGGTCCCGAGTTCACAGAGCGGCTCAGCGTTGCTGTTGTTGTGCTGTGGCTACGGGCCATGCATGTAGCAGCAGGAGCAGGAGGAGCACCGTGCCCGGGCCCAGCTCGTCTCTGGCCCCAGGGCCAAGGGATGGGAGGTAAATGGGGCCTCATCATGGAAAAACGCTGGAGCCAGTCAAGGAGAGTCGGAGTCAACAACGCACCATTATCAAGAGATCCTCAATTGTTGCCATAAGACCTGTTCTAAATGTATGGACAGTACTGATGAAGTGAAGGGATCTCAGACTGAACCAATGCAACCGTGAGGGCAGATAACTGAGGCCACTAATGTAATGGAAGCCATGGCATTTACAGGGGCAAGCTTGCATCATAAACACGCACTTAATGTGAAACAAAGTTTTTACAGAATAATTAATTTAGCAAATAATTCATGAACGGGCACTTTGGCGGTTGGATTTCAAAACACGCATAAAACATACTGTCTCTTAGAGTGTGAGTGTGTGTGTGTGTGTGCGTGTGTGTTTGTGTGTTCCTCCTCCAACTAAACCTTAGTCCGGGGGGCAAAAGACACTCATTACTTCTAATACCTTTTAGCGAAACAAGATGAAACGGAGAGAAACAGCGGAATGGAAGAGGAGAAAAAAATAAAAAAAAAAAAAAGGGTAAACTTTATTAAACTTCATTAGAGTCAACGTCTGCTGGCGGGGGCGCAGGGGGGGGTGAAGGGGGGCTCGCCGTCCGTAATGGTCACTCTCAGTGGAGGATCGTGGTACAAACACGGCGGCACAAATCATCTCAAAGGCTTTCTTCCCGCGCTAATGGCTGGCTAATTTATGCTTTGATGTCGTCTGAGTGTGCCGTCTTCAGGCTGAGGGCGCGCAGCGTCTGTTTATTCTGTTTATGGGGCTTAAATAATCCCTGCCTCTTTTTACCAGCAGACCTTTAACAACAATTAGGCGGCCCGGACACGGAGCGCCGCCGACGGCTGCATAATGAGCCAGATAAAATGATCCCAGGGCGAATCAACATTCCTAGTCCTCGCGCTCGGCCCCCGACCGCCTCCGCCGCTACGACAGGGAGGAAATCTCAATCGGAGCGCCGCCTCTTCCATGTCTGTTACTTCACTGGACCTCGGAATCAGCAGAGTTGGAAAATCCTCTGGAGTGGGTTGGAGACATACGGTGAAGACAGGGGAGCACGGGTGATGTCTTCAGAGCCTATTAATGGAGCCTCGCTTGGTGGTTCCACAGGAAGCGCTCTCAGTGTTTGTAACCTTTCTGCTCCCACTGACTGGTGAAAACAGTAGTTTTTAGTAGTTGAGAGTGCCCAATGATTAGCTGGGGAACAAATCCATTGTGCTGTAGGTCAAACAGTATCGGCCTTATGCTGGAGAAGCCTTGCACAATTGAAAATCATCTAAATCCATTGCTAACACGAAGACTACTTTCCTGTTAAACGATGGCTGTGCTGACGTCAGGCTTTGAAAAACAATGCAAATATCGTCCAGGGCAGCCGGTCTCAAGGCACATAACCTTCACATGTTCCCAAACGAAGCTTCTACAGTTCAAGAGGCTATCAAATTCTATCAACACGACTATAAAAAGGCGCTTAAAATGCCCTTCCTGCCTCCGTGATGGTGATGGAGAGGCATCTGGGAGACGCTGAACTAGCCAGCTGAGTGAGCGGGCTCCGCGTTCACCTTCCAACACAACCTCCCTCCGCGCAGGGAGAGGAGCCGGTCCGAGCTGCCTCTCAGCGCCGCGGGGACCCCGGCTGGGGGGATGAAACACAACCGCATCCGCGGCGGGAGAGCGGCCGTTTGGATACACCGCCGGCGGGGCCCATTGCCAAAGTGCTGGGCTGGAGGAGCAGGAGGAGGAGGAGGAGAGCCAGCGAGGAGAGACAATAAACAGCTAATCCTCCTTCCGAGGCGGCGCCGCTGGCTGCTGGAGGGCGGCGCTAACAGCAGCCTTCGGCGGGCCGTTACCGGGCCCCGACCCGCCCTTCGGCCCGCCAGACGGCGATAAGCCATTAGCGCATCGCGGCTAACGCTTAGCGAGCGCAACCTTAACCAGCGCGATCGCCTTAATACGGTCAGCGGAATGACAAACGGCTCGGGGCTCCTCTGGTTCTGCGGCCTCTCTGGCTCGCCGTTATAGTTGTTGTCTAGTTTGTTCTTCGTGGTGGTCCATGGATGGTGATTTACGGTGCTGGGGAGAGAAGCAGCTTGATGCGGCAAGGCCTGCCTAATTCCAGCTTCACTTCTCCGTCCTGCTCATGATGGACATACAGGAGGGGAGAGAGGGGAGCTTGTGGAGGAAGAAAAAGGAGGTGGAGGGGTAGTGGGGCTGGAAAGTTCGCGCCTGCTTGTTT
>JAPMUY010010499.1:115000-119003 GCA_026901105.3 Galaxias olidus
GTGCTTTCTGGCATTGAGGGTGAGCGGGAACTGGGTTGCGGGACCAGCTGGGGGGGGGGGGGGGTCCGACCTTCCTCCACACCGCCAGAGGAGAGGCGGGCTGCTTTGAAACATCCCTCATGGGGTAAGTAGTAGGTCACTGTTTGTCCACTGATGTCCTTAAGCCCACTTTAACACGGATATGGAAGTGAAGGTTCAGAAAGACTTACGAATTGCGCCTACACTGAAGAGCTTCAAAAGACGTGGACTGGTCCTTGTGTGTGTCCTTGAGCGTGATGTGTGTGTGTGTGTGTGTGTGTGTGTGTGTGTGTGCGAGCGTGATGTGTGTGTGTGTGTAGTACTCACACGCCCTGCGCCTCCTCCAGCTGATCTTGGACCGTCCTGAAGTTGGTCTGGATCAGGCGCAGCCTGTCATGGCGTCTCTCGTGGGCCCTCTTCAGCTCCTGGTTCTCCGTGATCTGGACGGGCACAGCAGCACCGTTACAACGGCCCAAGGGGGAACCCACTTCAGATGCACAGCCCTCGGTTCAAATACACAACACCGTGCTAAGACGGAGGGGTCCCTGGACGGCAGGCGGTTGGCTGACCACAGCTAGGACTTCCAGAGAGAGAGAGACGAGGTGTTGGTCTCTGTGATGCATAGCTCTCTCTGTCAGGGGCCCCTGGATTATACTTCCTTACAAAGGGGAGAGGGGGGGGGGGGGCAGGAGCTTAGGCTGGAGCGGCAGAGACCTAAGGACTGGAGAGAGAGAAAGAGGCGCCGAGTGCCTACTGTTCAAAGTAGGAACGGAGAGAAGGGGAGCGAGGAGAGAGATCAAGTGGTAGCGGGAGGAATAGAGAGCGATCCGGAAGTAAGAGAAGAACGGAGGCCACGAAAGGCAGAGGAAGACAGGACCCGAGAGGGAAAACTAGCGAGGGAAAAAGAAGTTGACAAAGGCGAAAGAGGCAGGCAAGAGAGACAGACAGAGTGAGAGGGAGAGCGGGGTTCTGCTTGAGTGGCCATGGCCGGGGAGAGGAGGAGGAGGAGGAGGAGGAGGAGGCTGCTGAAGGCGAGCAGCTTGTTTACTGCTGATATGACACGGCTGCCCTGCCGAGAGGGAAATGCCAGCCCTCCACCCCGTTATTATTAACAAGGACAAAGAGAACAGACAGAGGAGTGGTGGACGCATCTCTCTCTCTCTCACACACACATACACACACGCACACGCACACAGACACACGCACACAGACACACACACACACACACACACACACACACACACGCATAGACAGACAAACAAACACCCACGTTCGCTTTTGCTTGCTGCCAATGTGACAAGTATGGATTTTTTTTTCCGTGGTGGGGTATATTCACAGAGGACATCCGTTACACATCCCCTTCAAAACACTAACCCCCGGCCCCGGCCCTCTACAGTCAGGCTCTAATGATGGGGGCCCAGTCCGGGGCGCTGGTAGCTAGTGGAACTGGACGGAGGCTGACTGACTGACTGATTGCAGGGGGAGGAGGGGGGGTGGTTGCTGTTCTGGGCTGGATGGTCAGAGTGGCAGGACATTAGCAACATCATGGCTTCCCTCCAACGAGCCCCCCTGCTGGTTCGCGGACACACACACACACACACACACACACACACACACACACACACACACACACACACACACACCCCACCCCCCCAGGGCGACGAGACCACGGACCCGACGCTCGTCGATCGATGAAGGCCCTTACCCGGCCACCGTTGAGCCGGCACGTCCTGGAGCTGAGAAATAATTTGGGCTCAGAGCGAAACAAAGAGACGGGGAATAACAACAACAACAACAACAACAACAACAACAACTGTTGACTTGTTTGTGGGAGAGGCCTGAGGTTCCTTTCATCCATTAAAGAGGAGGGAGGAACCTCCACCCCAATAGTCTGTCAAAAAGACTGGAACCACTCCACACTGACCCCCCCCACCCCACCCCCCCCCCAATTCAACGGGATGAGGGTCAACGGGTGTCAAATCCCCATTGCTGGGTTTCACACGCCTAAAGCGAGCGTTCGGCGACTAAACGGCGCCATTAACTCACACAGCCATGCGTGTGGCTCCGCTGGGCGCGCCGCGCATTAGCGCCCGGCTAAGTGTGCGTGAGCGATGTCATCCGGACACTTGAGATAGTGACAGCAAAACGAGGTGTAATGTGTTCCTGGTGGCGAGATGACCTCCACCCCGCCAGCACCTTGACAGACTAACAGAGAGCGGGAGGGAGGGACCGCCAGACGGCAACGCACTGACAGACGGACAGCAAAACACAATGGGAAGGATAAACAAGCAGGTGAACTTCCTGGAGAAATGACAACAGAGCGATTACACTCCGGGAGCGAGAGAAACCACTTTGGAGGGAAAGAGAATCGAGAGGGCGGTACAGAGGCAACAGGAGAGACAGAGAGAGAGAGAGAGAGAGAGAGAGAGAGGTCAAGGGAAAGAAAAAGGGTTTGTGTGTGTGTGTGTGTGTGTGTGTGTGTGTGAAGGTCAAAGGAGCGATGGAGCCGATTGGTTCACATCTTGACGCTCCGTGTTTCACCAGAGCAGCTCCTCTCCTGCTGCTTCACTGCCCACGCTCGCTGCTCTTCCGTGTGCGAGAGAGAGAGAGAGACGTGTGTGTGTGTGTGTGTGTGTGTGTGTGTGTAAGCATGTGCGTCTCCGTGAGCGTGTGAGACATGGTGGTTGAGGTGGGTCACTGTGGTGGTCCGGTGGCAGCACGGAGCTGAGCGTGGGGGGCCGCTAATGATAAGGTGGGAGGCCCAGGCAGCCCTCACTGACAGAGGAGACACTCAGACAGAACAGAGAGACAGGAGAGAGAGGGAAAGAGAGGGAAGACTGAGGAACGATGGAACAAACGTGAGAAAGACAAACAAACAGACTTAAAGGCAGATGTAGGCAGGAGGAGTACAGATAGGCAGAGAGAGAGAGAGAGAGAGAGAGAGAGGTCAATAGGGTGCACACCTTTAACTGCAGCAGCTCTTCAAGGTCCTGAGCCCTTCGTTCCGCTTCCACTACTCCTCCTCCTCCTCCTCTTCCCCAATACGCCTCAGCGCTGCTCGCTGGGGAGGGAGACCTGGACCGCTGCACAGGTGCACCCTGGGGGTTGGAGGCAGTAGAGTTAGCACTTGAGCGGGCTTCAACCAGCCCATCGCACAAAGGCAGATGCCGGCGGAACAATTAGCAGCTGCAGAAAGCACCGTGTGAATGTCAATAATGGAATTATGGATGTTCAATTCGTTTCCCCTTTCACCTTGAGTCAAACACACACACACACACACAGATAAACACATATCTCCCCTGCCCCTATCCCCGGCACAGACACACACACACTTACCAAAAGCCAGACACCACCTCACTCCTACTCCAATGCCCCGACGCCCTCACACACACAAACACACAAACAGAGGAATGAGCCTTGCAAAGCGCGCCTGTGCAAAGGGAGAGGGAGGGCGGCAGGGTGTGGGGGGGGGGGGGGAGTTGGAAGCGCGAGGCGGGAGTGGGCTGGGGGTGCATGGAGGGTGGGGTGCACAGAGAGCGCCAAAGGTTTCTCCCTGCGACTGGCTAATGAGTATGTTCATTTCCATTTACATTGTTACTTTGACAATAACGATGTCCCATTAGGGGAGACTAAAGGGGCTATAGATTCCGGAATGTGCCGGGCTTCATTACAAAAGGTGGGCAGGGAGGGCGCGCTAATTGCTCTACCAGGGCCCTCCAGGTTACACTTGATAGGACAACTGGAGGAGGCGCCGACTGGGAGGGTGTGTGTGTGTGTGTGTGTGTGGGGGGGGGGGGGGCTAAGGCGAAACGCCGTTTGGCGGCGAGCTCGGCTTGGCAGAAAATAAATAAAGAAGGTGTGAGAAGCAAAGCGCTGGGAACAATATGCTGGTGGAATATGAACGGGGAGCGGATCAGAGCAGCCCCAAACCCCCCCCGTGGCGCGGAGCAAGGCTGACCAGATGGCGGAGTAAAATATGCAATGT